>JANAVB010020396.1:3134878-3312524 GCA_029216955.1 Iris pallida | reverse complement strand
AAAGAAATCTCTGACACGATCCTCCAAGAGCAACAAATGCCCACGTGGCCCTGCCACGTGGGTGTGCTATGCGGCTCAAAGTGAAGACTTCCCATGCGGTTCAGATGAAGCTGTCCCATACGGCTCGAGTGGAATCATCCCTATGCGGCTCAAGAAGATCATGCCCATGCGGCTCAAGCAGACACACCATTATGCGGTTCATGCGGCTCATCATATGGTTCAGAAGTCTTAAAGGGGCCATCTGCCCACTGACCCAAGCCCTGACACGTGTTCCAAGTCTTGGCGGTCCAAAATTCATGCGGCCCAAATCTCATACGCCCAATCTACATGCGGTTCCAGTCTCATCATTGGCTCTCAGGACACGTATCCTCAGCCGATCAATCTTCCAGATTTATGGCAATCTAATCGGGAATCCCAATGATCTGGGGCACGTGGCAGGAGAATAAATTTGATTTATTCGCAGAATCATTATAAGGAAGATTTATGCCAATCAGCATTAATTGCTAAATCTACCCTTAATGGTTCTGATTCGTCACAATCAGAAACGAACGGCCTGGATTGATCAATCCCCAGGCCGCCGCCATCTCCAAGAGCTAATCATTGGCAACCCTAGTGATCGTATCCCACTATTATAAATAGCAAGGTGCCATTCCCTTGTGAGATATAGGGAGATATACAAAAAAAAATCAGAGAAGTACGTATACAGAGAGACTTCCCCCATAGTCAGAGAGAGAATATACACAGAGAGAGAAGCCAGGAGAGCAATCAGAGAGAGAGCAAGAAGCGTTTCTTTTCTTCGTCAACGACCAAGCAGATCTTCCCCGAGTCAAGGCTGTGTACCGATCGTCCAAGGAGTAAGGCAGAGCAGCCATCGCTTTCCCGAGCCTCTATCGTCACCCCCCAGAATCTAAAATAAATAATCGTACTTAGACTACTGTACCTAGGTTTTCGTCCCTAGGTTTCTTTGTACGAGCGAGTTTGTATTGTGAGTCTAAGTTCAGTCCTCCGATAATTATTCTGTACTTTTACAATCAATGGCAAACAATCGTCTGCCAGAGGCGGGTTATCGAGATACCCCTGCTGCATCCACGAGGGGTCAGGCAGAGCCCTCGGCCGATCAGCCGAAGAGACGTGCTGATACAGAGGCTGGCTCTTCTGTGCCGAAGGGACAGAGGAAGGCGATGTCACCGGCAGTTTCAACAGACTCAGCTCCTGTGGAGGTAAGGCTGTCCCACGTAGTCAGGTTAGTTCCACCATTTTTGTGACACATGCTTTCTTTTTGTAGGAGCCGCTGAAAAAGAGACCCCGAACTCCAAAATTGGGTGCTAGCAGACCAAAGCAGGTGGCGAGCTCATCTGAAGGCGCATTCTGTCGATTGGGATGTCTTCCGTGGAGGAGAATCCGGACGATGTTGTTCCTACGGAGATTTTGGAATCTCCAGATTATGTTGGAAAGGAAGCTGAGGATGCAGCAGTTCTCGGGAGGGTACAAGCCGCAGTAGGGGCCTCTGACATTGAGGATCCAGCAGATACGAGGCTTCCAGATGAGGAGGGAGTTCGCCCTCTTCAGATGACGTTCCTCCAGAGATGAGTGAACCTGTTGCAGGAGCAACAGACATGATTGAAACAGATAGAGGGCTGATTCCCCTCCTTATCATGATGAGGAAGGTCGGCTGCAGCGTTGCCGAGCCCTACCCCAGACTCAGCAGTGGAGGCTGAGGTGGCTGCGCGACGGAAGGTAGCGACAGATTCTATTCGCGGAGGGATTCGATGAGAAAGATGAGACTCGTCCGTCGAGCCTGACTCCAGGAAAGCCGAGTCAGGAAACAAGTGCTGATCTCGCTGCTTTACCAGAGGGGGAAGGTCCCGTGCAGCCTGCTGATAGTGTGTTGGATGCGGAGGAGATAGCCCCTGACGTTGGTGGTCCCTCCGAGCGTGAGAAGGGTAAGGGTTTGCTGGAACCCCCTGTTGTTCCTTCTACTTGGGGTACGATATCGACGCCCCTCTCGGCTTCTTCCGCTCTCTTGGCTCCTCGGGCCAGTGGCAAAGTTCAAGCCCCTGTTGAGGGAGAGTACATTGATGCCGAGGTTTCAGCCTCGCAGTTTGAAGTCGGTGGGTCTTCTTCAGGCCCGCCATCTATCACAGTACCTCCTGCAACTCCTGTCGTGACGCCTCAAGTGCTGGCTGATGTAGATGAGTACGTTCAGTTTGTTGTTGAAGTGTACAAGATGCTGTAGAAGGGCGTATCAACGGTACTGAATGCAAATAGGAGTTTTGCTACGACGAAAGCCATGGCGCTCACTTCCATTGGTTTGATACGTTTGCACCGTGGCCACGATCATATGGCTATAATTCTGGAGGAGTCGGTGGTTGAGCTCGACCATCATCTTTCTGAACTGTAGAGTATCCAGTGGAATGACTTTTTCGCTCTGATTGAAGCAGAACAGAAGAAGTTGATGGCTGAGGTTGAGTCGTCTTATCAGGCCACAGTGGCCATCTAGGATGGCGAGGTGGCCGCTGCTGAGGCTGCAGTAGAAAGACTTTCTCAATCCATACAGGATTAGGTGGAGCTATGGGCCTCATTTGAGGCAAGTATAGCAGAGGTTACTGCCAGGATTCGCCTCTTAAAGACCAGAGGGCCCAACTTATGTTAGATCTTGAGCGGGCCCAGGCTGAGCACATCTCGTCCAAGGAGGAAGAGGCAGTTGTTACTCGCCAAATTCTTTCTCTGACTCACCAACGGCAGAATTGGACGCCAAGCATGAGAATGATACTGCTCCCGAGGATGTGGAGATGATACGGCAAGAAGCTGAACGCCGGGTCCTGACGACTGTAGAGACCCGGGCTACAGACTTGAGGCGTCGGATCGAAGAGCTGTCCGCCAATACCAATAATGCCTAGGGATTTGTAGTCTTCTCTCTGTATTTGTTATATGCTGGGGATGTAATCCTTTACTTTTTAGATAAAAAATAAAGAATTTTGTGGTGTTCATCTTTTGTTGTCATGAACCTATGATTTGTGTGGACCTATTATCTTTTGCGCACCTTGGTTGTTAGGTACAGATAATAAGTTTGAGAGAACCGACATGTTTGCTCAGAGGTAATGTAGACGTGGCAAATATGGGGTTCAAATGTCGGAATCTTCCTACTCATAGGTGTTATGGACGTGGTAGGAGTCACTCTGGGGAGATACGCGGAACTACTCAGAGGTAATATGGACATGGAAGTTCTGCGATCGATGTACGGCAACACAGGGGTTGTCTGTATGGGATTTTACTCAGAGGTAATATGGACGTGGTAAATGATGGGTAGCGTAGTCTTACGAGCGTAAGATTCCGCTTTGTAGAGCGTAGAGGAGCAACTCAGAGGTAATGTGGACGTGGTTGTCCTTCTACTGGAGATAGAATGCAATGGAACAACTGGGTTCAAAAAGCATAGGATTTTTGTGAAAGGGAGGTGTATGTGAGCTCTGATGATCAGGTCCACTGACTTCCTTGCTAGGTAGAGGTAGAAGTACATATCTGAAAGATGTCAAGAGTACTTCTTTAGAAACTTGTCCTTGATGTGCATCATGAACAAGTCCTCATTTGATCGGGCGAGGCGGTAAGCACCGTTTGAGTATACCGTCTCTATGATGAAAGGTCCCTCCCATTTAGGCTCGAACTTTCTTAGTATTTTGTGAGTCAACACAACGGCCTCCTGACTGCCAGAACTAGGTCGCCTACATAGAAAGTCCTCTGCTTGACCTTCTTGTTGAAAACCTGATATACGGGCTTGATTTCGATACGTGTTGAGCTAGAAGACATTTTTCGTCAAGTACCTCCAATTCTCGCAGATGACGATGCTGGTTGTCTTCTTCTGTTAGTTGATTTGTGATCGCTACACGGAGTGAGGTTATCTTAATCTCGAAAGGCAGTACCGCTTCGCTTCCATAGACTAAGAAGAACGGGGTGTTGCCCGTCGGGGTCCGTACCGTTGTACGGTAGGCCCAAAGACATTCGCCGAGCTTTTCGTCCCAGTTGCATTTGTTAGATGACACGACCTTTTTGAGTAGCTTGACGATAGTCTTGTTAAAAGTCTCAGCCAATCGTTTGCTGCCGGATTGTAGGCGGTTGATGCCACGTTCTGAATACGGTTCTTGTCACAGAATCTGCTAAAAATATGGCTAATGAACTGAGGAACGTTATCGTGGATAATCCTCCGAGGTACCCCGAAATGTAGATGACATAGTGCTTAATGAAGCTGATCACCCTAGAGCTCTTCACTTCTGTCAGCGAAACTGCTTCTGCGTATTTGGAGAAGTAGTCGGTGATGGCCAGGATGAAGCAGTGTCCCCTCGATGATGGAGGGGCGATCGGTTCTACAATGTCCATGTCCCAAGCTTCGAAGGGCCAGGAGGCGACCGTAGGATGTATGGTTCCGACGGTGTATGGATGAAGTCGGCGTGGAGCTGGCACGCATGGCACTTTTTTCCATAGTCGACAACGTCGGCTGCCATGGTTGGCCAGTAGTAACCCATGCGTCGCACTCGATCCTACAACTTAGGGCCAGGTTGATGAGCCCCGCAAGTCCTATCATAATCTTCTCGAAGGGCTTCGGCTGCTTCTTCGTTAGACAGGCATCGAAGAAGAAGTCCATCGTTGGAGCGTCGGTACAGCATTTGTAGTTGTTTCGTAATAGAATCGAAGGGAATGCCTCCTGACTGGGACGGCTTCTTTTGGGTCTTCTGAAGAATTCCGTAGACAGCGAAGTCGTTGAACGGAAACCTCTAGTCTCGGACATTAACACCAGCACTTGTTGACATGGCATGGGCCATTTGTGAGCATAGGTTGTTTTTATGACAGACCAAGTCTCGGCCAACTACCGTGACGTAGTATTGAGTTCGAGGGTGCTGCCAATGAGGCTGCGAGGCTAGCCATAGCGTCAGCTTCCAGGTTTTGTAACCGAGGTACATGTTCTATGAAGAACTTAGAAAAGGTTAAAATAATGTTCAATACAACTTCATGGTAAGGAACCAGATCTTCATGGTGAACTTCGTATTGCCCTCTGATCTGGTTAACGACGAGTTTTGAGTCACCGTAGGCTTCCAAATAATCTACCCCCAGCTGTTGTGCCAGCTGGAGTCCGACGATGAGAGCGTCGTACTCGACAATATTGTTGGAGCACGGCTTCGAAAGGGAGTAAGCATGCTGGATGACCAGCTGATCGGGGGAGACTAAGACTACCTCCACTCCTGCAATAATTTGGCCTTTGGGGCCAGTTCTCGAAGCAACATCAAAAAACATCCGCCAGACGGAGCTTTCTTCGGTGACGTTTGATTCTTGGACCTCATCGGGATGTCTTTATAGAGTCTGGAGGACTCTAGGATGGGGTACGCGGCTGTCGGCCAGAGCTTGACCCTTGACATTTTTTATGGAATGAACACCATATTATACAGTGTCAATAGCATCGCCCATGTAGCTAGCCAGAAGTTCAATGATCCTGGCTTCGTCATGAAAACCTTGAGCGGATTGACTCAGGAGATGACATGAATTTTCTGGCCTGAGACATAATGGCGAGTCTTCTGTATGGCGAACACCAAAGCCAAACACTCCTTTCCAACGGGGTTGTACCGGTGTTCGTCCCCGATCAGTGTCCTACTGAGGTAGTAGATAGCTTGCTCGTAGCCTGCATCGCTGTTCTGAGCCAGTAGAGCGCCGAGAGAATGATCCATGGCACGGACGTAGAGGAGAAATGGTTTGCCTGCGACGGGTGCCACCAGGACTGGCAAGCTTACTTAATATCATCGAAAGCTTTCTGGAATTCCTCTGTCCAGACGTAGGAGACTCCCTTCTTCATGAGCTGGGTGAAGGGTTGACATTTTCGGAAAGGTTTGCTATAAACCTTCGGATGTATGCAAGACGCCCTTGTAGGCCTCGAAGTTCTCGGAGATTCCTTGGAGGTTCCATGTCAAGATGGCTTTGGTCTTCTCAGGATCGATATGAATGAATTTCAACGTGATAATGAAGCCCAAGAACTTTCCGCTAGAAACCCCAAGGAAGGATTTAGCGGGGTTCATCTTGAGTTGGTGCGCTCGCATGAGATCGAGGACTGTCTTTAGGTCTTGTAGGTGATCACCTCTAAGACGGCTCTTGATAGCGATATCATCAACATAGCATTCGACTGTTTTGCGTAGATGTTGATGGAAGATGGTACTCATAGCTCGTTGGTATGTAGCACCAGCGTTCTTCAAGCCAAAAGGCATCACCGTGTAGCAGAAAACCCATTTCGGTGTCCTGAATGATGTGTGTTTTGCGTCATCGGAGAACATTTTGATTTGGTTGTAGCCCGAATACCGTCCATGAAAGACATGCGTTCGAAGCCACATGTATTATCGATTATTATGTCGGTGATCGGAAGTGAAATTCGTCCTTCGGGCAAGCAGCATTGAGATCTCTGAAGTCGATGCAGACCCGTATCTTCCTATTCTGTTGGGTGACAGGGACGACGTTGGCAACCCAATCCGGGTGTTGTTCTTCACGGATAAACCCGCTGGTCAGGAGTTTGTCCACTTCTTGATCGATAGCGTTAATGACGTCAGGACAAAAATTTCGTTGTTACTGCTTTATAGGCTTGGCATCAGGTAAGATGTTAAGCCTATGCATTGCGATCTGGGGATCAAGTCCCGGCAGATCTTCGTAGCTCCAGGCAAAGACGTCGATATATTCTTTAGCCAGTCGGACTAAAGATTCCCGGTCTGGTCCCTTTAGACTCTTACTGATGAATATGGGTTTAGAAGAAGATCCATCCCCAAGGTCGATCTGCTCGACTTCATCTTCGGTAGGGTGTTCGTGTAATTCAAAACGAGACTCCCACTGCGCTCCTAGGCGTTGAGCCCAAGGTTCTTCCTCGAAGAATTCTGGCGTTTGGTCTTCACCTTCACCTTCTTGAGATTGTACAGATGCATGTTGACTGATAGCACCTTCTTGAAGACTGAGCCAATACTGGTATCGGAATCCCAAGTTGATGGTTCGGACGAATGAGAATGTTCTACTTTTTCTGTCTTCGAACTCTCTGGAGTTACCGGTGGCATGACACAGCCCACCCCCCTCGAGTTTGATTATAGTAGTCTTGCGGCTTTCCATTAGGTGTTGGGAGCCGGAGAGGAAGACGTCGACCCTTGCCGTAATTCAGGCCTTTGTTGCTTTTTAGATCATAACCCATCTTTTGGGTGAGGTACTTTGCCTTATCCGTGTACCGATAGACTTGTATTCTTCCAATATCTGGTTCTTGTTCGAGTGGAGGGAGGCCTTGATGACGCTCGACTTTATCGAAGATGGTGGATTCTTCGTCTCGATTCCGCGATGGGACTACGAAACAGACCCCTTAGGACGGGACTACTCAATTTACATGATTGACGGTCGTTATTTGTGTTTGCAACGACCGTAGAGCGTTATGTAATGTATACATGGCATTCCAATGTGGAAGACTAGAATAATTAAAAGACACTCTATTATTGATGAAATACGAGATTTTGTCCCACGGGATTACATTGTCCAGAGAGGGTGCATCTACATCAGCAGATATATACTCCCCTAGCTCTTCATCTGTGAGTACTGGGTTGGTTCGGGAGAGTCCACTGCAGCTTTGACCTTGGGGTCCGAGAGGGCTATGTGGGTCTTCTTCGGCAGCTTGGATGAGACGGATGATTGTGGAGGCTTGCCTTTAAGACGCACCTTCAGAGGTGCCTCAACTGCGCCTTCAGTGATTGGTGCCTTCCCCTGCAGTTTTGCCACAAGGAGAGCCGATGTTTGAGGTAGCCCTTGAGCCGTATCTTCAAGGAAGCTTCAGTAGGTGTTCTACCTAGAGAAGTTGGTGCTTTTCTAGGTAGCTTGATGGTCATGGGAGGCAGCATCTAAGACGGTTTCCCTTTGAGTCAAATTTTCAAAGGAGCGTCGAAAATTATCTCGGCTCCATGTTCGGCTCTGCTGCTGTTTCTGCTTCATTGTCAGCATCATTGGCTTCCTCTTCGTCGGATGACTTGTACAGGGTAGAATCAGTGAATTAGGCTTCGACCCCCTGGAAAGGGTCAATGTCCGCGAACTCTGTCCGGATGATGTCGTTGGTGGATACGTACTTTATACATTGGTGGAGTGTAGATGGCACCACCATGTACTCATGCACCCACGAACGACCCAGTAGGAGGTTGTAGTTGACGTCAGCGTCCACGAGATAGCAAGTCACCTCAGTTCAGAGGTTACCGATATGACATTTCAGCCTTATTTTGCCTAGCGGTTCACTTTTACTAGTATTAAAATCTCTGATTGTAGTATTAGAAGGCGCCAAACGGTACATTGGGATCCCCAGTGTTGGCAGCAGCATCTTTGGGATGATGCTGAGGGAAGACCCTGGATCGATCTGAATCTGTTTCACCTTGACGGAACCGACATACCCTGTATAATACAGTGGCCTATTGTGTCGGTTGTGTTTGAGCGGCATGTCTTGTTGGGTGAAGGTATGTTGGGGATAACTTCATCTGCATAATGGCAGTGCGCACATGTGGTCGGGGTATCCTCAAGCTGCTAGACCTGACTGATGAAGGATTCAGCATCCTTCAAGGCTTCACATAGAGCTTCACAAGTGTCCTTAGAAAGACGAAAAAGCTCAAACAGAGATAGGCGGGCAGGAGTACTGGCAAGTTGTGCCAGTATGTCGAAGTTATGGGGCTTGGCTAGCCCCGAAGCATTCTTCTTTCGCAAAGGCTTGTCGAAACGGACCTCTACATGCTTCTGCTTATTGGCTACTGGAGGCCTGGATGGGCCCTCTTCCTAGGCAGCAGGAACGGTGCAAGGAGGCACCACCTCGATGACAGCTTCGTCAGTTGGGCATCTGATGTGAACGTGTCTGTACAGGAAGTACCTCTTCCATAGAGGAAGAAACCATGTGGCAAGATTTGATCTTCCTGTCCTTGGTTTTGGAGGTAGAGCGTACCCCCAGTTGAGTGACTTCGGAGACGAGGTCAGGGTGAACCCATAAGACCTTTTCCGAGATGTGGTGAGTGAGATGAGTCCACTCATGTTGTCGCGAGTAGGTGGTAGGTTAACCACCTCCATTTTCACCTTTGGGATGGGGACGACGCCATCTTGTTGTGGTTGGCGGCAATGTGCCAAATTGGAGTGACACCAAGTTGGCCGAGACCGTTTTTTCCTCGTAGTCGATGGAGATGACATCTGCATTGATCATGCGCTGGATGTAGTTCTTGAGGACGTAGCAGTCCTTAGTTGGATGTTCGACAAACTGATGGTAGTGATAGTACCTCGAATTGTCCATTCTTCTAACCTCGTCAGGACGCTTTGGGTCCGGTAACTTGATCTTGTCACCTTGCTTCAATATCTCGAAGAGTTGCAAGGTGTCTTCATCATTGAAAGAATAAACCTTCTTTGGCCTTGGTGCAAGTGGAGGATTCTGAGTAGGTATTGATGCACCTTTGGAGGCATTGACAGTCAACGCCTGCTTCCCCTTTGTCTCTCATCCTGGGTTGTTGGCTGCAGGCCGTTTTTTCTTGTCTTCAAAGACAGGGAAACTAACTCCCAGAATATGAGCATTGGACGCCTTCTTTTCTGCTGCTTCGGCCTCATTGATAAATGAACTCCAGTCGGAAAGAGGAGTGGAGTTGAGCCAGAGTTTGATCGCAGGCAGCATGTTCATGCTGCAGGAAGAGAGGAGTGCATGTTCTGGCATGCCCGGGGGCAGTCTGAAGCAGGCTTGTCGGAACCGTTCGATGAATGCTCGAACTGTTTCCTTCTCCTTCTGACGTATCTCTATGAGGGATGCCATTGTCATGTCCTTCCCTCCATAGTAGAAATGATCGAGGAAGAGACGTGTCAAGTCGTCGAAGAAAGATATGGAGTTGTCGGGGAGACTGCAGTACCAGTCGTAAGCCACTCCTTTCAACGCTCCGACAAATATGTTGGTGAGTAGCGCATCTTCCTTCGGGAGATGTCCCGTTTGAGACTAGAAGTACGTCAGATAGCGGCGTGGAGAGTCCTTCCCGTCATATGGTGTCAATTTTTATGGTTTATACTTGGGAGGATAAACCACTTTGTTCATTCGAGGGGGTATGTTTGTGGCATCCCCATGTTCTGGTGCTCCTCTTGTCTATTCTTGGACTCAAAGCGCTCGCACAAGTCCCTGATCATCTCAACCACATCTTCCGTAGAGATGGGAGTCGGGGAAGGTGGTACAGCCTAGAGTTGAGCATTTGATGGCTCCGACGTCCGAGGTGCTTTACGGCGATCTGTATCCAAGGATACCCGTTGAAGGGGTACACTTGATCCTCCATAGGCCCCTGGGTTAGGACCGGTAGAAGGTGCCCTGGCCAAAGCTGATCGTATCTCAAATACTGCTTGAGTCAGTGTTTGCATGGAGGCAGAAAGGGTTTTGAGTCCCCCTCCAAAGTATCCATGTACTGGACGAGGGCGCATCTGACTCTGTATCACCCCCAGTCATGTATAATTTTATGACATGACTGGAAGTGGATGGATCGGTTGAAGCCTCGCTTTCAGCCTCGCTCTCTTGTAGCGGAGTCGCTTCTTCTGGAGCTTCATCTTGACTACCCCCAGCTATGTTCTGGGGAATATCTTCGTCTTCGGGATGAAGATTGGCAAGGACTTGGCTACCCCCAGCTGTGCTTTGGAGGACGTCTTCATTTTTAGGAGGACGATCAGCAAGGATTTGGCTACCCCCGGCTATGCTCTGGAGGACGTCTTCGTCTTCAGGAGGAGGATCAACAAGGGCTTGACTACCTCCAGCTTCCTCCGAAATCTTCTTTCTCCCCCGAGTACCTTCAAACACTCTAGAGGACGGAACAGTCGTCTTGGTCTTCCTCGGCTGGCTTTTAGATGACGACGAGGTCAAGAAATTGCCAGTCGTCTTTCGGATTGACGAGGAGTTAGAGATTACATTGCAAGAAGCAACCTTTAGTTCTGGCTCCTCTTTAATTGACACCATCTTCCCGAGGTGACGTTGGAGGGGTGTTGATGATTGCAGCCGCTGGAACACCGACTGCCTTGGTTGTGGGACTGCTGTTTTACAATAACAGTTGATGGTGACTATAGCACAGGTTGCCCTGTGAGGGGCATTATGCTTGTCAGTCGACTCTCCTGATCGGCGCTTATGACTATCACATTACGCAAATCATTGGAGGAGAGTGCCACATTCGTACCCCCATCAGGCGCATGGCAAGGCTAAGCGCCGGGGTGGTCAAGTGAGAATGCCACCTTCATACCCCCATCAGGCGCATGGCAAGGCCAAGTGCCAGGGTGGTCAGGTGAATACTGCGCCCCCTGAACCAACACAGAAGATGCGCTTAGATCAGTAGTGGAGGTACAACATTTATAGTGACTTAAACTAGCTACAGACGCACATCCTATGTAGGCGCTGGGGTTTAAGACCACATAGTTTACCTTGCTCGAATTGGTTGCGAACGCAACAGATGCGCCCAAGTGAGGCAAGGACTTTGAAGGTCGGCTTGTTTCTGGCGCAGAATCACCCGAGTCGACCTTATACAGCTTACCATCAGCAGCGCTCCTGATTACGAGTGCATGCTTTTGGTTTGCCGCTAGCATAGCATATTTGAGGCGCATGGCCCATGCTGCCTTGGACTTCTTCGTACCAGCCCGCCGGGGTGCATAGTACTCAGAGTCCAAATTCTCCTCGCCACGACAGCGAGTGAGTCAAAGCAGAAGCCTTCTGTGGCGCATCAGAGTTACTGCACAGGGCGTTAGATGTGCCCCTGCTCCGTCGGTGCATCTTCCTTGTCTGAAAAGGAGATGGCTGGGGAATGTGGTCAGCACCACACTTTTCCGAGAGATGTGCTGCACCGGTGGGCGCATCCTGGCTACTGAGGACGTCAGCAAGAAGGGTGGACTGTATCGGTGCATCCCCTTCAGTGGTGGTGCCAGGGGCCTCGACCTTGCACACCTAGACTTGGCAAGTCTTCTTCGGCTTTGGCAGCCGCTTCGAAGGACTTCCGCTGCCTTCAGAGATGAACTCCTCATACGTCTGTTGATTGAGGCGTACGACCAGCGTCTTGTGGAGGAGCCCACCTTCACGTTGGATTGCGACACAGCTTTCTCGGTGGAGGAGAAAGAGGTCCCAAGCAGAGTCGCCAGCTTGTTTGCCATTAAAATCTTTTTATTGTAATTTCAATTACAAACAGAACAGTGTTACAATGTTGGACTTAGATGTAGTCCTAGGAGAACACTTTTGTTTATCTGGATCCTCATGTCGATGGAGCGAGTGGTAATGGGTTGACTCCATTGACGATCTGACGACGGTTCTCGGTTCTCTGAAGGTCTGAGTTGCTCTGGGTGCTTTACAGATGGGAAGAAGACGTTGAGTGTCTCTTCCGATCTTGGTGGATGATAACTCTGTTACCTTTTTCTATCTGTATACGTATGTATATTACGTGGTCCGTAAGAAGGAAATGATCCCTCTATTTATAGTTTGTAGGCTGGCTGCTCATGCGCACATATATAGGATGCACTTATATTGGGGACGCCACGTGGTTGGAGCTGCGGGAGATACATAGATGATGCACCATCATTTGTGGGTTGAATCCTTCATGCTGCTTTTGTGGGCTGGCACGTAGCAGGGGAGGGATCTTTCAGTTGCTGAGATCTTGGATGATTAGCACCCCTTCATAGGCTAAATTGAGTCAAAGGATACGTGGCGCATGCCCGTTGCTCAAAGATCTTAAATTTGATGGAGAGTGATCTGATAGGATGTGCCTGGGATTGGGTGCATGAGAAGACTTTGGCTCACAACCTTCAGGAGTCATGAACCGTTCTGGGCATACAGCTTTTGAGGCGCATGTGGGTCTTCAGGCGCATGGCCGCTGAGGCGCATGCAAGTGGTTGGTCGGCCACGTGGGTTGTAGCTGTCGGAGGAAAGTAATGATGATGCTGATGTCAGTGACGCTTTGTCTTCTGAAAAAGCTACTAACTATTCAGTCCTCGGGGGACGTACTGCCAACTCTGTCACTTGAGCATTAATTGCTTGATGGGTGACGAGGCAAAATGGGCGCATGGGTCCATGTTGATTAGGACGCATGGATCTGTGCTCTGTTGGGCGCATCCAACGGGCGCGTCTGTACGATGTGCGGTGTCTGACCGGGGCATCCTTTTGCATGACGTGCCTTTATTGGTCTGACTTTTGTGTTCTTTAAGTGCTTTAAATAGCCGTTTTGACTTGACCGAATTCGAAGCATCAGCTTCATCACCATAAATGCAAATTCATTTCACGAAAATCGGAGAGCCCGCCACTTGGCGCATGGGTTTGATTTGCTCGACCTATGAATAGTGGCAAGGAGAGAGTTTGCTTCTCGTTCTCTCACGTCTTCCCGAATGAACTTATTTGCTCAAGCACATTCTGTTGACAAGATGCTCCCGAGGGTGAAGATGCGACGACTTGTCTTCGTTCATACTCGTGAAGGTGACTGTTACATCCAAAAGTCGGAGTCTCATGGCAGTTTGCTGCGCCTGGCTGTAGTCTTAGGATCTTTATTTTTGTAGAAGTTCTCCTTTGTAAAGCCTTTCTTTAGACATGTACTAAACTTTTATATGAAATAAAAATCTTCTTTTGATGTCTATACTTTTGCTATCTTGTTGTGCCAAGTACTTCGTTTGAGTTCCTGGCTCATGTTCTGAGTAGTATTTAGCGCATAGGAATTCTGGCACATAGATGTGCCCTGAAATTCCATGCTTCTACAATTCTTAGGGCTAACAACCAATCGACAGTTCCAAACAACTCTATCCAAACCTATGGGAATCAACTAAGTCTGAACAACTGATCGCCATTGTCGACTATACCGATAATTGGTTATGCAGCCCACGGTCGCTAGAGTCAAGTCTATCTTTCCAGGTTCATCCTCAAGGAAATAATTCTTACAGAGGCTCATTCTAGACTTATCCAATGATCGACTAAGATCAATATAGCAACACTACGGTCTAAATCCTGACGACATATAATTCTCAACGATCTAATAGTCCATCAAGTAAATTTACCAACGATTCGATTTCTATTCCAATTCCTTCGTACCCACACGAATCTATATACCGAGTCTAACTATTTAAGGGTCATCAATTCCGATAGTCTCAACAAAACTATGGTATCACCTTATTCGGTCTGTATGACCAAGTCATACCACTAAATCATAAGCCAACAATCTATGTCCAATCAACAGTCGTCTATGCCTTCACACCACCTACCGACACTATCTAACACATTCGTGGTTCTCAATTCCATTCCTTTTTCAGCCATCAAAATCTCATACGAAACATTCATACAATTTCTCATATCGCAAGGGTCAAGTAATTCATTCCATTCAAATTCGACACGCCATGTATCAATTAACCATTCTCTAGCCAAATCTAATACCCACAGTAAAATAATTATCCGACCATTTTGAGTCATCATCCGACTGAACAATTTCTAACCAAGCCGCCAGTTATAATTTTCGACGATCTCGCTATCCAGCATAAATTCACCGTCAAGGGACACTCAAGTTACCTTGCAATATGGCATGACTCCCAGCTAAGTCTTAGCACTACCCAAGGTTCACAGATAGATGCATTGCTATCCGATGGAAGGGTTATGATACATCTCATTCTAAAGTGGTAGAGGCATATACCACTCAGAAATGAAGCCATCCTTAAACCATACCAAATCCTAGTCTATTCCGGACAATCGTGATCTAAACTGATCACAGCACAAAGCCAACATTCTCAGGGTCTCAAATCACAAGGTTACCACACATGAGTTAACACATCAATTCTATTAACTCGTCCATCAATTGTTTCGGTCACTATTTTTTTCAACATCACATACAATTCTCAACAGCTTTCAGCACACATAGCAACCTTTTGCTATTCCAACATCTTGAACATCATTCACATCATAGCATACCATGGCATCGAGTCATTGTTGGGTCATTAGTGTCCAAACCAACAACAATCAAGCATTCAGGGACATCACAATGTATTTAGACTTATTGTATGGAACATCCAGTGAACAGCCAAGGGGGTCAACGAAAACTTTTCAGACATGAGATAACTTGAAATGATTACAGAAATAATAACAGGATAATTGCGGAAGCAATCTTTGATTTAATCGCGGAAGCAACGTTGAGTTATTGCTGAAGCAACTTTGGTTAATTACAGACGCAACTTTGATTTGAAGCGAATCAAATAAGAGTTGAAGGACGTAAAGTCATGCTCTGATACCAATTTATCATGCCCCGATTTGGGGAATTATTTTTTTTGCTTTGATTCATGCCGAATCGTTCGTCCTCGCTTGGGAGCGATGTCGTACAAGTCTGGTATTACACTTGTACAAGGCGAAGACGGTACTTAATTGATAATCTTCAAATATGAACACATCACAGCGGCAGAAGTAGACAAATTGAAGGTAATGAGGACATTCTTTCTCATTGAATAGAACACATTATTAATTTATAGCAGCAGAAATAAGTAGATAACTTGAAGTCGCACAGAGAGATGTTGAAATAAGCTGTCTTTATTGATAATTGGAAAAGATTACAAGACTTGTAATAGAATACAAGGTTTACAACATCATTTTATTGTACATTTGATAGCCAACTAAAATTTATGCCTTAAGGCTTACATTGATACTTGATACATACCCGTACAACTGGATATACCGACTGGGCTTACAACTCATTGGTACAACAAATTACAATGTTCCATGCATTATGTCCTTTACAAATAGAAGACATCATTTTGTACAAGGAGAGATTCTACATGCCCAACAAATCTTCGATACCGCGGGACTAATCAAGCCAATCTTTATGTACATAACTTCCACTATCAAAATAAGTCATATTGGCGACGAGCTTAGCGACGTTTTGATAGGCCATCACTATTTTTGATGAAATTAGCGACGTATCTGAAATACGTCGCTAAACTTCACTACCAGCTACGTTCAACGTCATTTAGCGACATCATTTAGCGACACGGTTTATTATTAGGAAATAGATGTCGCAGTTTCGTCGAAGAACGCCGTTGGTTTTCATACGTTAGCAACGTTAAGCGACTCGTATACTTGAATGTCGTCAGTTTAGTCACAGGCAGCAACGTCAAATGTGGATGTTGCTAAAGTATTTCATATAGGGTTCAGAGCTGGCCGATCGACTTCTCATTTTCCCCAAAAATTCTCGTTCCCTCTCCCCCCCCCCCCCCCTCGCGCACGCTCTTCCCAAATTTTCTCTCTCCAAATGTCTTCAGCGACCCCCTCTCCCCAACGACCGTACCCCTCTCGACTCCTTTCCCGGCTCCCAAAAACACTCTCGTCTCTTCCCCCCGATGACCCACTGCCCCCCTCGCCCCTCTCATCTTCGGCGACTCCCTCCCCCCGACGAACCCCTGCCGCAGTGACCGCTCAACTCCATCTCAGGTAACCCTAACTCTAACTCCCTCTTCCTAACATAATACTGAGACACGACAAGACACAAACACTAAGACACGACACTAAGTCACGTAGTGCACATGAGTGATAGTTTAATGTCATGTGTGATATACGACAATGAGATACGACAAAGACACAAACACGATACGACACGACACGATTGAGACACAACAAACGTCGGTTTATTTATGTATTAGTTAACTCATGTTTCAAAATTGATATATGTACTTGGATATAATATATAGGTTCAATTATTATTAGTTAACTCGTGTATTGTAATGTCCCAAATTTGTGATACGTATTTAGTGTACGTATACGTGTTTTGGACCTATATTTTACTTAGTCATGATTAGTTATCTTGGTTTATTTTGCATTGGCTTGGTTTTATTGGCATAGATAGTTCAATTGGTTTTAATGGTTCATTGGTTTATTTTTGGATTAGTGAGGCTTGGTTTATTTCATGATTTATTTGGTTTAAATTGCTAGAGAAAGAGAGTTTATTGGCCTTGACTTGGTTCACCTTGGTTTATCTTGGCTTGGTTTATTTTGGGTTTGACATGGAGAACCACCACCCTACTATAAATATCAATTTCCCTCTCTCTCTTCTCATTATTTTCTTCATCTTCTTCCTCATTACTCTTTCCTCTCCACCATTAACACCTCACCAACCTAGGCAAGTTGCATCTTGCTATCACTTGAGGGCTACATTTTATTTGTCTAATAGCTTTATTAGCTCATTTTAAGCAACATTAGAACTTGGGTTTTCTCCATTTGGAGCTTAAAATTTTGTAGATCTAGGATTAAAGTATTTTTGGATTTTGGTGGTGTTGATCTATAAAACTTGTTCATTTTCATGTTTTGATTGTTCCATGTTGAAAAGAATTTAATTTTACACAACTTAGACCCTTGCAAAGTGGATTTTCATTGAGATTTGACCTAGTTATGGTCTTTTGAAGTTTTGAGTTCCATGGCCATTTGCTCTCAGCTTTGGGGAAGAAGACCCCATGTCCCGGGCGCATCCAGCTAGCCCAGCGCTCTTTAGCGCTGGCGCCACTCACCCAGTCTAGCTCAGCGCTCTTTAGCGCTGGCGCTGCCCAGTCCAGCGCCTCTTGGTGCTGTCGTAATCCGCCCCGGCGCAGTTCGCCTTAGCGCAACCTGATCCCTGCGCGCTTGGATCCAGCGCAATCTGACTCAAGTGCCATCCATCCATGCGCAATCTGCTCATGCGCAGTCTGCTTATGCGCCATCCATCCATGCGTAGTCTGCTCATGCGCCATCTGTCCCTGCGCACTTGACCCCTGCGCAGCTCACTCCTGCGCAGTTGGCTCCCGCGTACTTGGACCCCTGTGCCCTGTGCCCCTGCACACTTGGCACCCTGCGCAGCTGACACCCTGCGGAACCTACCCTCTGATCTCCTGCGCCCTCCAACCCTGGCACAACCTGTTCCTCTGAACCCCATGCACAATCTAACCGTGGCGCAACCTGACCCTGGCTGCCCAGCGCAGTCTAGTCTTGGCACCTATTGTATTATGTTTTATTTCATCTTCTTTTAGTGCATGGTATTTCCTGTTTATATCCTTACGCCTTATGGCACGGCATTGATATGAGCACGATGTGAGCATAGCATGGTTGATGTATTAAATTCTGTGAGCAACTTGATAGTGACCCGTGGTGGTGCATGCCCGATAAGTGAATGGCATAGTTTATTGAGCACCGTTGCGACAGCTCAATTGACATAATAATAGAATATTGACCTGGACACCGTGGGTGACTTGTGAATGTATTGATAAATGAACCAGTGTGTCTTGCATCATGTCTAGGGCATGGATCCCAGAGTACCACGGTCAGGGGTACACATTAAAATAAACTACGGTTAATAACTAGATTAATTAACTAGTCATGAAGAGATGTTTCCCAGTTACAGGCGACCCCGTTATTCCGACCGCAAATGTTTGGACTTGTAGCCTGCCGACGAGTAGGGCACATTTTCAGCCCATTGTCATGTGGGGCACCCTCCATTGTCACCTTAATGATTGAACTCTGTTGTCACTCTAGTGTATTGTACCATCTAGATTGTTACTTTAATGATTGAACTCTCTAAATTGTCACTATAATGTTCGCCTAGATAACCTGGGTAGCTGCAGGGCCTGTGACTACTTGGAGCAGCTCATTGCATCTTGCTAGTAACTAGGATTGTGATAACCCTAGTTAGTTAATGTAGAAAGCTGTAAGCAATGATTGGCCGTGATTGCTTGGATGGAGTCTAGTCTAGTATAGTATTGTCTAGAAGTGATTGATTGCAAGATTGTACCAGAATGATTGAATGATTGTCACTCCAGATTGTCACTATAATGATTGAACTCTATTGTCACTCTAGCGTATTGTACTCTTCATTGTCACTTTTATCGTTGTACTCTTTCATTTTCACCTTAATGATTGTCACCTTGAGCAATAAATGATCAGAGACTAAGTTCTGTTCAGGCGAAGGGTTACAATCACGGTCCTTGTTTGGTTTAAGGATTATAACCTGGCTTCTGGAATAGTACCTTCGTCTTCTCTTCATATATTGTCCAGCTATATTTTATTTAGCATGATTCTCCAGTTATCGTATGTCAATGATACTTCACTTAATTATTTTCTCTGATTAGGATAAGTGCATTGGTAGTGCACAAACCTCAATCTGTGTTATTTATTGTTATTTTCTTATGTATTAGGTGCTAATGATTTGTTGGTTTTAGTCCTTAAGTGAAGCCTCCTTTGTGGCACTTGCTCTTTCTGGGGTCTGACCCAGCTGGTTTTGTATGGCCAGATACCGGAGCAGTACCAAAGGATCTTCCTGCTTTACAGCCCGATGGTGGTCACCAGGCGTAACCAGGGCATCGAGTGGGTTTCTTTTGTTTTCCCACTGTAATATTGTAAATTATTTTTTTGAGGCGTTTAGCCGACGAGCAAGTGTTAGCTCGATTGCACCTTTACTTATTGTCTGCCTGCGGGCTGTAACATGATTGACAAGCCCCGGGGATTGATCATGTATGACTGAACTCTTGCTAGTCCTCACATTTTGTAACGACTAGCTTCATGATCATTCCGAATATGTAATGTATGGGATGCCTTACTATTGTGTATTTGGTGGTATGGCATCTTGTAACTATTATTAGTTGTTTAAGATTGAGACAATAGGCTATTTTATGACCTTAAGTGACTGATGGATTGTAGTAAAACCCTCACATATCTAGACAGCCGTGACCATATAGCGGTATAGATTCTATTCCGTTATACGTAGCAGGCTATGTACGCCCCCGCTCTCCAGTATTTTGGTTCTGGGGCGTGACATGGTTTAAGTGGTGGCCCATGCAGGTCTTGTTAATCAAGATGTGTGAGGGTTTACCGGATAGATGTCTCAATCTGTACTCTCCTTTGATCTCCACTCGTATCTTCTTATCTCCTTGAATTCCTGACTTGATAACATGCTTGCATCATTGATCTATCCTGGTCCTTCTTTAATATCCCAGATGTCATTGCTTCAGTGATATCGTTCCTGTTGATCAGCCAGAAGGAGCTCAGTCCTCAGCAGCAGCCTTCCGAGCCGTGCCTCCTGGAGAACCAGTACCACAGTTTAGCCCGTCCAGCCAGCAGGATCAGAGGCTGGAGACTTGGTAGGACTCATCCGTGATTTGCTTGCGTCCCAAGATCGTCGGGGAGATGCCTTGCACCAAGTAGTACAAGATGCTCTGAATAGAAGTGGTCCCCGAGGGAACAGTGCGGTCAACAGTTTCAAGCGTCTGAACCCTCCATTCTTCGATGGCAGCGAGGATGCCATTGCTGTCGATGCTTGGCTACAGGATACAAAGGTGATTCTCGAAGCCGCGAAGACTCCAGAAGACGAGAAGGTGGCTGTGGTGCGCCTACAGTTATTGGATCTAGCCCGTAGTTGGTGGGCCGCACAAGCAGTGGGATTGGCAACACCTGTCTCTTGGGCAGTGTTCAGCGAGAAGTTCCAGACCAAGTATTATGATGCAGTGGCTCGATATGACTTGCAGACCAGGTTCAGTAATCTTAAGCAGATGGGGAGGACGGTCGATGGTTTATGCGGTCGAGTTTTCCAAACTCAGTCGGTTTGCTCCCACCTTGGTGGCAACCGAGTTTGACAGAGCACAGAGGTTTCAACAGGGACTTCATCTGGAGATTATATTGGCAGTAGAACAGTTCGAGCATCAGACCTATGATGCGGTGTTACGAGCAGCGAGGAGGCACGAGTATACCTCCCAGAGAATAGTGGACAGGACCAGAGGTAGGAAGCGGTCCCATAGTCAAATGAACCAATCTTCGGCACCACCCCCAGCAGCTAGGACTTTAACTATTGGAGCTCCGAGGCGAGCAGCTTCAGTAACATCGGACCAGCACTCAACCCCGACGTACCCTCAGCAGAAACAAAAGCAAGCGCAGTCTTCCACCGTGGGCTGTTCTTATTGTGGGAAGCCTGGACACGTGGCAGCGGAGTGTCGCAAGGTATTGGGATTATGTTTATTGTGTGGAGCACCAGACCATAGGATGGGGTCCTGCCCATTCAGAGTTGACTCAGCCTCGATAGTATCTTGTCCCTCGGTTGGGGGACCAGCACCAGCTCCAGTTCACCAACAATAGCAGTTCCCGTTCCCGGGGCCACTGCCGACTCAGGTCCAGACTTTCCAGCAACAGAACCCGCGGTAGTTTGCCCTAGCTCAGGCATAGGTTCAAAATCGGTCGAGAGGTATATGTGTCCTCTTATCTTGCTTTTCTACCGTCATTATGCGAGATACATGACATATTTCATGTATCCTAACTGAGACGGAATATCCCGAACCCGAGCCATATCCTAGGTCATTCGAAACTGGTTATTGGTACCAACCTTTTCGTATGAGGAGAGGCCCGTGTCCATGCTTGACCAAAGAGAGAGACCTCAAGCGCAAGACTATCAGTTCAGTCCGTGTTGCTTAGAGCCATCCCTCTTTGGGAGAGTCAAACTTGGGAGCATGAGGATGATATCTGATCAGGTCATCCCGGCTGGTTTGACTCGTAAGTTATAATATCTTCCTTATGCCTTATGCTTCGAATCCTTACTTGCATGAATGATTGTATGATTGATTGGTAGTAGTAGATTGTCTATAATAAAATAGCTTTCCCTTACATCTCTAGCCTCTTGATTAAATTTCGAGGACAGAATTCTTTTAAGGTGGGTAGGATGTGATGTCCCAAATTTGTGATACGTATTTAGTGTACGTATACGTGTTTTGGACCTATATTTTACTTAGTCATGATTAGTTATCTTGGTTTATTTTGCATTGGCTTGGTTTTATTGGCATAGATAGTTCAATTGGTTTTAATGGTTCATTGGTTTATTTTTGGATTAGTGAGGCTTGGTTTATTTCATGATTCATTTGGTTTAAATTGCTAGAGAAAGAGAGTTTATTGGCCTTGACTTGGTTCATATTGGTTTATCTTGGCTTGGTTTATTTTGGGTTTGATATGGAGAACCACCACCCTACTATAAATATCAATTTCCCTCTCTCTCTCCTCAATATTTTCTTCATCTTCTTCCTCATTACTCTTTCCTCTCCACCATTAACACCCCACCAACCTAGGCAAGTTGCATCTTGCTATCACTTGAGGGCTACATTTTATTTGTCTAATAGCTTTATTAGCTCATTTTAAGCAACATTAGAACTTGGGTTTTCTCCATTTGCAGCTTAAAATTTTGTAGATCTAGGATTGAAGTATTTTCGGATTTTGGTGGTTTTGATCTATAAAACTTGTTCATTTTCATGTTTTGATTGTTCCATGTTGAAGAGAATTTAATTTTACACAACTTAGACCCTTGCAAAGTGGATTTTCATTGAGATTTGACCTAGTTATGGTCTTTTGAAGTTTTGAGTTCCTTGGTCATTTGCTCTCAGCTTTGGGGAAGAAGACCCCCTGTCCCGGGCGCATCCAGCTAGCCCAGCGCTCTTTAGCGCTGGCGCTGCCCAGCCCAGCGCCTCTTGGTGCTGGCACAATCCGCCCTGGCGCAATCCGCCCCGGCGCAGTTCGCCTTATCGCAACCTGATCCCTGTACGCTTGGATCCAGCGCAATCTGACTCATGCGCCATCCATCCATGCGCAATCTGCTCATACGCAGTCTGCTCATGCGCCATCCATCTATGCGTAGTCTGCTCATGCGCCATCTGTCCCCGCGCACTTGACCTCTGGGCACTTGACCCCTGCGCAGCTCACTCCTGCGCAGTTGGCTTCCCGCGCACTTGGACCCCTGCGCCCTGTACTCCTGCGCACTTGGCATCCTGCGCAGCTGACACCCTGCGCAACATACCCTCTGATCTCCTGCGCCATCCAACCCTGGCACAACCTGTTCCTCTGAACCCCATGCGCAATCTAACCCTGGCGCAACCTGACCCTGGCTGCCCAGCGCAGTCTAGTCTTGGCACCTATTGTATTATGTTTTATTTCATCTTCTTTTAGTGCATGGTATTTCCTGTTTATATTCTTACGCCTTTTGGCATGGCATTGATATGAGCACGATGTGAGCATAGCATGGTTGATGTATTGAATTCTGTGAGCAACTTGATAGTGACCCGTGGTGGTGCACTCCCGATAAGTGAATGGCATAGTTTATTGAGCGTCGTTGCAACGGCTCTATTGACATGATAATGGAATATTGACCTGGACACCGTGGATGACTTGTGAATGTATTGATAAATGAACCAGTGTGTCTTGCATCATGTCTAGGGCATGGATCCCTGAGTACCACGGTTAGGGGTACACATTGAAATAAACTAAGGTTAATAACTAGATTAATTCACTAGTCATGAAGAGATGTTCCCCAGTTACAGGCGATCCCATTATTTCGGCCGCAAATGTTTGGACTTGTAGCCTGCCGACGAGTAGGGCACATTTTCAGCCTACTGTCATGTGGGGCACCCTCCATTGTTACCTTAATAATTGAACTCTGTTGTCACTCTAGTGTATTGTACCCTCCAGATTGTTACTTTAATGATTGAACTCTCTAAATTGTCACTATAATGTTCGTCTGGATAACCTGGGTAGCTGCAGGGCCTGTGACTACTTGGAGCATCTCATTGCATCTTGCTAGTAACCAGGATTATGATAACCCTAGTTAGTTAATGTAGAAAGCCGTAAGCAATGATTGGCCGTGATTGCTTGGATGGAGTCTAGTCTAGTCCAGTATAGTATTGTCTAGAAGTGATTGATTGCAAGATTGTACCAGAATGATTGAATGATTGTCACTCCAGATTGTCACTATAATGATTGCTATTGTCACTCTAGCGTATTGTACTCTTTATTGTCACTTTTATCGTTGTACTCTTTCATTTTCACCTTAATGATTATCACCTTGAGCAATAAATGATCAGAGACTAAGTTCTGTTCAGGCGAAGGGTTACAATCTCGGTCCTTGTTTGGTTTAAGGATTGTAATCTGGCTTCTGGAATAGTACCTTCGTCTTCTCTTCATATATTGTCCAGCTATATTTTATTTAGCATGATTCTCCAGTTATCGTATGTCAATGATGCTTCACTTAATTATTTTCTCTGATTGGGATAAGTGCATTGGTAGTGCACAAACCTCAATCTGTGTTATTTATTGTTGTTTTCTTATGTATTGAGTGCTAATGATTTGTTGGTTTTAGTCCTTAAGTGAAGCCTCATTTGTGGCACTTGCTCTTTCTGGGGTCTGACCCAGCTGGTTTTGTATGGCCAGATACCGGAGCAGTACCAAAGGATCTCCATGCTTTCCAGCTCGATGGTGGTCACCAGGCGTAACCAGGGCATCGAGTAGGTTTTTTTTGTTCTCCCACTGTAATATTGTAAATTATTCTTTTGAGGCGTTTAGCCGACGAACAAGTGTTAGTTCGATTGCACCTTTACTTATTGTCTGCCTATGGGCTGTAACATGATTGACAAGCCCCGGGGGTTGATCATGTATGACTGAACTCTTGCTAGTCCTCACATTTTGTAACGACTAGCTTCATGATCATTCCGAATATGTAATGTATGGGATGCCTTACTATTGTGTATTTGGTGGTATGGCATCTTGTAACTATTATTAGTTGTTTAAGATTGAGACAATAGGCTATTTTATGACCTTAAGAGACTGATGGATTGTAGTAAAACCCTCATATATCTAGACAGCCGTGACCATATAGCGGTGTGGATTCTATTCCGTTATACGTAGCTGGCTATGTACGCCCCCGCTCTCCAGTATTCTGGTTCTGGGGCGTGACATGGTTTAAGTGGTGGCCCATGCAGGTCTTGTTAATCAAGTTGTGTGAGGGTTTACCGGATAGATGTCTCAATCTGTACTCTCCTTTGATCTCCACTCGTATCTTCTTATCTTCTTGAATTCCTGACTTGATAATATGCTTGCATCATTGATCTATCCTGGTCCTTCTTTAATATCCCTGATGTCATTGCTTCAGTGACATTGTTCCTGTTGCTCATCCAGAAGGAGCTCAGTCCTCAGCAGCAGCCTCCCGAGCCGTGCCTCCTGGAGAACTAGTACCACAGTTCAGCTCGTCCAGCCAGCAGGATCAGAGGCTGGAGACTTGGTAGGACTCATCCGTGATTTGCTTGCGTCCCAAGATCGTCGGAGAGATGCCTTGCACCAAGTAGTACAAGATGCTCTGGATAGAAGTGGTCCCCGAGGAAACAGTGCGGTCAACAGTTTCAAGCGTCTGAACCCTCCATTCTTCGATGGCAGCGAGGATGCCATTGCTGCCGATGCTTGGCTACAGGATACAGAGGTGATTTTCGAAGCCGCGAAGACTCCAGAAGACGAGAAGGTGGATGTGGTACGCCTACAGTTATTGGATCTAGCCCGTAGTTGGTGGGCCGCACAAGCAGTGGGATTGGCAACACCTGTCTCCTGGGCAGTGTTCAGCGAGAAGTTCTAGACCAAGTATTACGATACAGTGGCTCGATATGACTTGCAGACCAGGTTTAGTAATCTTAAGCAGATGGGGAGGACGGTCGACGGTTATGCGGCCGAGTTTTCCAGACTCAGTCGGTTTGCTCCCACCTTGGTGGCAACCGAGTTTGACAGAGCACAGAGGTTTCAACAGGGACTTCACCTGGAGATTATATTGGCAGTAGAACAGTTCGAGCATCAGACCTATGATACGGTGTTACGAGCAGCAAGGAGGCACGAGTATACCTCCCAGAGAATAGTGGACAGAACCGGAGGTCGGAAGTGGTCCCATAGTCAAATGAACCAGTCTTCTGTACCACCCCCAGCAGCTAGGACTTTAACTATTGGAGCTCCGAGGCGAGCAGCTTCAGTAACGTTGGACCAGCACTCAACCCCGACGTACCCTCATCAGAAACAGAAGCAAGCGCAGTCATCCACCGTGGGTTGTTCTTATTGTGGGAATCCTGGACACGTGGTAGCGGAGTGTCGCAAGGCGTTGGAATTGTGTTTATTGTGTGGAGCACCGGACCATAGGGTGGGGTCCTGTCCATTCAGAGTTGACTCAGCCTCGATAGTATCTTGTCCCTCGGTTGGGGGACCAGCACCAGCTCCAGTTCACCAACAACAGCAGTTTCCGTTCCCGGGGCCATTTCCGACTCAGGCCCAGACTTTCCAGCAACAGAACCCACGGCAGTTTGCCCTAGCTCAGGCACAGGTTCAGAATCGGCCGAGAGGTATATGTGTCCTCTTATATTACTTTTCTACCGTCATTATGTGAGGTGCATAACGTATTTCATGTATCCTAATTGCGACGGAACATTCCGGACCCGAGCCATATCCTAGGTCATTCGAAACTGGTTATTGGTACCAACCTTTTCGTATAAGGAGAGGCCCGTGTCCAAGCTTGACCAAAGAGAGAGACCTCAAGCGCAAGACTATCAGTTCAGTCCGTGTTGCTTAGAGCCATCCCTCTTTGGGAGAGTCAAACTTGGGAGCATGAGGATGATATTTGATCAGGTCATCCCGGCTGGTTTGACTCGTAAGTTGTAATATCTTTCTTATGCCTTACGCTTCGAATCTTGCTTGCATGAATGATTGTATGATTGATTGGTAGTAATAGATTGTCTATAATAAAATAGCTTTCCCTTACATCTCTAGCCTCTTGATCAAATTCCGAGGACGGAATTCTTTTAAGGTGGATAGGATGTAATGTCCCAAATTCGTGATACGTATTTAGTGTACGTATACGTGTTTTGGACCTATATTTTACTTAGTCATGATTAGTTATCTTGGTTTATCTTGCATTGGCTTGGTTTTATTGGCATAGATAGTTCAATTGGTTTTAATGGTTCATTGGTTTATTTTTGGATTAGTGAGGCTTGGTTTATTTCATGATTCATTTGGTTTAAATTGCTAGAGAAAGAGAGATTATTGGCCTTGACTTGGTTCACCTTGGTTTATCTTGGCTTGGTTTATTTTGGGTTTGACATGGAGAACCACCACCCTACTATAAATATCAATTTCCCTCTCTCTCTCCTCATTATTTTCTTCATCTTCTTCCTCATTACTCTTTCCTCTCCACCATTAACACCCCACCAACCTAGGCAAGTTGCATCTTGCTATCACTTGAGGGCTACATTTTATTTGACTAATAGCTTTATTAGCTCATTTTAAGCAACATTTGAACTTGGGTTTTCTCCATTTGGAGCTTAGAATTTTGTAGATCTAGGATTGAAGTATTTTCGGATTTTTGTGGTTTTGATCTATAAAACTTGATCATTTTCAGGTTTTGATTGTTCCATGTTGAAGAGAATTTAATTTTACACAACTTAGACCCTTGCAAAGTAGATTTTTATTGAGATTTGACCTAGTTATGGTCTTTTGAAGTTTTGAGTTCCATGGCCATTTGCTCTCAGCTTTGGGGAAGAAGACCCCCTGTCCCGGGTGCATCCAGCTAGCCCAGCACTCTTTAGCGCTGGCGCCACTCACCCAGTCTAGCCCAGCGCTCTTTAGCGCTGGAGCTGCCCAGCCCAGCGCCTCTTGGTGCTGGCGCAATCCGCCCTGGCGCAATCCGCCCCGGCGCAGTTCGCCTTAGCGCAACCTGATCCCTGCGCGCTTGGATCCAGCGCAATCTGACTCAGGCGCCATCCATCCATGCGCAATCTGCTCATGCGCAGTCTGCTCATACGCCATCCATCCATGCGTAGTCTGCTCATGCGCCATCTGTCCCCGCGCACTTGACCTCTGCGCACTTAACCCCTGCGCAGCTCACTCCTGCGCAGTTGGCTCCCCGTGCACTTGGACCCCTGCGCCCTGTGCCCCTGCGCACTTGGCACCCTGCGCAGCTGACACCCTGCGCAACCTACCCTCTGGTCTACTGCGCCATCCAACCCTGGCACAACCTGTTCCTCTGAACCCCATGCGCAATCTAACCCTGGCGCAACCTGACCCTGGCTGCCCAGCGCAGTCTAGTCTTGGCACCTATTGCATTATGTTTTATTTCATCTTCTTTTAGTGCATGGTATTTCCTGTTTATATCCTTACGCCTTATGGCACGGCATTGATATGAGCACGATGTGAGCATAGCATGGTTGATGTATTGAATTCTGTGAGCAACTTGATAGTGACCCGTGGTGGTGCACTCCCGATAAGTGAATGGCATAGCTTATTAAGCGCCGTTGCGACGACTCTATTGACATGATAATGGAATATTGACCTGGACACCGTGGGTGACTTGTGAATGTATTGATAAATGAACCAGTGTGTCTTGCATCATGTCTAGGGCATGGATCCCTGAGTACCACGGTCAGGGGTACACATTGAAATAAACTAAGGTTAATAACTAGATTAATTCACTAGTCATGAAGAGATGTTCCCCAGTTACAGGCAACTCCGTTATTCCGGCCGGAAATGTTTGGACTTGTAGCCTGCCGACGAGTAGGGCATATTTTCAGCCCACTGTCATGTGGGGCACCCTCCATTGTCACCTTAATGGTTGAACGCTGTTGTCACTCTAGTGTATTGTACCCTCCAGATTGTTACTTTAATGATTGAACTCTCTAAATTGTCACTATAATGTTCGCCTGGATAACCTGGGTAGCTACAGGGCCTGTGACTACTTGGAGCATCTCATTGCATCTTGCTAGTAACTAGGATTGTGATAACCCTAGTTAGTTAATGTAGAAAGCCGTAGGCAATGATTGGTCGTGATTGCTTGGATGGAGTCTAGTCCAGTATAGTATTGTCTAGAAGTGATTGATTGCAAGATTGTACCAGAATGATTGAATGATTGTCACTCCAGATTGTCACTATAATGATTGAACTCTATTGTCACTCTAGCGTATTGTACTCTTCATTGTCACTTTTATCGTTGTACTCTTTCATTTTCACCTTAATGATTGTCACCTTCAGCAATAAATGATCAGAGACTAAGTTCTGTTCAGGCGAAAGGGTTACAATCTCGGTCCTTGTTTGGTTTAAGGATTGTAACCTGGCTTCTGGAAAAGTACCTTCGTCTTCTCTTCATATATTGTCCAGCTATATTTTATTTAGCATGATTCTCCAGTTAGCGTATGTCAATGATGCTTAACTTAATTATTTTCTCTGATTGGGATAAGTGCATTGATAGTGCACAAACCTTAATCTGTGTTATTTATTGTTGTTTTCTTATGTATTGAGTGCTAATGATTTGTTGGTTTTAGTCCTTAAGTGAAGCCTCCTTTGTGGCACTTACTCTTTTTGCGGTCTGATCCAGCTGGTTTTGTATGGCTAGATACCGGAGCAGTACCAAAGGATCTCCCTGCTTTCCAGCCCGATGGTGGTCACCAGGCGTAACCAGGGCATCGACTGGGTTTCTTTTGTTCTTCTACTGTAATATTATAAATTATTCTTTTGAGGCGTTTAGCCGACGAGCAAGTGTTAGCTCGATTGTACCTTTACTTATTGTCTGCCTACGGGCTGTAACATGATTGACAAGCCCCGGGGGTTGATCATGTATGACTGAACTCTTGCTAGTCCTCACATTTTGTAACGACTAGCTTCATGATCATTCCGAATATGTAATGTATGGGACGCCTTACTATTGTGTATTTGGTGGTATGGCATCTTGTAACTATTATTAGTTGTTTAAGATTGAGACAATAGGCTATTTTATGACCTTAAGAGACTAATGGATTGTAGTGAAACCCTCACATATCTAGACAGCCGTGACCGTATAGCGGTGTGGATTCCATTCCGTTATACGTAGCTGGCTATGTACGCCCCCGCTCTCCAGTATTCTGGTTCTGGGGCGTGACATGTATGAAAATTGATATATGTACTTGGATATAATATATAGGTTCAATTAGTATTAGTTAATTCATATACGAAAATTGATATATACTTTAGATATAATAGGTTCAATTAGAAATATAACGCTCATTATTGTTAAAAACATAAATATAGTAAAATTATTTATATTGTGTACCATAATACGTACATGATATTGTGTACCATGGTACATGATATCCACATGATACACAAATACCTAGAGTTAAGACAATATGTAGGTAAGGATACTAAGGAGTATCGTAGTATTAGTTAACTCATGTACAAAAATTGATATATGTACTTGGATATAATATAGAGGTTCAATTAGTATTAGTTAACTCATGTATGAAAATTGATATATACTTTAGATATAATAGGTTCAATTAGAAATATAAAGCTCACTATTGTTAAAAAATATAAATATAGTAAATTTACTTATATTGTGTACCATGGTACGTACATGATATTATGTACCATGATACATAATATCCACATGATACACAAATACCTAGAGTTAAGACAATATGTAGGTAAGGATACTAAGGAGTATCGTAGTACCTAGAGTGTATAGAGTGAGTGCTAGCTAGGTAACGTCAAGTATTTCATGGTAAGTGCTAGCTTGGACACTCCGAGGTCAAGTTTTTCCTGTGGGATCACAAGGAACACATGACGACAGAGATATCATTATCTCTTATGTTAAGTGTCTTAGCCTGAAATCAAGTGTCCATGTGAGCCCTTCTCTGGAAATTATATTTACTTATATAAGCCTTTTGGGGCTATCAGAGTTATACCAAAAAGTCGAACAACTTAGTATTTTATAGATTTATTCAAAAATCTAGTATAACGTTGATAGCCTCAAAAGGCTTGCATAAGTGAATTTTATTTTCAGGGAATGGCTCACAAAGAACACGTGCCAACACCTAAGTGTATATCGTAGTACTTAGAGTGTATAGAGTGAGTATCCTAGTAGTATATAAGATTAACGTATGTATAGTTAGTGTCATAGGTATTTGAAACTGTATCCTAGTATCAAGATACAAGAGAGTATTAATGTGATATTGTGTACCATAGTACATGATATCCACATGATACAAAAATACCTAGAGTTAAGGTGATATGTAGGTAAGTGCTAGCTAGATATCTTAGATACATAGATAAGTTTCTGTATCAGTCCGAAGTCAAGTGTCCATGTCAACCCTTCCCTGACAAGTAAATTTACATCTGTAAGCCTTTTGAGGCTGTTAGAGTTCTACGAATTTTAGAAAAATATAGGAAAAGATAAAGAACGAAAGGAGTAACAAAATTAAAAAAATAACAAAAAAATCCTAGAAAAGAAAAACTATAATATTTGCCATTTTCTAGTATTTTTTTGAAATCCTGTATAACTCTAACAGCCTCAAAAGGCTTACAGAAGTAAATTTTCTTTGAAGAGAAGGGCTGACATTGAACACGTGACGACACTCATTTAATACTCATGGATCTATGCATCCATTTGGACAATATACTCGAATAATGTATATCTATCTTTGCATAATTATCTTCAAATGGATATAAATTACTATCTGAGGCATCGTTCATGGATGTACAATCGTCATTCTGATGACATGTGCGGTGTGTGAGATGAATTTATACATGGGGTAGAGCAGTTCCTACAGTTTGCCAAGGCGTTCCCTCAGTACATGGACCATACCAAAATTAAGTGTCCATGTGTGAGATGTCACAACTTGAAATATCATCCAGAAGTGGACATAACATATCATTTGTACACGAGAGATTTTATGCCAAATTACTATCAATGGACCTCACACGAAAAACTTGTGCCTTTAGCATCGGAGCCAGAGCCTAATTTGGAGCCGTATATAGATATCCATGACCACGCTGATTGTGAGAAGGGTGGGTGAACATGGTTTTCGATACTGCGGGGCCTAGTTTCGATTCAGACAATCATGATGCGGCTGATGAGACATCGAATGTCGATGCTGCAAAGTTTATGGAGTTGCTGGAGAATGCAAGGGCTCTTTTGTACCTGGTTATGAGGATCATTCACCGTTGGAGGTGGTTACAAGATTGTTGAGCATCATGTTCGATTTGGACATGTCTCAAGAATGCTACAACCGAATCATCGAGTTGATTATAGAGATTTTGCTGGAGGGTGCCAAGTCACCTACAAACTTCTACCGATATAAAAGAATGGTGAGATCGCTCTGGATGGGATATGATAAAATTGATGCATATCGTAACGGATGCATGTTGTACAACAAGAATGACAAGGATGAAAATATATGCAGATTTTGTAGTGTTGATCATTACAAGGCAACAAGTTCAAGTAGGACTCCCGGTGCAAGGAAGACGACCGATTCAATGCACTACTTGCCTTTGTTGCTGCAGTTGCGGAGGCTGTTTATGGTGAAGGACACTGTCGAGAACATGAGTAGGCACAAGCGGGAATAGATCGATAGAGTTTTGGATTATCCATCCGATGGAGAAGCATGAAAGCACTTTAATCGAGAGTATCCAGATTTTGCTTCTGATCTGCGTAATATAAGATTGGGGCTATCCTCTGACGGACACTAAGTAGTTCCCACAATATGGGTCAGTACAACATCTATGTACTGGTGAATAAAACCAGTCCACTCGCTTAAACCAACACCAAATAGTCAATTGAGCAAATATTATTACCTGTAATATTTCTAATTGGGACCTAACATCAGTTCATAGTTCATGAGCAGTATTCATTAGGAAGCATGTAAACTTGTTCTCGTAGTGTTCATGTAAAGGCATCATTTAAGCATGCATTTGAGTTAACAGGCTAAGCATGTTATGGTAGTATTCATCGAAAGGCATCGTTTAGAATGTATGTCATGATTAAGAAGTTTCATAGCAAGGCAACATTTTAACCTACTGTATTTAACATGTTAAACATGCTATAGAATTTCTCATTGGAAAGACAACGTCATAGCATCATTTCATTTAGCATGTTAAGCAGGCAAGTTGAACCAACATATATATTGAATATGTCACATTTAAGTGATTTCTTACCGATAGCCGACTCGTACCTGTATCAAATACTGGTTAGGTGATATACTTACTCTGCCTGCACAAAACATTCATTAGCGTGCATCCTAACTACATGGTCACTGGTGTTGTTAAACCATACGGACATTTGCCATATAGGACTTCAAGGTAATGTGATGACTCCAAAGTAGGTAGCTAGCCTCTAAGGATGCCTCGTAAGACCCGTACTCCCACTAACACCCCAATGTTTCAATCCCCCCAACGTTCCGGGGCACCATTCGAGAAAACATATCTCCAAACCTTATGCACAAGTTATCCATGACCATGCGAATGCGTGTCCAACTCGATCGTGAACATAAACGCATGGTAAAATAATAAAAGAAAGTAAAGGCAACAATGCATCATCTCATGTCATCCAAGTCATGTTCAATGACTTATTCATTTACAACATTACCATCATTTCACTTAGTGATCTCAGTGATCCCAAGTCTCATTATTTATCATTGCATCAATTTATTCATTTTTTATTACATCAACTCAAGTATATTGAAGCATTATCACATCATTCGATTCTCACGGGATATGTAGCATCTCATTCATTTCATAGGGACAATATTATTCATTCCATTAATTATAGAAACAGACAACATCTCATATCTTTCCAACATTTATATGAAGTGTACATGATCCAAGTGTTTCATTCATTTCATCATGTCAATAGCATAGCTAGTTCATTACTTAATTATCTTTCACAAAGTATCACATTATTCAAGTGTTTCATTTGTTCTAGCATCATTAAGCGTAAGGGACATTATCAATTCATTTTATGGCATCAATTCATATTAGCAGTTCAATGTTCAAGTGTTATTCATCCAACAATATTTCAATATTAGCATCTAAACTATTTAGCAACTAAAGCATGGGACATTTAGGGACATTTTGTATCAACAAAATACTCCATTTTATTAAGCATGAAGGAGTATGAGAGAAGGGACAGTTCCACTTACTTGTATGAAAGGGTCTTCTTGTTCCGGTCACATCTATTTTCTACTAGACATAGCTCCACCAGCGAATCATGTTCCAATACTTATTCCATCCGGCTAGCTAAGAGAGACTGCATCATTCTCAAATCTCTTGATTTCTAACTCAAGTCATGGTCCGACATTCTGATCTCATCCAATACGCCACCCAAATACCTCGTGCGGAGCGAGGCATTACACATAGGACATCGCATAGGGTTCTCTTAACAAGGTAAGTAAACAAACCTTCACCTAGATTTGGTTCTCTTCTGGTTATTTTACTCCTCCTAGGTTCCACTAGAGTGTTCTCCTCTACGTGTGAACTAGAGGTTGAAATAGGACCTCGTGTAGATATAGAAGATATAGGAGTTCTATTTTTCAGAGGAAAAATATTTTTAAAAAATGTAGCATCCCTAGGTTCCATAACTATGTTTGCATCAATACCATTTACCTCACTCTTAATTATAAGAAATTTATAGGCAACACTATTTTGAGCATAATCTAAAAATACATAATATACTGTCTTTGGTCCTAATTTTTTTCTTAGTAGGAGGGACAAAAACTTTAGCAAAGCACCCCACACTTTATAATATTTCAAAGATAGCTTTATGCCCTTCCATAATTCATAAGGGGTTTTATTAGTTTTTTTGAAAAAAAATTATTAAGAATATGGCAGGTAGAAAGTAAGGCTTCCCTCCATAAATTGTCAGATAAACCAGAGCTACCTAAGTAGCATTAATCATGGCAATAAAGGTGTTTGCCATTGATTGTAAAAGAACAGAACAATTATCGGAGGACTGAACTTAGACTCACAATACAAACTTGCTCGTACAAAGAAAGCCTAGGGACGAAAACCTAGGTACAGCAGACTAAGTACGATTGTTTATTTTTGATTCTGGGGGGTGACGATAGAGGCTCGGGAAAGCGACGGCCGCTCTGCCTTACTCCTTGGACGATCAGTATGCAGCCTTGGCTCGGGGAAGATCTGCTCGACGTTGATGAAGAAATGCCCTTCTTGCTCTCCTCGGATTGCTCTCCCGGCTTCTCTCTCTCTGTGATTATCAAGAAGAAAGGGGGAGCTCTCTCTGTGTAGATCTCTCTCTTCTTATTTTTTTATTCTTTTGTTGTCGACCTCTCCTCTCTTTTTTTTCAAGGGAATGATGCTGGCTATTTATAAGAGTGGGGGGTGATCATTAGGGTTTTCTAATGATTATCTGTTTGGAATGTCGGCGCTCCTACATTCTATCTGAACCCTTGATCCTGATTATAGTGAATCTCAGCCATTAACGCGGATAGCATCGTATCTCATAAGCAATTAATGCTAGCTGCTTTAAATCCTCGTGATTGATTATGCCAATGTCTGATTGCTCGCCATGTGTCCCATTAGCTTGATGATAAATGATATGCCCTGATCTCAGTAATTATGACGATGATGTCAAATATATTTGTTGAGATTCGGTTAAATCTCTTATTTATCCCATGCCACATGTCTTAATTGTGAGTCCTGTCAGAGCCGCATAGGATTGACGATCCTCGAACCGCAGAGAGATACTCTTTGTAAGCCGCATAGGACGATGCTTCATCGAGCTGCATATGCGTAATCTTTGTGAGCCGCATGAGCTGGCGTTGTATTGGGCCGCAGGGAATGTGTTCCCAGGGAGCCGCATGAGCTAGCGTTGTATCGAACCGCATGGAACGGGTTCTCAGGGAGCCGCATATGGCTGATTGCCACGTGGCAATCTGGGACTTCTGACGGATTTGGTCAGAGATTTTCTTCTTTTCCCGAGGAGTCAGTCATTATGGCAAGGCCATTATAAAACTTTATGTCAGGGCCGCCACAGTGAATCGTGCTGGAGCAATAAATGAGGCCACTCCTCAAACGACCAGCTGTAGGGAAGGATCACACATGGCGTCCATCGAGCCGCATATGCCTTGCTGAACCGCATACGCTCCGGAGCCGCATGCGATTGAGAGTCTTCTTTGAACCGTATAGGGCCGCTCCTGTGTGGGCCGCATAAGCTTCTTACTCAGAGCCGCATGGATCATTATTCTAATATTTTCCATGCTTCTACAGGACCCCCTTCAAAGTTTTTAATTTATAAAAATTGGAATACTTTGAACAAGAAGCATGGCCCCGTTCATGCCGCATAGGATTTTTCTGTCTGCCTGAGCTTCCTAGCCGCATAAGTGCCTTAGCCGCATAAATTCATCTGGCCGCATAAACTTATTGCCACGTGTCCTGATCACGTGTGAAAATCTTCATTAAGTGCCTTTGATTTGATTAAACGCCGCCTTTTGGGGGAGGATCCCAAGAGTCGGTTTTGCCTTGACCGAAGCATTTTGCCTTTATTCTTTGGGGGCGGCGCATAATCCGAGGCATACTCCTAGACGTCCGTTCGTTTCGTGGGTCTCTTTTGCCTATAAATAGGAGTCTTCTAGTCTCTTGGGGCTTTTCTTTACCTTCTCTCTTTGCTCTGAATCTCTATTTGCTGTCTTTGCTCTTCGTCTTTTAGCAACCGACAATGGCTCCCAAGAAGGCTGCAGCATCGAAGGCCGCCTCATCTTCTGCGGCAGCGAAGGGCAAGAAAGCCGCGTCTTCATCGACTGCGGCAGCGAACATGGCGGCTCCTCCGTTGACTGACGTACCCGCTTTTCACCCCGACGTCCACCCGCCTATCGCTGGTAAGGGTCCCTTAATATGAACTGCCATGGCTACGCCGCATATTTTATGCGCAAACCTATATTCCAAAGCACACTGTGTGTCCGACTCATGCTTGGGCCGCATGGGGTATGACCCAGGTTTGAGCCGCATGAAAGTGGTTGCGTAACTACTTCTTTAACAGGGCCGCATAAGCTCATCCTCGCTGGACTGCATAAGCTCATCCTTGCAGGGCCGCATAAACGTTTTCGAGCCGAACATACTCCTTTCGAACCGCATAAGTTCCTCCGTACTGAGTCGCATGAGTTCCCTTCGAACGGAACCGCATGAGTTTATTCGTACTGGACCGCATGGGCTCTTTCAAACTGAGCCGCATAGGCTCATTTGAACTGACCTGTATAAACCGAGCCGCACCTATGCTGAGCCGCATAAGCAACATGTGTTTTTGCGTTTCAGCTATCATTTTGACCTTGTTTCTTTTGCCTTTCTTCAGTGACTCTGCCCGTGAATCCTGCTGGGGAACTTATGGTAGGCTCGTGTCAGTTTGCCTCGGGCGTTCATCGGGATGACTTAGTTCGTCAAGTGTCCGAACAGCTACTTGTTGATGAACCTTTGGAGCGACTAAATTCTATCAGGGTTCAATCCTTCCAGTTCCTTGTTGATATGATAAGCTCTGGGCAGTCTGACGGAAAGTATCTGAAATCGGTCTTCCTCTTTGGGGATGCGTTGGTTGTAGAAAACTTCCGAGTGTTGGATGTTTCGGAGAGTTGGGATTTTGACCTGGACGGGATGCCGATTCACATCCCTATTATGAAGCGCTATTTCCCTTTTGAGTGGTTCAATATGATCGTTCTGGATAGGCAGATGCCGGACACCCTCACTCCAACCAGACCGGGGATATTTGTTGGTAATATCCGTTATAACAGAGCCACTGGGTCAGTGCGCGCAGTCAAAGATCCGGCCAGTCGGTCCGTGATGGGGTTAGTTCCAAGTACCTTCATCAACACCCCTGGTCCTAACTTTTCATTCTTCCAGGCTGATACCTTCCTGAGTCAGCTTGCTCGCAAAGGGTCCTATCCTATTGGTAGGTTGGTCCTGCCGAGCTGGTTACACCCCATTCCTCCGTGGGCTAATCTGTAATCATGGATCCTACGAAAGTATGAAGAGTTTTTGCGGGGAGTCAACCTTTATGAAGCTATACGGGGTACCAGCCACGGGTTGCCCGTTAATAAGCCACTATTCATGGCCCTTTTGGAGATGTACAATCATCGAACGGGGACCTTTTTTACCCCTGTTGGAGAATTAGGGCTCGCTCTTCACGAGATGTATGCTGTCTCTAAGCTCCCCTGGGGGGATGAACCCTTCGAAGTGTATACGCCGACGAATGAGGAGCTCCAAGATTTGGATCAGCGATTCCCCGGTTTCGTCACCGTGTATCAAGAATTATTATGCCATCATAGCACCTGTCACCGGACGACTATCCAGAAAAATGACAGCTCGGAGGGGGACTCTCCCCATACTAAATCTTGGGTTGCATACCTTTTCAAATTTAGCACGGCTGGCCGGGTTACTTCCCGAGATCGTTTAACTCCTAAAGAAATGGAGGTCTTGATGTCGACTGCCAGGAGGTCGAAGTCTCAAAGTGACAGGTTCGGGAGCCAGATTGACTCCTTTAGCTACTTTCGTTATGGTACTCGGCGGTTGTCAGAGAAGGTACTCTTGGCCGGATTTCTAATGGTGTGGCTGCGCAACTGCGTGGTCTCAGGAGGGGCAGGCTCTATTGAGAGGATCAGTCGCCACTTCATTCTTCCTGCCGTGAAGTTGGCCTTTGGGGTCAGGCTGGCCCTCCTTCCTGCCATGGTGTGCAGTATTCAACATAGTCTTCGCGCCTTCTCGTCCAAGGTCATTGCTCGTGACGTGGCAATGGATTTTGAACGTGTAGAATTACCTTACCATTACTTGCTGGGATGGCTATTGCTGCATTATCAATCCTTGATGAGACCCGGGACGGGAGATGGCATTACAGGTGATGACGCGTTTCTTTTCAAGTATCACCACCAGCCTTGGGAATGTAGTACCATGCCGGCGTGTCGGAGGATGCTGGCGAGGGTGGATGGGTACAATTTCTTCGTATCCATTCCTCGTTTCACTGATCAAGAGGTGAGGAGTGTTCATGTTGATGGGGTCGGACCTCCTCATTTCTTGCCTGAAAAGATGCGTTTCTGGCTGCGCAACATTCGCCCGGCGCATCTAGTTTACCGGAATTACAACACTGTGTATTTGGAGCCCTACTTGCCTAGTAGGTTTGCCCGTCAATTTGGGTATAGTCAGCTATTCCTCGGGCGCCCCAGTTCTCACCTGGGATTTGAAGGCAGCATTCTTGATGGTATCAGAGCATGGAGCTACTATGACACCTGTCATACTCGGACTAGCTTCTTGGTCCCTGCCGCAAATGTGATGGATAAAATCCTGCATATGGCAGCCCTGTATCATGTCACGGCGAATCCTCCTCCCCTCGATTTTGACTTGAGGACTAGCTTCATTGTGGGCACTCGCCTAGCGGAGAAGGCTATGACGTCGAGAGCAAAGAAGAAAGGGACGAATAGGGTTCCTTCGCCCGATTCCGAATCCTTTGACACAATTGAGGAAGATAATGAGCGGGACGGCGAAGACTCCTTTTCTTCGGGTGATGGGATAATGGCGGGTCAGCCTCCCGTTATGGCGGCTGAGATGGCGACGGAACAACCGTCGGCCGTATTTGACGAAGCAGTGGGCCCGTTACCGTCTGCGTCGGAGGAGGTACGGGTAGATCTATCGCCCGCCATGCCTGGTCCTTCGCGTAAGCGAGGCAGCCATGAGCCTACCTACGGAGGGGTAACTTTTTCTGTAAAGAGAGCGGCTGTCGGTCCCCGTAGGCTGCTTATTACGGAGAAGGGTGAGGGTGTAGACGATGTTCCGGAGGTAAGTCCAAGTCGGAGTTATATCTTTGTTGTAGCTTTCTTTCCTTTCGGGGATATGACTTGATCATTTTTCTTTGTAGGCGTCTGACGAACCAGGCTCTCCTGAACCATCTGCTGCCTCAGTAGTTGATCCGGCCCTTGCCGCTTTGATTAGCGACATGTGTGCCGCGGTCCTCTCTGCGGGGGCTCTCTCAGCGGCGGCTAAGGACTCACAAGCTGCTGAGGCCCCAGCTCGGGGTGACGAAAGTTTCCTTGGGCCCGTCTCCGAGATTTTCGAACTTCAGCGAGATGACGCCATCCTCGGTGCATCCCCTCCCGAGGATGCAAGGGCGGATGAGTCTTTTATTCCTGACTCGGAGGCTGTTGGTGAAGAGGTTGTGATGGCTGTAGGCGAACCTTAGCCTCCACATTCCTCCACTGGTAAGCTGAGCCACATATTGACCACCGAGGGGGCTTATTTGCTCTATCAGCATATCCTTCGAGTCAAGTCGATTCATGGTTGCCTTGGCCGTGCAGGTCCTGACCCTTTATCTCCTGCCGCTGATGTTCTTGGGGAAGGCCCAGTCTACCGTGATCAGGGGAAAAGGAGCATTTTCTCTCCTTCGTCATCGCATGTTGAGGAACATCCTGCCAGCTCTGGGCAGATGGGGATGGAGTTGGTGCTGGCCCCGGCCTCGTCTTCGGCTGCTTATACGGCTCCGGAGATTGACTTCTCGACCCTGCCGAGCGTCCAAATTCTGCGGGCCGCTGAAGAGGAATTGACCGATGTTCAAGCGTCCTTCCGTACGGAGTTGGTTTCTCTTGTGGCAGGAGCGGCAGATTCCGTCGCGTCTTCTTCCGTGCTACCAGCCACACTCCCGTTGACACCGGTTTCCTCGGAGGCTCTGAACGAGGTGACGCAGGATGTGGTCGACAGCTTCTATCGCCACTTAGGGAGGGGTGTAAACGCTGTCGTGGAACTGGGGGTCCCTTTTTCTCTGTCTCTACGGGGAGCTCGGGGCCAAATTGACACTCTGAAGGGTCTTCCTGGCGGGCTGGGGTTAGCAGCGCTCCTGGAGCCTAAGTTGACAGAGGCTGATCAGCTTGTGACCCAACTGCTGGCAGTGCGGCAGGCTGGCTTGCCCGCCGCGACTGAACGGGAGCGGAGTTTCCTGGTCGCTGCTAGGGACAGGATTAAGCTCGCTCGAGAAACTGCCGGACCGGCTGTGCAGGAGGACCTTGACAAGTTCTCCGTCTCTTATGACCAACTGGGTCGTCGGAGTCAGGCTTGTAGAGCCCGGAAAGAATCTGCCTCTCGTGGAGTAGCTGATACGAAGGAGCGGATTCTCGCACTCCAGAAGGAGTTGGCCTTCTTAGAGTCAGAGCGGAAGGCTGCTCGTGCAGAACAAGAGTTGATTGCTCGAGAGGCCGAGAGGATTTCCCGATCCTCTGTCAACCTGGAGCGGGCCTTCAAGAAGTTTGAGGACAACTGGCGAGCCCATGCTCATCTGGAGGATGTGGCGGTGTTGAATCAGGAAGCGGAGCGCCGAGCCAGACAGAAGCTTGAGCGGTCGGTTGCCTTGATAAAGGACCGTCTTACGGCGTTATGTGTTCCAGAGCAGTGATCGGCTTTCTGTCTTCTTCTTCTTCTCTCTTTCTCTCTCTTTTTTTTTTAAATTTTTACAAGGGGTGTGATCCCTGCTGATGTAGCCCTTTGATTTTTAAATAAATGAGCATGTTTCAACTCATCTTTTCTTTCTTGCACTTGGGTGTTTATGGAATTTGGACTTGCTGGGGGATTTATTTGTGGACCTGTTATCCTAGGCGTACCTTGGTTTTAGGTACGGATAACAGTTTAGATAGGATGTCCGGGACAGCCACGGCAAAATGGTCATGGATGTTCTCGGTACTGGAGGAAGGAATGCCGTAGAGCAGCTGGGCTCCCGGGGCATGGTAAGATGGTGGATTTATGCTAAGAAGCTTAGCGAATGAATATTTGTGGACCTATTACCCTTGGCGTACCCTAGTTCAGGATGCGGATAATGGGGTGAAAGGGAACCGATCACATTTGCTCAGAGGTTATGATGACATGGCAAACATGAAGGTTTTATCGTGAAATCTTCCTGCTCAGCGGTAATGAGAACATGGCAGAAGAGACTTTACAGAAGCTATTTGTGGTCAACAGAGGACATTTGTGGTCAACAGAGGACATTTGTGGTCAACAGAGGACATTTATGGTCAACAGGGGACATTTGTGGACCTATTATCCTTGTCGTACTCCGGTTGTGGGTACAGATAATAGGTTAAAAGAGGACCGACATACTTGCTCAGAGGTAATATGGACATGGCAAATATGACGATTTCTTCGACGGAGCCTTCCCACTCAGAGGTAGTGAGGACATGGCAGGAGTGGGCTCAATGAAGATTGGGTACATAGAACGACTCATAGGTAGGAGAACGTGGAAGTTCTATGCGAGGGGGCGGTTTGTTTTTGGTGGAAGTGAAGACGACTCAGAGGTAATGAGGACATGGTCGTTTCGGAAATTGGTGGATCGACTACCCTTTTTGTGCACTGGGAGTGCGGGTAGTGAATCCTGAGGGAGGATCTCTGCCAGGAAGAAAGTTCAGAGGTATAATCATACTTGACTTACTATCTGAAAGAGTGACCGGAATGTAAGTTCAGAGGCACCAGCTAGTACATAATTTGGTAATTTGGACTATTGAGGGAGTGAGAGTTCAGCGGCACCAGTGGGTGCATGGCTCGATAATCTGAAATAGGGTGGATGAGAGTTCAGTGGTACTAAAGGGGCACATGACTTGATAATCGGGAGAATGATGGATGAGAGTTCAGTGGTACTAAAGGGGTACATGACTCGATAATCTGGAGAATGATGTTCAAACATAGTATTTCTTCAGGAACTTGCCGTTGACGGGCAACATGAGCAAATCTTCGTTCTGCTTAGCGAGGCGGTAGGCGCCGTTGGAGAACACGGTCTCGATGACAAATGGACCTTCCCATTTTGGCTGGAACTTACCGGTGGTCTTGTGAGTCATGACCATCGGCCTCCGGACTGCCAGAACAAGATCACCCACTTGGAATGTTCTGATTTTAACTTTTTTGTTGAAGGCTCCTGAGATGCGTGCTTGGTATAGCTCGATCCTTTGCTGGGCTAGGAGGCGCTTTTCATCTTAAACCTCCAACTCTTGTAGTCATCGTCGGTAGTTATCATCCGTCGTCAATTGATAAGTGAGGGCGACGCGGAGTGAGGGGATCTGAGTCTCCAAAGGGAGGACTGCCTCGCTCCCGTACACTAGAGAGAATGGTATATTTCCGGTGGCTGTTCGAACCGTGGTGCGATAAGCCCATAAGCACTCGCCGAGCTTCTCGTTCCAATCGCGTTTGTTGGAGGAGACGAACTTCTTGAGGAGCTTGATGATTGTTTTGTTGAATGCCTCTGCCAACCCGTTTGCTGCCGGGTTGTATGGTGTCGAAGCGACATTCTGAATACGGTGCTTATCGCAGAATCGGTAGAATGCATGGCTTATAAACTGTGGACCATTATAATGGATGATTCTTCGTGGTAGTCCGAAGCGGTAGATAACGTGATGCTTAAGGAAGCTGATCACGTTTGAAGTTTTAACTTCTGCGAGTGGGACAGCTTCCGCCCATTTGGAGAAATAATCAGTGATCGCAAGTATGAAGCAATGTCCTCGGGAGGAAGGTGGGGTGATTGGACCAATGATATCCATTTCCCATGCTTCGAATGGCCAGGATGCCACCGTTAGATGCATAAACTCGGATGGTTGGTGAATGAAATCCACGTGGACTTGGCAGGCCTTGCATTTTCTGGCATAATCTATCGCATCTGCCACCATCGTGGGCCAGTAGTAGCCCATCCGGCGAAGGCGGTCCTGTAGCTTAGGGCCGGGTTGATGGGCCCCACAGACACCGTCGTGAGCTTCTCGTACAGCTTCTGTAGCTTCCGCGTTCTACAAGCACTGGAGCAATAATCCGTCATAGGAGCGGCGATACAACATTTTCGTCTCTGTATCGTAGAAGAATCTGAGAGAACGCCGTCTGATAGAGGTAGCTTCCTTTGGATTCTCTGGGAGGATGTCGTATACGACGAAGTCGATGAACGGCTGTCTCCAGTCCGGTGTGTCGTCGACCGTCTGGGCGGAATAACTTGCCATGGCTTGAACGTTGTTCTTGGGACAGACCAGTTCGTGGCCTATTACGTCAACCGAATGATGAGCTTGGTTCGGCACTGCTAAGGAAGCGGCAAGGCCTGCTAAGGCATCGGCTTCGATATTTTGGAGTCTGGGGACGTGCTCGATGAAGAATCCCTCAAATGATGAGATAATGTTGATCGCAATTTGATGGTAGGGGATCATGTCTTCATGGCGAACCTCGTATGAGCCCCTGATCTGATTGACGATTAGTTGGGAGTCGCCGTATGCTTCAAGGTATTCTACCCCCAGCTCTTTTGCAAGTTGGAGGCCAATGACCAGAGCGTTATATTCGGCCACATTGTTGGAGCAGGGTTCCGTGAGGGAGTAGGCACGATTGATCACCAGCCCAGTAGGAGAAATTAATACCACTCCGACCCCGACGACGATGTTTCCCTTGGGTCCGGTCCTTGAGGCGCCATCGAAGAACATTCGTCATATGTTATCGTGGGTGGCTGTATTCGAATCGGCGACCTTGTCTGGGATCTCTTCATAGATTCTGGATGACTCCGATCCTGGGTGGGCTGCCAAAAAGTCTGCTAGGGCTTGACCCTTAACAGCCTTTTGCGGTACGAAGATCATATAATAGGGGGACAGCAATATTGCCCATGTGGCGAGGCGAGAGCTGAGGGCCCCTGGTTTAGTCATGAGGACTCTGAGGGGGTTGACTCGCGAGATCACATGTATGGTTTGTCCTGTGACATAGTGCCGCGTCTTTTGAATAGCGAATACCAGGGCGAGACACTCCTTCTCTACGGCGGTGTATCGATGTTCTGGCCCGATCATCATTTGGCTGAGATAATATATGGCCTGCTCGTGGCCTGCATCGTTATTTTGTGCTAGCAGGGCACCAAGGGAGTGTTCCATTGCTCGTACGTAGAGCAGGAATGGTTTTCCGGGGACCGGGGCCACCAGGACTGGGGGATTCGACAAATATTCTTTGATGTCGTCGAAAGCATGCTGGCATTCCTCGTCCCATACGAATGAGACTCCCTTCTTCATGAGGTGTGTGAACGGTCAGCATCGCCCGAAGAGGTTGGAAATGAACCTCCTGATGTAAGCTAGCCTCCCTTGGAGGCCTCTGAGTTCGCGGAGATTTTTCGGGAGACCCATCTCCATGATTGCCTTCGTCTTCTCAGGGTCTACATGGATGCCCCGTGCCGTGATGATGAAGCCTAAGAATTTTCCGCTGGATACGCCCAAGAATGATTTCGTAGGGTTCATCTTCAGGTTGTGGGCTCTCATCAGGTCGAATACCGTTCTCAGGTCTTGCAGATGATCTTCCTTATGGCGACTCTTGACGGCGATGTCGTCGACATAGCATTCTACTGTTTTACGTAAATGTTCTCAGAAAATGATACTCATGGCCTGCTGATATGTAGCGCCAGTATTCTTTAGACCGAATGGCATGACTGTGTAGCAGTATGTACCAATCGGCGTTCGGAATGATGTGTGCTTTTCGTCGTCGGGAGACATCTTGATTTGATTGTACCCCAAGAATCCATCCATGAATGACATACGTTCAAAGCCGCATGTGTTGTCGATCATGATGTCTGTGATGGGGAGGGGAAACTCGTCCTTCGGACACGCCTCATTCAGATTACGGAAGTCGATGCAGATTCGGATCTTCTCATTTTTTTTTAAGGACCGGCACTATGTTGGCGACCCAGTCAGGATGTTGTTCTTCACGAATGAAGCCGCTGGCTATTAGCTTGTTGACTTCGGCTTCAATTACGTCCATGACGCCTGGGCGAAAGCGTCGTTGTTGCTGCTTGACTGGCTTTGCATCTGGCCGTATGTTGAGTTTGTGAAGAGCGATATCGGGGTCTAGCCCCGGTATGTCCTCGTAACTCCATGCGAACACGTCAATATATTCTCTGACAAGTTTCAGCAGCGATTCTCGTTCTTCGTTTGTCAGGCTTTTACTGATAAAGATCGGTTTTGGAGAAGATTCGCTGCCGAGATCCACTTGTATGATCTCATCTTCAGTAGGAGGTTCTCTCAGTTCGAACCGCTTTTCCCATTGTACGTCTAATTGCTGGGCCCACGGCTCTAGCTCAAGGATTTTGGGGATGTCTTCGTCTTCCTCGTAAGCGTCAGCGAACGCCATGTTGACTGACATGACTTGTCTGAACACATCTCCGACGCTGGTATCTGAGTCGGAAGTCGGTGATCCGGTTGAATGTGACTGCCAGTCGCATTCTTCATCTGAGCTTTCAGGGGTCGTAGTAGGCGTTACATACCCTAAACCGCATCGGGTTTTCTTATAGTAGTTTCGTGGTTTGTCTGCCGGGGCTGGCGACTTCAACGGTAATCGTCGTCCAGTTCCGTAGTTCAGTCCTGGTGTTGTCTCTAGATCATACCCCTATTTCTGCATGAGATATTTAGATTGAGGGCTATAGAGATACAGAGGCAGTCTTCCAGCATCTGACCCGAAGTCGACTTTTTCCATAGCGAGGGGATACGGGTTGTTCGTCCGGCCGAAGATGATCGGGTGGTCCCCTCCCTCGACTATTCGGTAAGTGTCTTCTGCTGGAGTAAGTCGGATGGCGGTGTACACGTTTATCACTTGTGTATGTAGGTGAGTGCCTATACCGTGTTCCATAGCATACATTGTACAAAGCTTATTGAGCTCGGTGTAGTTCAAAGATAACCCTTTATTGATGAAGTAAGGTATCTTTTCTAGAGGGATTATATCATCTACGGAAGGGGTATCGGAGTGGGCAGCCACATTCTTGGCCAATTCTGGTTCTTCTTCGGCCACCCCCTGTATAAATAAAGACTGAGAGGACGACCTAGTCAGCTTGATCTTCAGAGGCTCAACTGGCAGAGCAGACCGTGGAGTTGTTGGTAAACTAGCAACCCCCAGTTTGGTACTTGATGTGAGGCGAGGGGTGGCTGGTTCGCTAGAAGTGTCAGACCTCGCATCGGGGTGAAGAACCTTCTTGGGAAGACGTATTGTGAGCGGTCTGTCGGAGGGATTGGGCTTCTCCATTTGGAGCTGACCGACTCTCGGTAGTCTGATGGTAAGTGGCCCTGTTATGGGTCTTGGCGCTTGGCCGGACCTTCGCAGCCGGATTCTCATTTGTTCTTCTTGTGCGGAGAGACTGATTGCGTCCTTACGCAGAGTGGCCGTAAGGGGTGCGGAATTGCCCGGTTTGTGAGCCTGAAGGTGGATCGTTAGAGGTTCTTCTGATCCTGTAGCCGTCTTGTTGTGAGCTTGCATATCTTCTTCGACCAGATGCTTCTTTGACTTTTCGTACAGACAGGAGTCTGAGTAATAAGATTCGACCCCCTTGAAGGGATCGATATCGGCAAACTCTGTCCTCACGAAGCCGTGCTTATCGACATATTTGAAGCACTGGTGTAGCGTGGAAGGCACGATCATGTAATCGTGTATCCAAGGCCGCCCCAGAAGGATATTGTAAGAAGTGTCGGCATCTATGACATAACAGGTGACTTCTGATTGGAGATCGCCGATCTGACACTTCAAACGGATCTTCCCTATTGGGTAGCTCCTGCCCGAATTGAAACTGCTAATGGCGGTGCTTGTAGGTGTCAGGCAATGCATCGGAATGCGAAGATGATGTAGCAGACCCTTCGGAATGATGCTTATAGAGGACCCAGGATCAATGTGCATTCGGTCCACCTTTACGTCGCCGATGTATCCAGTGTAGTATAGCGGGCGATCATGTATCTTACGGAGAGAAGACGATATTGGGCATTGCTCCCGTACACGCACTATCTTGGAGCTCTGCAGGTTGGTTATCTCCCGTGAGGTTGACCTGAGCCAAGTATGCGTCGGCATTTTGGAGCACCTCACTTAAAGCCGTGCGGACATCCTTTGAGAGCCTGAGGAGTTCATATAAAGACAATTTGGCCGGGGTATTAGCTAATTGCGCTAAGATGTCGAAGTTGTAGGGTCTCTCCAGCCCCTGAGGTGTCTCCTTCCGGAGGGACTTGTCGAAGCGAGTCTCCTTCGGCCTAGGCTTGTCGGTCGTCGAAGGTTGAGCCGGTCCCGGAGCATCATTGGTAGTGGGCGGATGATCATCAGTCGCGTTTTCGGTCACCGGTTGGGCTTGTATTCCAGATCGAGTAGTGACGGCCGAGACTTCCTCTTCTTCCGTCGAGGCAGTGCGGCAGGATCTGACTTTTTCACTTTTCCTTTTAGAAGGTGGAGAGGGCTGAGTTACCTCGTGGACTAGGTCCGGATGGACCCACATGATTTCCCCTCGTGATGTGGTGAGGGGTACTAGACCAGCGGCTTGATCGCGAGCAGGCGGCAGATTAGCAATCTCCATTGTTGCCAGAGGGATGGGTATAACCCCGTCCTGAGTCTCTGTTGGAGGAAAGCTGCCGAATTGTACGGACACCATGTTGGCTGCCACGGTTACCTCTTCAAAATCGATGGCCAGGGCGTTCGAATCGATGAGGTTTTGGATATACCATTTCAGTTGGTAGCAGTCGTGTGTAGCATGGTGGACGTAACGATGGTAATGGCAGAACTTTGGGTTCTCCAAATCAGCCGGCCGAGGCTCCCGTCTTGGTGGAGGAAGCTGAATCCTATCTCCTTGTATAAGCATGTCCAAGATAGGCTTGACATGACCGTCTTCAAAGGAATAAGTGATTTGAGGCCATTGTTTGTCTGCTGGCTGTGGCTCGGGCTTCTGGGCTGTATCGGTCACCATAGCCTGCTTGCCTTTGTTGTCCCGGTTGTTGGAGGGGCTACCCCCATTGTCGTTGCTGGTGTTGGGACGCTTGCTCTTGTTCTCTCCCTCCGAGATATGCAACCCCAGTTGGCGAGCCTTCTTCAATCGTTCTTCAGCACTTGTAGCACTGATGATAAAAGCCTTCCAGTCCTTGAACTGACTTTTGCCCATCCAGAGACTAATTGTTGGAAGTAGTCTCTTTTGGCAAATTTCAATCAAAGAAGAGTCCGGGTTGCCATATGGTAACTTCATTGCGGTTTGACGAAACCGCTCAATGTAATGTCTCGTCAGTTCTTTCTCTCCTTGAACGACGTCCATGAGGGTAGACATCGTAACGTCCTGCCCTACCTCATAGAACCTCTCCAAGAACAAGCGTTTGAAGCCAGCGAAGGAGTGGATGCAATTGTCTGGCAGGTTGCGGTACCAATCGAAGGCGACTCCTTCCAATGCTCCAATGAATAACCGCGTGAGGATAGCGTCATCATGGGGCAGATGGTCGGTAGTGACCTCAAAGTAAGTGATGTATCGACTTGCTGAAGTCTTGCCATCATATGGGTTGATATTGAACGGCTTATATCTTGGCGGAAAGGGAACATCCCTCCATTCAGCAGGATATGGTTGCCGTATTCTGAGGTCTTGAGAGTTTTCTCGGGCGTGGAACATTGCTCGGAGCTCCTGAACCTCTCTTCTTACTTCTCGGGCCTCATCTGTCGCGGTAGGGGCCGTTATCTCGGGAGGATTATTGCCCTGGTTTGGCGCCGCTGAATTTGAATCTACGTTGATTGCGGGACCCGTGCTTGTCTGGCCAGGTGTCACTCCCTGCAGAGTAGGAAGTGCCGCTTTGATCTCGTCTACAGACTTGACCAAGGCATGCAATATGGCCTCCAAAGTGTCGATGCGCTGGCGATCGCTGGAACCGCATTGATTGCTGTCTGTCATGAATACCATCTTCACATGAGGAGTGACGGAGGGAGTGGTGGAGGATGTACCCTCCGAGTCGTACCCATGCGTCGAGAAATCATCTGGATATGTGGGGATGTTCTCTTCAGGTTCGGACTCGGAAGGAACACTACCCCCAGCTTCGGAGCTTGCTTCGTCTAGAGAATCATGGATGTCTTTGGGGATATCAGCATCTGTTGTACCCGATGGGAGGGTTGTTTCTCGGGGTTCGTCTCCTTGAAATATTGGATTATTGTGGACGTTCGGAGGAGTACTATCCCCAGCTCCTACGATCCCCAAGGTCGGGGACGATAAGCCTCCTGTTGCAGCAGATTTTGTCTTCGAACGGGTGTGTTGGTATACTCCGGTGGAGGGTAACCGTTTAGTCGACAACTTCTTAGCTGTAGTGGCTGATATCTTTGGACTGGAGATGCTTGTCTTCTTCCCTCTCCCCTCGGCGGGGACCTTCTGAGCGGAATTGCAGGAGACAACAGGAGGTGCCTCATCTTCTGAGTTCGGGTGCTGTAGTCTGTGGAAGACGGACGGACGATCTTCCGTCACTGCCGTGTTGTTGCAGCAGCAGTTGACGATGATCTGGGTGCAGTGACGTCCATGTGAGGATTCTTTGCACGCCGAGGTCCCTTCTCTTTCCTTGCGCTTGTGGAGGATCGCCTCACGCAGGTCAGAGGGACAACTCTGTCCGTTCGCCGCCGGGGATTGGACTTGAGCGGTTCTGTACAACTTCCCATCAGAGGCCCGTGTGATAATCAGCGGGATGCCCTGATAGTCAGAGGTTGGGGCAGCTGTCTGGGTTTGATGAGCCCGCGCTGCCCTAGACTTCTTCTTTCTAGCACTTGTGGGTGCATAATAGGAAGAGTCCAAGTTGAACATCACAGAGTCTGGATTATCATCCAGAGAGTCATTAGGGTTCGGACCGTACGAGAGACGGTCGAAAACTGATCGAGAGGAGCATGGAGCAGATGCTATGCGGCTGGGAGCGGAAACCGTGTAGGCTGTCTGCATGCGGTTGTCTTCTGTCGTCGGACGAGTTCTTATGCGGCTAGGGGTCACGACCGTGCAGGCTGGCCGCATGCGGTTGGCATCCGTGGTCGTATGGGTTTTCTGCAAACGATTGACTTTACTGGCCGCATGAGTCTCATCCATGCTGTCTGGAACTGTAGTCGCATAAGTTATGTGGCTGACAGAAGTAGCCGCATGAGTTTTCTTCATGCGGTTGGCGGATGTAGCCGCATGGGCTTTCTCCTTGCGGCTAATACTCTTCTGCGGTTCGGTCCGCGTAGAGTCCCTCTTTGTCCCTGCAAGTCCAGCATCATAATGTTTTCTTCTGCCGGACTTGGGGACAGCAGAGTTGTCTACGATCTGAAGTGGGACCGCAGGAGAATCCTTTTCGCCGTCTTGAGCAGCAGAGGGCATCCCATCGAGGGCTTGAGGAGGAGCAAATGACTTCGGTCTCCATTCTTTGCGAGCCTTCGTGGTGCGGGTGCGCTTCTGGGCCGGGCCAGCGCTGCCTTCAGAGAGCATCTCTTCGAACGCCTGTTGGTCGAAGCGGACGACCATCTTCTTTTGTGTGGAGCCAAGTTTGGCTGCATCTGATTGCGTCACCAACTCCTCAGCCGTGGAGAAGTTAGTCCCCAGCAGAGTCGCCATCGTGTTTGCCATTGATTGTAAAAGAACAGAATAATTATCGGAGGACTGAACTTAGACTCACAATACAAACTCGCTCGTACAAAGAAAGCCTAAGGACAAAAACCTAGGTACAGCAGACTAAGTACGATTGTTTATTTTTGATTTTGGGGGTGACGATAGAGGCTCGGGAAAGCGACGGCCGCTCTGCCTTACTCCTTGGACGATCAGTATGCAGCCTTGGCTCGGGGAAGATCTGCTCGACGTTGATGAAGAAATGCCCTTCTTGCTCTCCTCGGATTGCTCTCCCGGCTTCTCTCTCTCTGTGATTATCAAGAAGAAAGGGGGAGCTCTCTCTGTGTAGATCTCTCTCTTCTTATTTTTTTATTCTTTTGTTGCCGACCTCTCCTTTCTTTTTTTTTAAGGGAATGATGCTGGCTATTTATAAGAGTGGGGGGTGATCATTAGGGTTTGCTAATGATTATCTGTTTGGAATGTCGGCGCTCTTTCATTCTATCTTAACCCTTGATCCTGATTATAGTGAATCTCGGCCATTAACGCGGATAGCATCGTATCTCATGAACAATTAATGCTAGCTGCTTTAAATCCTCGTGATTGATTATGCCAATGTCTGATTGCTCGCCACGTGTCCCATTAGCTTGATGATAAATGATATGCCCTGATCTCAGTAATTATGACGATGATGTCAAATATATTTGTTGAGATTCGGTTAAATCTCTTATTGATCCCATGCCACGTGTCTTAATTGTGAGTCCTGTCAGAGCCGCATAGGATTGACGATCCTCGAACCGCAGAGAGATACTCTTTGTAAGCCGCATAGGACGATGCTTCATCGAGCCGCATATGCGTAATCTTTGTGAGCCGCATGAGCTGGCGTTGTATTGGGCCGCAGGAAATGTGTTCCCAGGGAGCCGCATGAGCTAGCGTTGTATCGAACCGCATGGAACGGGTTCTCAGGGAGCCGCATATGGCTGATTGCCACGTGGCAATCTGGGACTTCTGACGGATTTGGTCAGAGATTTTCTTCTTTTCCCGAGGAGTCAGTCATTATGGCAAGGCCATTATGAAACTTTATGTCAGGGCCGCCACAGTAAATCGTGCTGGAGCAATAAATGAGGCCACTCCTCAAACGACCAGCTGTAGGAAAGGATCACACATGGCGTCCATCGAGCCGCATATGCCTTGCTGAACCGCATACACTCCCGAGCCGCATGCGATTGAGAGTCTTCTTTGAACCGCATAGGGCCGCTCCTGTGTGGGCCGCATAAGCTTCTTACTCAGAGCCGCATGGATCATTATTCTAATATTTTCCATGCTTCTACAAAAGGTCCTATTTTTTTCTTTCGGCTACCCCATTCAGTTGAGGAACATAAGGAGCTGTAACTTCATGCATTATTCCATGCAATTCACAAAACGAATCAAATTCAACAAAAGGTGTAATAACCCCACGATCAGACCTAAGAATTTTAATTTTCTTTTCAAGCTAATTTTCAACTTCAGCTTTAAAAGATACAAACTTACTAAAAGTTTCATTTTTTTCTTCTAAGCAAGTAAATATAGCAGTATTGTAATAATCATCTATAAAGGTAATAAAATAACGCTTATCACTACGAGTAAGAACGCCGTACAATTCACAAATATCGTTGTGACTAAGCTCCCAAAGTTGAGAATTCCTTTCAACTGAATGAAAGAATTTTCTAGGTTGTTTGGCTTGTGTGCATGCCTTACATTTTTTATTCCTGCGCATGTCAATCTTGGAAATTAATTGTGAAGTAGACATTCTTTTTATAGAATTAAAATTGACATATCCCAAACGGCCGATGCCAAACATCATAGCTATAAATATTATAAGAGATTGCATTTGAAACATAAGTTGAAATAGAGGCAATATTATTTAAACTAGAATATAAAGTGTTGCAAGGCATGTCAACAAAAAGTTTAAACATGACCCACAAACAAGGCCTTTTCCAATAAAATTTTTGTTAGGGAGGTTACAACTCTATCTGACTCAAAAACAAGTTTGTAACAATGCTTATTCAGCAAACAACCAGAAATTAAGTTTTCTTTGACGTCCGGTACGTATTGCACATTATGCAAATGGAGAGTCTTGCCCGAAGACAACTTGAGGTTCACTCTTCCCTTTCCAAGCACTCTGACAGCACTTAAGTTTCCATGGCTACTGATTCGTCTTCCTCAACCTGTCAGTAGGAGAAAAATGAATCAATATTAGGACATACATGGACATTTGTCCATGTATCAACCAACCAATCAGTAGGCTGATACGAGGCCTCAAAACCAGAACATACAGCTACAAACCTCTGATCATCGGTACCGATAGATTCGATCCTGGCTATGACAATGTGAGCTTGAGAAATAATAGGAGCGTCTGCAGGAGTTCGGCGATCAGGATTCTGAAATCCCTAACCCTTCTTCCTGTGGCGACATTCCCTAGGAAATTGTTCTGGCTTACCACAGTTGTAACATTCTCACTTTGTTCTGTTATATATCTTTCCCAATAATAGGTTTTGGCTTAAGGAACTGTTTCTTCGCAGGGTTCCTGTTCTGGGGATTGTTCCTCTGTTGATAGGGTTAGCCCTTAGGCTTTCCCTTGGATTCAGTTATGTGTTACTTTGCCTCGAAAAGCGATTTCTTGTCCCTAGTTCTACTCTCTTCCTCAATTCGGATAGATACAAATAGGTTATCTAAGGACATGGGTTCCTTATTGTGTTTCAATTTCAAACCAGAGGCTTTCCAAGATAGAGGCAATTTATTAATAAAGGCAGCAATCAAGAATTTATTAGCAAGTGACATATCTTTTTGAGACAACTCATGAATAATCATTTGCAGTGCATTGGTATGTTCTACAACAAGTTCATCATTTATCATTTTAACTTCCAGAAACTTGTCTACGACATATATCTCAGAATTCGCTCCTCCAGTGGAGTAGTTTTTTTATCCAGAGCTTCCAAAGCTCTTTGGATGTAGCAGTCGTGCAGTAATTATTATACACGTGTCAGACACATCTTAGGATTTTTTTTTTCATGACAGATAAAATATGTCTCATTATAGGATTCTAATTCATAGGTTCTGGCAGGTTTGTGTAAATCAGGTAGGGTTTCAGGTTCTTTGAGAACCTTAGACAGTTTAAGGCAGGTTAACCAGTAGGTCATCCTGCGCTGCCACCATTTAAAGTTCTGACCATCAAACTTCTCTGGTTTGGAGAAGTTGTGAATGTTGGTTGAGAAATCATCTTACTGTGGGGTTCATAATGCTTAGAAATTTCAACAATCAGAAGTTAAACATAATAAATAGAAAACTCTATTCTAAGATTGTTGGACAAAATTCCTAACGCATGTAAATCAAAAGATATAAAAGATAAGAATAGGAATTAAAAGTATGGATTCGAGGCATGTTACAACGTTATCCTTAGGATAGAATTTCGTCCCCACGAACAGTGTTAGCGGATTTCAGACGATCTATCCCCGAATCCCTTCGATCGACAACACTGTGCACTCGGTGGTGAATCCCACCAACGAGCACAGCCTTTGCCCGGAGGAGGAGTTGAACAGAGGAGAAGAGTTTGGAGGATTAAGGTTCTGGAGGTGGTGATCTTTTCTCTTTATGTCTCTGTACGAAAAGGAGATCTTTCGAACGAGAGAGATATCTTTTTGAAACATATAATTTGTTTCTATTTTAAACATATCTCTATAGCACAGATCGTGTCCAGGATTATCTCCCACGAATTTCTAACGGAATTACGTGAGAACAGGCCCATAAAAGACCAGCCAACTGAACAGAAGCATTCAAAAATAAAACAAATAAAAATTAAAAAGGAATTAGAAAATTGTCTTTATACCCCTGGTTCGATCCACGACATGCAAGCATGCAAAGTGCGCGACTAATAAACGTGTCAAAAATGTGCATTAAATCGTCCACCCCGTCGCGGGTTGGATGGGATCTAGTCCATCCCCTTCCCCCCCCCCCCACACGCACACACAAATCTACTTACCCATTAAGGAAGCATTATATGCAAAGGAGAATGACTTATCCTTTCCATTGTGAGCTAAAAGAAAAAAAATGCCTTTATAGAATCACATTTGAGTTGCTTCCCAAGCGATAAACCTACAGGTGTTCCCGTTCGTATCGTTTCCGTACTTGTATCGGTGCATTCATATAATATATATATTATATATATATATATATATATATATATATATATATATATATATATATATATATATATATATATATATATTTTTTTTTTATATATATATATATATATATATATATATATATGTCATTTTTGTATCGTGTTCGTGCTCCTATCTATGCATTCATATAACATAGATGATTGCGGTACACATATTATAAAAATGCCTGTATCGTGTCCTTATTATTTGCGTGCCCGTATTGCTTCAACATATAAGTTGGCACAAAGGAAGAGTTGAAGATATGATTTTTTTTTTTCTTCCTTAGAAACACATTTAGTCATAGAACTCAAAATAATTATGTGAACCATTAATAGTGCTAATAAAATACACAATTTTGGCATTCAACACCAACATCGATATATTGGCGGTATACCAAAAATAGAACACTTCGAGTCGGAACAATTCCGTAACACAAGCATGTCAGACTGTGATATTGCTTTTTTCAATAATTTCGATACGCACTCAAATCGGACCTCCTTGGTCATTTTCGACTTTTCGAACTTCTCTGACATACGGATGACATTCGTCGTACATAGGGGTGCAACTCGGACGGGTTGGGTCGGGTTTGAGGTCAACCCAAGCCCAACCTGATGAATCAAAAGCCTAGCCCGACCCAACCTTGGGTTCAATATATGAAGCCCAAGACTAAGTCCGGAGGAGCGGGTTGGGTCGGGTCCATCGGGTTTATCAGACTCTAATATAAAATTTAAAATAATTTTCAACAAAAGTAATATTAAACACATAATCAAATAACAATCAAGCCTTGATCGTTACAAAATACAAATTGAAATGAGAATTCTTTGTAAGGAGTTAAAGAGTTTGGATGGAGAAATTTAGGATTTAACTTTTTATTTAAGAAGCATGAAATATATATATATATATATATATATATATATATATATATATATATATATATATATATATATATTATGTATTTCGGGTTTCGGGTTTCAGGTTCTTTGGGTAACCCGACGCATGAACCCAAGCCCAACCCGATTTTTGATCGGGTTCAAATATTTTAACCAGAGCCCGAACCCAAGTATCTTCAACCCTAATGCAACCCATTAGCAGGTTTACCCGATTGGTCTCGGGTTTAGCCCGTCCGAGTTGCACCCCTAGTCGTACAACGATGAACCCACCCAACACCAACAATTTAATTATGGGATAAAGTTAATACATATACCATGTGTAGTTTTATGGAAACCTTGTTTTTTTCTTTCATACGAATCATTTTGATGGTTGTCTTCTTTGGGTCAATTTTATTCTATAATGAGCGTTTTCATTGAACCCACTTCAGGTTTTGGTGCAATTTTTGCAAACTGTGCTACAACAAAATAAAAGATATAAGTTGCAGTCAAGCTTCTCTTGTTGGCCCCTATATTTTCTCTTGTTGGCCCCTATATTAAAATGGTATCCGCATTCATATCGTGTTCGTACTTGTATTGGTACTGTATTCATGTAACATATAGTATACATATTTGAAAATATTCCTATTGTATCTTATCTGTTTTCGTGTCCATATTGCTTCAACATAGGTTGGCACAAAGGAAGACTCGAAGATATGATTTTTTTTTGTTTTTTATCCTTTCTTATAAATGTTGCGCCCTAATCACGGAATAGACGCCAGAAACTAGACCGTTTCCCGCCGATGCGATCTTGGAAGCTGTGACAACTAGAGAACTATGCAAACAAAGCAATAATAATGAACACAGAATATAACGTGGTTCACCCGAGATGGGCTACGTCCACCAGCTACCAGAAATTTACTATCTTCAAAGGGAGAACCAAGAGTACATCAAAAAAAGAAAAGGTTCACTCTTCTCACCTTATAATGAATCTATCAATTTGTGGAATTCGAAGCACCGGTTGCCGAGTCTTCAGATGCAGAGGAGTCCTGTTTGCTTCTTCCACACACCTTTACACTATTCTCACCCAGGCACTCCTATTTATAGATCTGGTCGAACAGATTAGGTCAAATATCGTAACCCACAACCGCCGAGATTTTCTCCAATAACTGCAACGATCTGATCCAACAAACGCCATGATTTACTCCATCAACCTTATCTGAAACAGTCCTCATCCACAGGACGTGATCGTGATGAAGTCTTCAACTGCTGGATGGAGAGCGGCTCCACACCCAACAATCTTCCACTTGGAGTCGTCTCTCTATAAGCGGTTGTCGCCGAATGTGTTGTGCACACCCGGCCCTGTCTGGCTGAACTTGAAAAGCTGCCTACGTATCCCAGTGCTGGGATCAAGCCAGTCGTAGTTCCCTTTCATGCATCTGTCATCAACCGTGAAGCCCAACCGCAGTCGAGCACAACTTCAGCTTCTCAGTGGTTACTCCTTTTGTAAACATGTCCGCCGAATTTTTTAACTCCAGCGATCTTCACCAGCCAAAGAACTTCTTCTTCAAGTAAGGACCGTATGAAATGATAGTGTATCTGTATGTGCTTTGTTCTAGAATGAAATACCGGATTCTTTGCCGGGTGGATCGCACTCTGACTGTCGCTGTGCAGCGTACCCTTCCCGTACTTCACTCCCAACTCCTCCAAAAAATTATGAAGCCATATCATCTCCTTACTTGCTTCTGTGATTGCCACGTACTCCGCTTCGGTTGTAGACGGTGCAACAATCTTCTGCAGTTTGGACATCCAACTCACAGCAGTCCCACCAAATGTGTAAACATACCCGGAGGTACTCTTCCGCCTGTCTAAGTCTCCCCCCCATATCTGCATCAACGTATCCGTGCAGCTCCATACTACCTCGACCAAACTCCAGACACTTCCCCTTAGTACCCCGTAAGTAGCGGAGTATCCATTTTACAGCCTCCCAATGCAACTTTCCAGGACAGCTCATGAGCGACTGACAACCCCAACAGAGTGGGCTATGTCAGGCCGCGTACACACCATCGCATACATCAGGCTCCCAATGGCAGACGCGTAAGGTACACGTGACATGTACTCACGCTCCGCCTCAGTCTTCGGTGAATCAGACTTCGAAAGTTTGAATTTTCCTTCCAGAGGTGTAGCGACTGGCGTAGCATTCATCATAGAAAACCGGTCCAACACCTTCTCGATGTACTCCTCATGTGATAATGTCAAGGTCTTCATATTTCGGTTGCGAACAATCCACATACCCAAGATTTGATTAGTGGCACCCAAATGCTTCATCTTGAAGGTCTTCGACAGCTCCTTCTTCAAGTTATCAATTTCATGCATGTTGGAACCAGCAATTAGCATGTCATCCACGTAAAGTAACAGAAGTAGAAATCCGCCATCTTTCCTTCTCACATAGCAGCAGTGATCAGCATTGCACCGCTTAAAACTATTGTGTATCATAAATGAATCAAAATTGTGGTACCACTGCCTTGGAGCTTGCTTCAAACCGTACAGGATCTTCTTGAGTCTGCATGCCATCCTTTCCTTCCCCTTCATCTCGAACCCAGCAGGTTGTAACATGTAAATTTCTTCCTCCAGGTCCCCATGCAGAAATATCGTTTTCACGTCCATCTGCTCAAGATGTAGATCATGCCCGGCTACAACGCCGAGTACAGTACGGATCGTATTCAACTTCACCACCAGAAAGAATACTTCGGTGAAGTCGATCCCTTCTTTCTGCTGAAACCCTTTCACTACTAGTCTCGCCTTGTAGCGAATGCTGCCGTCGTTTTCATGTTTCAGCCGGTAAACCCATTTGTTCTGAAGAGCCTTCTTCTGCTTTGGAAGCCTGGTCAGCTCCCTTGTACCGTTGCAGTGAAGAGACTTCATCTCCTCCTGTATTGCCTACTCCCACTTGAGTGAATCTGCAGTCTTCAAAGCTTCTTCATAGTTCTCAGGTTCACCACCATCCGTTAGCAACAGATAGTTCAAGTACCTCGCTGGTCTTGTCTTGACACGTTCAGCCTTCCTCAAGGCAATTGGCACGTTTAAGTCTTCAATGTTACCATCTGCCCCTCCGTCGTCATCCGGATCACTCCCACTGGAAGTGCCCGAACTATCAGCAACATCTTCACCAACCTCATTGTCTTCTGTAGTGACAATAGGCTCGTCAGGAATTGTGGTATCAGCATCAGCAACTTCGTCACCTGCTTCATTATCAGAACCAGTCTTCTTGGTACTCTTATCATCTGCATCATCTCCATACATCACCTTCTCATTGAAGGTAACATTGCGGCTACGAAAGACCTTCCGGTTTATTGGATCCCAAAACCGGTAGCCCATTTGTGCATTACCATAGCCTATAAACACACATTTTCTGGTTTTGCTTGCAGCTTGTTCCTGTCATCAGATTCAACAAGAACATAAGATATGCAACCGAATGTTCTGGGATGAGAATATGTCACCTCCTTGCCCCTCCAGGCTTCCTCAGGAATTGCTAGTTGTAGCAGAACTGAGGGACTTCGATTGATCAAGTACGCGGCTGTGTTCACCGCATCCGCCCACAACATTTGGGGCAGGCCAGATTGCAGTCTCATGCTTCTGGCTCGCTCGCAAAGAGTTCTGTTCATTCTCTCAGCAATACCATTGTGCTGCGGCGTCGACGGTATGGTCGTCTCGAACCGAATTCCATTCTCCGAACAGTACTGTCTGAACCCTTGCGATTCATATTTACCACCATTGTCCGTCCTTAAGCATTTCAGCTTTAGGCCGGTCTCGTTTTCTACCAGGGATCTCCAAACCTTGAAAGTTTCAAACACATCAGACTTATGCTTAATAATGTAGATCCATACCTTTCTTGTAGAGTCATCGATGAACGTTACATAGTAACGCACACCGCCCAAAGAAGCCACTGGTGCTGGCCCCTAAATGTTAGAGTAAACAAGTTCCAATTTCTGTGTCTTCAACTGTCTCCCGCTATTCCCAAAGCTGATGCGTGCCTGCTTCCCAAGGATGCAACTCTCACACAACTCTAGTTTTATTGACTCCAGACCAGGTAACTTGCCCTTAGATTTCATCACCTTCAGACCCTTCTCGCTAATGTGTCCCAGGCGGCAATGCCATGTCGCCGAGTCCACATTGTTGCTAGCAATTGCCGCGGTAGGTACGTCTGTCAGGTACAACGTGCTACTTTTGACACCCCTAGCAATCACCATGGCGCCCTTGCACACTTTCCATTTGCCACACTCGAATGTGACCCGATGTCCTTCAACATCCAACTGATGAGCTGAGATCAGATTTTTTGCCAGACCCGGAATATGACGCACTTCATTCAGCTTCCAAGAAGAACCATTCTGTTGCACACAGTCCACCATACCCTTCCCAACTATGTCGAGTGAGTCGCCATTGGCAAGGTAAACCTTTCCAAAACCACCCTTCATGTAGTCTTGAATAACATTACGATTTGATGTATAGTGAAATGGCGCACCAGAGTCCAGAACCCAGGACTCTACAGAACTGGAAGCAGATAGTAGTAAAACATCATCATTAATTGATGTAGCAGTATTTACCTCCGATTTCTGACCATTGCCTTTGTTTTTCGTCAGTTGATCGCAATCTGCTTTAATGTGCCCAACCTTCTTGCAATTCCAGCAAGTAACATTTTTACCGGACCTTGATTTGCTTCTCCTCTTCGAGTTGGATCTTCCTTGATTGTTTGATCCTCTGTTCTTGGACCTCCCTCTCGAATCCGCACTAAGAGCAGAACCACCAGATTTGTCATATCCAGATGACTTTTTTATTACATCTTCGTCGAGTAACTGGTTTCGCACTTCATCAAAAGAAAGTTTACTTTTGCCAGCAGAAGTGCTAATTGCAGTGCGTACAATCTGCCAACTATCAGGCAGAGAACCCAAAAGGCATAATGCATAAATCTCATCATCAAACTTAATTCCTAGGGACGTTAGTTGGTTCAGAATGCGATAAACGTGATTTACATGCTCAGAGATATTACCGTTTTCCTTCATCTTCATGTTGAACAACTGAGTCATTAGATGTACCTTGTTGTTCGCAGTAGGAGCTTCATACCTCGTTGCCAGAGCATTCATAAGTTCAGCCGTGGTCTTCACGTTGATGACCGTATGAACCACGTTCTTCGAGAGCGTCAGCCTGACTGCTCCCAGTGCCTCTCGGTCCAATGCATTCCACTTTGCCATGTCGACCCCTTCTGGCGCTTTATCAAGCGCCGTGTGCAGCTTCTTCATAACCAGGTAGTCCTCTAGCTGCATCCCCCAGAAGGCGAAATCTGAGCCGTTGAACTTCTCTACGCCCATCCTCGTAGCGTCCTCAGTGGCCATTACTCCCACTCGAGCAGACGTCTCTGCTCGAACCCGAAAGCTCTGATACCACTTTTCGCGCCCTAGTCACGGTATAGGCACCGGAAACTAGACCGTTTTCCGTCGATGCGATCTTGGGAGCTGTGACAACTAGAGAACTATGCAAACAAAGCAATAATAATGAACACAGAATATAACGTGGTTCACCCGAGATGGGCTACGTCCACCAGCCCCCAGAAATTCACTATCTTCAAAGGGAGAACCAAGAGTACATCAAAAAAAAGAAAATGTTCACTCTTCTCACCTTACAATGAATCTCTCAATTTGTGGAATTCGAAGCATCAGTTGCTGAGTCTTCAGATGCAGAGGACTCCCGTTTGCTTTTTCCACACACCTTTACACTGTTCTCACCCAGACACTCCTATTTATAGATCTGGGCGAACAGATTAGGTCAAATATCGTGACCGACAACCGCCGAGATTTCCTTCAATAACCGCAACGATCTGATCCAACAAACGTCATGATTTACTCCATCAACCTTATCTGAAATAGTTTTCATCCACAGGACGTGATCGTGATGAAGTCTTCAACTGCTGGATAGAGCGGCTCCACACCCAACAATAAACACATTTAGCCATAGTACTTGATCTATATTAAGGGCTGGTAGAGGTAAGTCACAGGGACATGGACAAGTCCACTCTACTTAGGACGATCACCAGGCTCAGTGTGACCTTACAAGAGGTCAGAATCGTAGACGACTCTCCAGAATCGATCTACAATAAGGATTAAGGGACAAACAAAATTAGTTTCGGAAAGAACAACCCATCTCCTTAGGCCCGGCCATGTATATATCATAGACATGATTAAATAAAAAGTGTTATATACATCAGAGAGAGATTAGTGGTTAACTGGCACAAAATGACAGCAGAAGCCTCAAATTTCCCATAGACTAAAACTGTGTACCGATTACTGAAGTGACAACCATCCATTATATACCAGCCTAATTAAGAAATGCACTGTAAACCCAACATAATTAAGAGCAGTAGCAACCATGCAGCTGCAGCATGAACAACAGACTAGATGCATTCACTAACATTGCGTCATTCTTGAAAATGTAGTGAAACACTACAATATCTTTTGCTCATTAGGTAGCACATGGATACCAATACCATTCCATAATCGATACTCTCTTTATTCAAGCAATCAACTGAAGATTGAGCTTCCATTTAATTTACAAACTTACTCATCATAAGAAAAAGTTATATATATATATATATATATATATATATATATATATATATATATATATATATATAATGTGAATTTTCTTTTAAGAGATATGGGCTTAGTCCAATATTACACCTCATGGACCAATTTGGGTCACAATGCATTTCAAACATTTAGAATCGTGATGACTCATCTTGTTTTGCAAATGACCTCTAGCCTAGTGGTTAAGAGAGATGCATGCAGCCCAGTGGTCATGAGTTGGAATTTCAGTAGAAGCGCTTCCGAAAACTAATTATCGCTTACCAAAATGGCGTTTCCATGGAGATCTTCCTCAATCCTTGGAACTCACAGAAGAGGTGCTTTTAGTTTGCGAACTAGCCGATGTAGCACTTTGTGCTTGGGAACTATTTGAAGTCAGTTCCGAGTAGAAAACTATGTTCCCCGGGGTGTCAGCAAGCACTTGGAGCGCTCTTGGCATTGGAGGCATGTTGACTTCGACAACCCCTTCTAGAATCTGAACCACCTGCCCCATCGACGGCCTGGCGTCCTCGTTGTCCTGAATGCACCAACAAGCAACTTTGCAAGCTCTGGTGACCTCCTCAGCGTCACCATCGCCATTCAACCTCTTGTCCAGCAAGCTCACGGCGTCCCCTTCCATAAGTTTGGTAGCTGCCAGAGTAGGGAAGAACCCGATTTTGAGCTCCTCGCCCTGGTCCGAGTTCCTCTTCCCGGAGATGATCTCGAAGAGCATCATCCCGTAGCTGTAGACATCGGCCTTGGCTGTGATGGCCACTCCCGAGATCCATTCCGGCGCGAGGTACCCTCTCGTTCCCCTCATCGTAGTGAGAACGCGGCTGAAGTCGCGGCCCATGAGCTTAGCCAGGCCGAAATCGGCCACTTTTGGCACGAAGGAAGAATCCAGAAGTATGTTCTCCGGCTTGATGTCGCAGTGGATGATGCAGTCCCTGCACTGCTCGTGGAGATAGGTGAGGCCTCGAGCGGTCCCGAGAGCAATTTGATACCTCGTCTTCCAGTCCGGAACTGCAGCTGCGCTCATGTCATGAAACAGGTGTGTGTCTAGAGAGCCCTTGGGCATGTACTCGTACACAAGTAGCTTCTGGCTCCCTTCGGAACAGAACCCGTGGAGCCGGACCAGGTTGACGTGCTGAACCGTCCCGATCGTGCTCACCTCGGTCCGGAACTGCTTCTCCCCCTGCCGAAGCCCTTCGAGCTTCTTCACCGCTATGGCGGTGGAGTTCGGTAGAGTGCCTTTGAACACGGATCCGAATGCTCCTCCCCCCAACTTCTCCGAGAAGTTCTTCGTTGCGCGCTGCAAATCGCTGTACCGGAACGCCAACAGACCGCCCTCCACCGCCTTCGACTTGCCCGCCATTCCTCTTCTCCTCCTCCAAATCAGCACCCAAACAATAGCCAAGAATATCAAACATCCGGCGGCTCCACCGATGGCCGCCACGACAACATTCTCCTTTTTCTTGCTCTTAGGGGGACTTTGTATCTCCGAGGCGGCGAGGCGGAGGAAGAGTGTTCCTCCGCCCGAGCTGACCTGTTCTTGGAGATTTCGCAACTCCCCGTACCAAACGTAACAACCAGTGGTGGTGTCGTACGAGTAAGCAGTACAAGAACAATTGTTTAAGCAAGCTTGCTCGCAGTCTGACGAGCTCCCGACACGTAAATTCTTAGAATTATCAGGCAACCCCGTATCAAGCATGGGATAAAACTTGTCCTTCTCCGCTCCTCCGTCCGAGCTGTTTCTGCTGCACTGCAGCTGGGTGTCCCTCGTACAGCCACCAGTCCGGTCGAGCAGGTCCCAGTTGGTCGGCGACGTCTCGCTGAACCCTTTGACGCACTTGCAGTAGGGCTGCACGTTCTGGTTGCAGATGCCGTAAGGCCCGCAGAGGGAGTAGGCGCCGCACTGATCCTTCGGCTGCGACCAGAAGAGGATCCACTCCTGGCTCTCCGGCAGCCACGTCTGCTGCTGGATATGGCCGGAGACGTCCATTATGAACCTGGAGATCATGATCGAGCTCTTCACGGAATACGTGAAGTAATTCTCGGTCGGGGTGGAAACATATTGAAAATCGTAGATGTAGTTTGCGGTCATCTCGGGGACCAGGCTGAAGATATGCCCGTTCCAAGTCCCGCTGGTCCAGTAGTTATAGTTGTAACTATTGTTCCATATTATGTAGTACTGGCTAGTACCATTCGCGTCGAGCTCGAGATGGTATATGCCAGAGGAAGGGTCCTCCGAGCTCTTCCAGGATGTCAGGTGCTGGCTCACTCCCGTGACCTTGTTGAGCCCCAGCTTGCCGCCGGGGAGCCAGGTGTGCGTGGGGTGGTCGATGCTCTGCCAGAGAGTGACGTTCGGTCTCGACGCGTCCCGCAGGACGAGGTTGCCGCTGTCTAGGAGGACTGCGAGTGTCTTTGCGGAGGATATGTTGGCGACGCGGGTGGACCAGATTGTGGGGGTGGAGTGGTTGGAGAGGACGAGGTTGCCGTCGGCGGAGATCTTGAGCTGGGTCGTGGCCGGGTCGGTGATCGGGGTGTCCCTGCTCGCGACCCAGACGGGGGTCTGCTTCGAGATCTTGTTGTACCAGATGCCTATGTAGTAGTAGTTGGGCTTACCTGGCTTGAAGAAGCCGAGGGCGAAGTTGCCGCCTTCGGATGTCAGCTTCTGCTCGCCGGAGAGGGGTTGGCTGGCGGAGATGGAGTCTAATGCGTAGGAGAGGTTGGCAGAGGAGAGGAGGAGGAAGAGGAGGAGGAGAGGAGTCATGATGGAGGGAAGTAAAAGAAGTGAAGGGGGGTTGGCGTTGTTAAATTTTAGGAATGAATGGTTTGGAAGGAGAAGCAGCGCTGTCATGGGGTTCGTTTTAATATGGGATAATTTAGCAAATGTCCCCATTCTAAATGTTGAAATTAGCATATACCCCCACTATTTTATTTATCTAACATATACCCCTATTTTTGATATAAAATAATAAAAATTTAAGATATACCCCCACTCTTTTACATAGGAGTGGGGGTATTTGCTAAATAAAATAAATAGTGGGGATATATGCTAGTTTTAACATTTGGAATGGGGGTATTTGCTAAATTATCCCTTTTAATATTTATGAGGGCTGTCCTCTGCTGTAATGGGTAGGTGGTATGACATTAATGCCCTCTTCAATCAAATAGGATCTTTTTTGTTTTCTAACTTTTCTTGCACTTATGAAAATTGCCCATCATAATACCCCATATGCGACTGGGGTGAGCTGAATTTTCTTGCACTTATGATTTTTTTTTTTCTTTTTTTCTTGCACTTGTGATTGTTGTTGTTGAAGTAGTTGTAGTGAGATATTTAGTGGGGCTTAATTAAAATTTGATATCCTCAACTATTTTAATATTTCAACTTGATGTCCTTAGTTATCTTAATTTTTCAACTTGATATCCTAAATTTACTACAAAAAATATTCCTATTTTGTAAAAGTTTTAGTACAACGCTTATATGGATGTTGCTAAAAATATAATTTACAATAGTTACATAATAGTTGAAATAACCGTTTGTGAAAACCCTTGCATAATAACCGTTCCAAAAGTCCGAGCTCTTTAGCCTAGTGGTATTAGAGCGGACACCCGGAGGGACCGGCAAGGTTCGAGTCCCCCAATTGTGTGTGTGCGTGGGATTTCAAAAAATAAAATAAAAATAAATAACCGTTCCAAAATATTAACAATTTTATAAGGGTTTTAAGTATCTGTTACAAATTTGTTAAATATTTTACAACAATTACATAAAATTTTATAAAAATGCTCATTGTTAGCAAAAATTGCTCATAATTTGTAAATGTTGCGAGTGGGCTTATTATTTATAATAATTGTACAACGATCTACCGGTTGCATTTTTTTTGTTATATAACAACTTTTGTGAAAACCATTGTCAAAGAATAAACAACCGTTGTAACATATTGATCTCGCAACTGTTTGTTTATATCCGTTGCAAATTCAATGTCCAACTTGAATTTTGTTTAATTTTAATACAAAATAGGTTTTTAAACATCAGAATAACTCATTTGAATTTTAAATTAAGTATTAATTGGTCTCTTGTTCGTTAACAAAAAAATGTTAGAGAATTGATATTTAACATCGATTCAAAATCCTCAATCGATGGAAATGATTTAAGTACTTAAATGTGTGTGTGAGTGTGTGTGTGTGTGTGTGTGTGTGTGAGCCTCAAGCCTAGTTGTAAAGAGGAGACATGTGATCCGGGAGGTCGAGAGCTCAAGCCCCAATGCGGGTGTTTCAAGGTTCTATTTACCCAAGGGTTATTTACAATGAATATTGACCGTTGCCTATTATCCGCAACAGTTTTTAACCGTTGCATGAAATATTTAGGCAACAGTTATCAAACATCGTGTATTACTCAATATCTAAAACGGTTTGTTAATCGTTACCAAATATATTATTGACAATGTAATGTAACTGTTACGCATTAACGCGAGACCCGTTGCATAATATGTTATTTGCAAATATTTATAAAATGTTGCAAAAATCTATTCTAACCGTTCCAAGAGGAATTCACAGCGCTCGAATTTACAATGGTTCCAATAACCGTTGCGAATTGATTTTGCAACGGGTTATATTGTTTCTGCAATGGTTTTCGACCTTTGTAAGACATCCTAGTTTCTTGTAGTGATTTTAATATGCATCAAATTAATATTCTAAATAAAAATTGACGAAACTACCTCCCCTCTCTCCGCCGCCCCCCTCTCTCTTCGGCAACGACTGTAGTGGCGACAATAGCAGCAATGATGGCAGCGACGTGCGGCACCAGCAGAGGCAGCACGCGGTGGAGAGAGGGGGTGGCCCGAGGGGGTAGCTGCGGGGATGGGAATGTGAAGTGGGGTGGCTGGCGGAGATGAAAATTAATATTCTAAAAATAAATTGACGAAACTACCTCTCCCTCCCCTTTCTCTTTGCCGCCCTCCTTTCTATCCGGCAACGGCTGTAGTGGCAACAACGGCAGCGACATGCGGCAGCAGCAGCAGCAGCAACACGCGGCAAAGAGAGGAGGGGGGCGGCAGCGGGGATGGGGGCGTGAGGTGGGGTGGAGGGCAGCTGCGGGGATGGGGGCACGGCACGAGGATGAGGGCGAGGGTGGGTCATGGAGGTGGGGGCGGGGCAGAGTGGATGTGGAAGGGTACAGAAATAGTTTTGTCACTTTTCGATCCCGCGGGCACCTCCTATAGTCAGAGCCCCCCATAGACACACACAGAGTGAGGAAACCTATCCATAATCCTTTTGGGACAGATACGTGAGTTGCTATTTTTCACTGACACATGAGATGCTATGGACACATTGGCTACTATGGACACTGTGTAGAGAAAAATTATGGGAACTTGTTTCTTCTCAGGTTATGCTCAATTTTTTTGTTACTATACATATACTGCAAGCGTTTGGGTTGCATGACGTCCAAATTTATAGAAACTTGGTTTTCCTTCAAGTTTGATGTCTCAAATTCACAGCATGTTTGCTTCTATAATGAGCAGGGCGTCTTCTTTTATTGTTTCTAACTATTTCCTCTACATCCCATGATATATGAGCAAATGCTCTTTTAGGTGTGCAACTTTCATTTTTAGAGAAACTAAACAAAAGCATGATGTACTCTTTTCACCAAATTAAGGAAAAGGATATACAAATATAGAAAGGGTTGGGACTTGATAACATAGTAGTTAAGAAGAAAATAGAAAGAGCAACCAGTACATTTCCCCAAGTATTATGGCACCAAATCATGTATAGTATTAGTAGGCTACTACTTGCTCATGACATACTTGTCCATAACATTCTTGTAAGGCCAATTATTCTGTAATTTATGAAGATTGACATGTTCTGATAACATTTTCACATACTTTAAACCAACTTGACTAGTACATTTAGATATTATACTATACTGAAAATCAACATAAATGCAACAAAATTGAAAACGAAAATTAACATCGAAGAGTTGTTAGTCAATAGGTACGTAACATTAAGGATTGCCTACATAGCCCATTGGTATCTAGAAAGACACGACGAACTAAGTGTACTCATGTCTTAGCCTCATGTCTTAGTTCCTGGTTCGCATCAGTGCGCAGGTATACAATATAAGTACCCAATAAATGGTAAGTCCCACACCTGCTCAAATGTTTTTCCTCATTAGAGATGAGGGATCTAGCTTAGAATTGGTGGCTATTGTCATGCCCCAGAACCAGAATACTGGAGAGCGGGGGAATGACTCAGCCAGCTACGCATTACGGGTAGATGAATACCGTATAATACGATCAATGCTGTCTAACCAGACGAGGGGGTGCATACTACATGAAAGTCTTACTATGGTCACTTCACATCTATTGTCTCAATCATTCAAACAAGAAGCAAAAATAGAGAACATGTAAGATAAAGCAGTAAGGCGTCCCAAACGCTTAGTCAAAATGTTCTTGAGATCTGGCTTTACAAAACATAGCCAGATGGTATAGTAACATATACACAATTGTTATCAGCTGCAGTCTGACTTAATTACAATTATGTAAAAGTAAGTGCAAGACAATCCGACTAACATGTCGGTGCCAAACGGCTAAGTATAAAGTAAATAACAAAACGAGCGGTGAAGTAAGGAACCCACTCGAGTCCTCCTGCGATCATTCCTCTAGTATTGACCATCTTGGAGGTGGAAGTAAGCTGAGTCCTCGGGAACCGGCTCTAAATCTGGCCATGCAAAACCAGAGAGGTTAGACCTCTAATAGCAAGTACCACAAGGAAGCACGATATGAAGGATTAAACCAGTAAGTAAGAGAATATAATAATAGATCTCTGCTTTCCACTAGGATTCACATAACATCACGACACTTCGAACCAACCTCCCAACCAAACAAGGACAGAAGTTGGCCCGTCATGTCCTGACATTCTGATCATCTCAGTTAGGCAACAGAGTAGGTACAGTACACAAACAAATCATCTTGAACGGCCAATCAACTCCTACGGTTTGCTATTATGAGTCCCAAGTTATCCTGAAATTATGCAAATAGGGATTCCTCAGTTCTTACTATGTGCGAGCAAGGCTAGTCTATTCCGTCAATCAATTGCGCCAATCATGAATTAGACGAGTCCCAGCGGGACGTCTGTCATCAATATACAATATACAATAATAATATAAGCAGATACCGCTCCCTGCCCGTGTGACAGGTTTACAGTATCTGTGGAAACCAGCCGGCCTGTCGGGCACTACTAGTCCCAAGAGGGCTGCCATGTAAGAACTCGAGGATCCATTCTCTCCATGCAATCATTATTTTATTTAACTTAATAGTCTCTACGTTGAGTGAAATCCCATGCCGTGGATCATAGTCATTCAAATGAGTACTTTCGTACGGGGTACGATATGCGTAACTCTACAACGATACCCGTGCGGCTAGGTTGTAGATCTTACATAGTGTAATACAACAATCAAATCTAACCACGGAATAATCATGCCTTGACCATAAAGTACACGTGCTGCTTTGTAGAAAAATAAATAAATTGAAGCCTACACATACCTGTATGTCAATATTCGGGATCGACTAATCGATTACAATAGTTCATTACATGAATGTGTCTCATTCATTTAATTCAATAAGACGACTAGCCAGTCTCTTAGTTCCAACTAGGAACGCATGATCAATTTTAGTCAAGATAACCATTATTATCAATGGTGATAAGGCATGAAAGTCAATCAGTATTAAATGGGGTCGAGTCTATAACTCCTCAGGATTAAGTTCCAGTCTTACTGGGTATCCATAAACCAATCAAGACACAGGACAAGTTCTACATAACCATATATATTAAAAATATTAACATGCTAAGATTATCGAGTTCAAAAAAAAGGCGTAAGGATATAATAGGAGAATTATCATGCCACCATTAAATGAATAAATTACAGAACAAATAGAAACACCCAGGTCAGGAAGTCACGCCAACAAGTCTATGCTAAGGCCAACAAGTCACGCCAAGTCTAGTAGGTAGGAGTGAGCGTATAAACAGCGTGAGCGTAAAAAGTGGTTCACGTTGGCACGCACAGCGTGAGCGTAATAAGTAACTCACGCACGCACAGCGTGAGCGTGATAAGAAATCCACGCACGCACGCAAAGATGTGATAAGAAATTCACGCACGCACAGCGTGAGCGTGATAAGAAATCCACGCACGCACGCAAAGACGTGAGCGTAACTTAAATGTCACGCACGCACGTAAAGACGTGAGCGTGACTCAAAATTCACGCACGCACGTAATGACGTGAGCGTGACTAAAAATTCACGCTAACACGTAAGAACGTGAGTGTGACTAAAAATTCATGCTAACACGTAAAAACGTGAGCGTGACTAAAAATTCACGCTAACACGTAAGAACATGAGCGTGACTAAAACTCCCGAACTCCAATCTTATGGAGCTTTCGTTCCAAGCCAGAAATGAGATTCCCATGGTTCAGAATGGTGTGGAATGAGAAGCTCTGCCACATGAAACTATCTATTTTCGAAAACACGCCAGGTTGGTGGATCAAAACCCATGAACAACCGAGAATACAATAACTTAGATCTAGAAGAAACAAGCCAAAGAAATCAAAAATGCTAAGTAGTAAACTCTCTTAGAATCACAAGAGGAAGACAAATGAACCATAAAAATGGGTGAAGGAGAAGCAAGATGTACTTGCCTTCTCCTGGTAGGTGGAAGAGAGTGATGAGGAAGAAGACGAAGTAATTGGTGAAGGAGAGTTATGAGTAGAGAGAAGGGGATGGAGGCTTTAAATGGAAGGGGTGGTGGTAGGTGGGGTTCGGTTCATGTGAACCACCATGAACCCGAGAAAAACCCTCCTAGGCCGAACCCAAAAGCAAGACTAAAAGCAGAGAATAACAGCAGGAAATAAAATACAGATAATTAATTAACATAAAATTAAAGGAATTTAAACACAGGATAATACATGATAAATATTAAATAAATATATATATGAGTTGTACATGTATAAAAATATGCATTCTGGGAACGGGGAGTGACATCTCTACCCACCTTAGAAAAATTCCGTCCTCGGAATTTCAAATCCAAGCAGGTAGAAATATCGGAGCTAAACTAATACAAGCAATTCTAGTGAGCAAGCAATCATTTTTTACCATATCAAAAGCAAGTACTATATATGTAAATTCATCATTCTACGATATCAAGTAGCTCTACCCATAAGGTGATAAGCATGAAATATCAGGACAATCAAGGTATACAGAAAGAGATATACCTTGTGAGTCAAATAGGTGTGGATACCGTGATCGGATATCATCCTCACATTCCCACGTTGACTCTCCCAAGGAGTGATGACCCCAAGCAACACGGACAAGACTAATTGTTCGGTTCTTGAGTATCTTCTCTCTTCGGTCCAAAATGGACACAGGCTGTTCCTTGTAAGACAGGTTGGTACCAACAACCAGCTCAGAATGATCGAGGATATGGCTTGGGTCCGATACATACCTACGTAATTGAGATACATGAAATACGTCATGCACCTCTCGTAACGAAGGTGGGAGGGATAAACGATAAGCAACATCGCCTATCCGATCAAGGATAACAAATGGGCCCACGTACCGCGGACTCAATTTCCCACGAACGCCAAATCTAATGACCCCACGAGTAGGTGAGATCCGCAAGAATACGTGGTCTCCAACAGAGAACTCTAACGTCCTACGATGCTGGTCTGCCCAATGACGATGCCGGTCCTGCGCAACTCGAAGTCGCTCTCTAATTCCCTTAACCACTTCAACCGTCTGAACAATCATTTCTGGGCCTAACATCTTCCTCTCCCCGATATCATCCCATGCAAGCGGTGACCTGCACTTCTTACCATATAGTGCTTCAAATGGCGCCATCTGGATACTGGCTTGATAACTATTGTTGTATGAGAACTCGACTAAGTGCAGGTGACTCTCCCAAGACCCTCCAAAATCTAGAGTGCAAGCTCGCAACATGTCTTCTAAAGTCTGAATCGTTCTTACTGATTGTCCATCCGTCTGCGGATGGTAGGCCGTGCTAAATCTTAACTTGGTACCCTGACTATGATGTAAGCTCTTCCAAAAATGTGATGTAAAGCGGGTATCTCGGTCCGACACAATACTGACAGGGACTCCATGCTGCCTGACTATCTGTTGCATATACAACTCTGCCAACTTTTCTGTAGATTGCCCTACTCTGAAAGGAAGAAAGTGTGCTACCTTCGTAAGTCGGTCCACTATTACCCAAATAGCGTCTTTGCCACTTGGTGATCTCGGTAAACCGGTCACAAAGTCCATTGTAATATGCTCCCATTTCCATTCCGGGATAGGAAACGGTTGTAATAACCCAGCTGGCCTCTGCTGTTCTGCCTTCACTTGTTGACATACCAAGCAACGGGAAAAAAATCTAGCTATCTCCCTCTTCATCCCGTTCTACCAGAAATGCTGCTTGATATCTTGGTACATCTTGGTCCCTCCAGGATGAATAGAATACTGAGAACTGTGAGCTTCTGCCATAACCTCCTGTCTGATATCTCCACTAGGCACACATAGACGTGATCTAAACCTAAGTGTACCATCTTCATGAATTCTCATCTCCTTCCTGAGTTCTGACTCACATTCTGCCCTAAGCTTCTGAATCCTTGGGTCTTGTGCCTGAGCTGCCTTGATCCTGCCTACCAAGTCGGATTGAACTTACAGACTTGTTAGAACTCCTTCATCACTAGGAAGTATAACTTCGATGCCCATCTCCTGAAGGTCTTCTAAGATATGCCTCTGTGTTGTCAACATAAATGCGCCGCCTCTCCTGCTAAGAACGTCTGCTACTACATTAGCCTTGCTTGGATGATACTGAAGCTCCACGTCATAATCCTTGATCAACTCCAGCCATCTTCTCTGCCTCATGTTTAGTTCCTTCTGAGTAAAAATGTACTTCAGACTTTTATTGTCTGTGTACATGTCCACTCGGTCACCATATAAGTAATACCTCCATAGCTTCAGAGCAAACACTACTGTCGCTAACTCCAAATCATGAGTTGGGTAATTCTTCTCGTGGTCCCGGAGCTGCCTAGATGCATATGCTATCACCTTCCCATGTTGCATAAGGACACATCCAAGTCCTTTACCTGACGCATCACAATATACTGTAAAACCTCCGGGTCCAACTGGCAATGTAAGAATAGGTGCTGATATCAATTTCTGCTTTAAAGTCTCGAATGATGCCTGATATTCTGCCGACCAAACGAATGGTACATCCTTCCGGGTCAAGCGGGTCATGGGTGCTGAAAGCCTTGCAAAGTCTAACACAAACCTTCTGTAATATCCTGCCAATCCCAAGAAACTCCGTACATCTGCTACGGTCTTGGGTACTGGCCAACTTTCTACTGCTTCTATCTTCTTGGGATCTACTGCTACTCCAGCTCCTGATATGATGTGACCCAAAAATGAAATATGATCCGACCAAAACTCACACTTGCTGAGCTTGGCATACAACTGGTTCTCTCTCAGAACCTGCAACACTTTCCTGAGGTGGTCTTCATGCTTCTCTTCACTAGCAGAGTATACGAGAATGTCGTCAAGAAACACAACGACAAACTGGTCTAAGTATGGCATAAAGATGCGATTCATCAAATCCATGAATATTGCTGGAGCATTGGTCAAACCAAACGGCATTACTAAGAATTCATAATGCCCATACTTCGACCTAAATGTTGTCTTGGGAACATCTTCCTTCCGAACCCTCACCTGATGGTACCCTGAACGAAGATCTATCTTGGAGAAAACTCTAGCTTTGCTCAACTGATCAAATAAGTCGTCGATCCTGGGTAATGGGTACTTGTTCTTCACTGTTGCCGCGTTAAGCTTCCTGTAGTCAATGCACAATCTGGATGACCCATCCTTCTTTTTCACAAGTACCACTGGTGCTGTCCATGGTGACACGCTAGCTTGGATGAACTTCTTCTCCTTCAGTTCCTCTATATGCTAGTATATCTTGGCCTGCTCTGAATCTGCCATTCTGTAAACTCGATCTGATATCGGTTTAGTTCCTGGTGCCAATTCTATACTGAACTCAATATCCCTAACCGGTGGTAGACCTGGAAGTTCTTCAGGAAATACGTCTAGAAACTCTTCAACTACCTTCGGAATCTGAACTTCTTCCATTGCCGTTATTACTCCCTGCTCTTGTGGAGTTGCCCCTGTTCTGACTAAGGTGAACCGCTTCATGCCTGGAATATCAAAAGACACACTCCCTCTACGACAATCTATTGTCGCATGACTGTCTTTCAGCCAGTCCATGCCTAAGATAACGTCGAAATTTCCAACAGGAAATTCTATCAACCGGGCGGGTAAAGAATGTCCACAGACTACAACGCTACATGCTAAAATAACTCTACTAACTCCTACGAGCCCATTACCAGTGAGTATATTTAACCTCCCTGGCAATGCCTCGAACTCCATTCCTAGTCGTGTCGCAAATTGTGCAGATATAAATGAATGGGATACTCCCGATTCAAACAATGCTACTGCGGGATATGAGGCGACGAGAACGTTACCTGCCACAACATCTCCCGATGCCAATGCCTCCTCCAAGGACAGAGTGAATGCTTGCCCTCGACCTTCTTGCTATTTTTTATGCTACGGTCTAGCCTGATGTTGTTGCTGGCCCCTTCCTTGATGATATTGGGGTGGTCTATGCTGGTGTTGCTGCATCGGCGGCCCCTGCTGTCGAAACATCTGAGCCTGCGGCATTAACGGACGCTGTGCCAACGGCCTTACTGCCACCGCTGGTCCTCGATACTGGCCTGCCCCTGGTGCTGGCAGAGCAGGAAACTGTTGCCCTGGTCCTCCTGACCTCGAATTTATGGGACATGTGGTAACCCGATGATCTGGATTTCCACATATCAGACACAGTCCATTCAATATCCGACACACATCTCTAGTGTGCCCCATCTTCCCATAATAAGTGTAGCCCGCCGGGGGTTGCTGGTTCTTCCTCTGTTGCTGTTGCTGCTGCCTAGGTGGTGGTGCTGGTCCTCGTATCGCCACATCGTGGATACGAATGCCAGTGGATGGTGCTGTTGTTCGGGACGCTGCTCCCCCTCCTCCTTCAATCTGACTGTGGGATCTCTTCTGACCCCCAGTCCTTGTCGCAAGCCTCTGAATGGTGATCTCATGCCTTCGAGTTGCCGTCAATAATTCTTCAAAAGTTTGGTAATTGTGTCCCTCTATCAATTGCAAGAATTCAAGATGAAATCCTTGCTGAAATCTCATGGCCCTCTGGCTCTCTGTTGCTACCATCTCTGGGGCGAATCTACTCAATCTGTAGAACTCCGCTGCATAAGCATCTACAGTCTTGCTGGCCTGCCTGAGGTTGATAAACTTCTGTTGTAGCTCAAACCGTGCCACAACTCCATAGTACTTGGTCTTGAATCTTGCAGTAAAATCGTCCCAAGCCACAGGACGTCTGATGCCCACTTCTTTTGATTCCCACCAATCACGTGTGAGATCCTGAAGTAACAACTTCACTAGATCCACATGTTCTTCTGCCGGTACCTTAGCTGCTGTCAGAATAGCCTCAATATCCTTAAGCCATGCATCTGCTGAGATGGCATCCTCCGTGCCCTCGAAACGGCGGGGGTTATACTTGCAAAACCTGGCTGATGCTCCTGAATCAGTCCTCATTCCTCTTTGCAATCCTTGGTTGAGCAATATATTCTGCTCTTGTAGCTGAGTGTGCATGCGCTGCTGGGCCAACATCTGATGTTGCTGAGTAGCCATCATTCCTCTTATGATCTCCAGAAGGGCTGGTGTGTCCACTTAGGTAGGTGGAACTATGGGTGGTATTGGAACTTCCGGATACTGCGGTTCAGCTGCTGGTTCTACTATCACTTCTTCTTGGATAGTCTCCTGAGGTGAGACTGGCCCTTGTTGCTGACCAACCTGGTCATGTTGCCCATGTTGCCTCTGTTGTTGTCCCCAGCTCTGACCGATACAGACGAAGTGTCCCTAAGAAAAGGGACAAGAGAACAATCAAACAACCGGACATGAAGGATCAATGAAGTCAAAGGATACCGAAATGTCAAGCAAGGGTTAAGAATAACGAATCATGAGATCAAGGGAGAAACACGTGTGATTGAGACATCCTATAAATCAAAACATCCCACAAGTCTGAAATTAGACCTGCATGGGCCACCACTAAAACCTTGTCATGCCCCAGAACCAGAATACTGGAGAGCGGGAGAATGACTCAGCCAGCTACGCATTACGGGTAGATGAATACCGTATAATACGATCAATGCTGTCTAACCAGACGAGGGGGTGCATACTACATGAAAGTCTTACTATGGTCACTTCACATTTATTGTCTCAATCATTCAAACAAGAAGCAAAAAAAGAGAACATGTAAGATAAAGCAGTAAGGCGTCCCAAACGCTTAGTCAAAATGTTCTTGAGATCTGGCTTTACAAAACATAACCAGATGGTATAGTAACATATACACAATTGTTATCAGCTGCAGTCTGACTTAATTACAATTATGTAAAAGTAAGTGCAAGACAATCCGACTAACATGTCGGTGCCAAACGGCTAAGTATAAAGTAAATAACAAAACGAGCGGTGAAGTAAGGAACCCACTCGAGTCCTCCTGCGATCATTCCTCTAGTATTGACCATCTTGGAGGTGGAAGTAAGCTGAGTCCTCGGGAACCAGCTCTAAATCTGGCCATGCAAAACCAGAGAGGTTAAACCTCTAATAACAAGTACCACAAGGAAGCACGATATGAAGGATTAAACCAGTAAGTAAGAGAATATAATAATAGATCTCTGCTTTCCACTAGGATTCACATAACATCACGACACTTCGAACTAACCTCCCAACCAAACAATGACAGAAGTTGGCCCGTCATGTCCTGACATTCTGATCATCTCAGTTAGGCAACAGAGTAGGTACAGTACACAAACAAATCATCTTGAACGGCCAATCAACTCCTACGGCTTGCTATTGTGAGTCCCAAGTTATCCTGGAATTATGCAAATAGGGATTCCTCAGTTCTTACTATGTGCGAGCAAGGCTAGTCTATCCCGTCAATCAATTACGCCAATCATGAATTAGACGAGTTCCAGCGGGACGCCCGTCATTAATATACAATATACAATAATAATATAAGCAGATACCGCTCCCTGCCCGTGTGGCAGGTTTACAGTATCTGTGGGAACCAGCCGGCCTATCGGGCACTACTAGTCCCAAGAGGGCTGCCATGTAAGAACTCGGGGATCCATTCTCTCCATGCAATCATTATTTTATTTAACTTAATAGTCTCTACGTTGAGTGAAATCCTATGCCGTGGATCATGGTCATTCAAATGAGTACTTTCGTACGGGATACGATATGCGTAACTCTACAACGATACCCGTGCGGCTAGGTTGTAGATCTTACATAGCGTAATGCAACAATCAAATCTAACCACGGAGTAATCATGCCTTGACCATAAAGTACACGTGCTGCTTTGTAGAAAAATAAATAAATTGAAGCCTGCACATACCTGTATGTCAATATTCGGGATCGGCTAATCGATTACAATAGTTCATTACATGAACGTGTCTCATTCATTTAATTCAATAAGACGACTAGCCAGTCTCTTAGTTCCAACTAGGAACGCATGATCAATTTTAGTCAAGATAACCATTATTATCAATGGTGACAAGGCATGAAAGTCAATCAGTATTAAATGGGGTCGAGTCTATAACTCCTCAGGGTTAAGTTCCAGTCTTACTGGGTATCCATAAACCAATCAAGACACAGGGCACGTTCTACATAACCATATATATTAAAAATATTAACATGCTAAGATTATCGAGTTCAAAAAAAAGTCGTAAGTATATAATAGGAGAATTATCATGCCACCATTAAATGAATAAATTATAGAACAAATAGAAACACCCAGGTCAGGAAGTCACGCCAACAAGTCTATGCTAAGGCCAACAAGTCACGCCAAGTCTAGTAGGTAGGAGTGAGCGTATAAACAGCGTGAGCGTGAAAAGTGGTTCACGTTGGCACACACATCGTGAGCGTAATAAGTAACTCTCGCACGCACAGCGTGAGCGTGATAAGAAATCCACGCACGCACGCAAAGACGTGATAAGAAATTCACGCACGCACAGCGTGAGCGTGATAAAAAATCCAAGCACGCACGCAAAGACATGAGCGTAACTCAAATGTCACGCACGCACGTAAAGACGTGAGCGTGACTCAAAATTTACGCACGCACGTAAAGACGTGAGCGTGACTAAAAATTTATGCTAACACGTAAGAACGTGAGCGTGACTAAAAATTTACGCTAACACGTAAGAACATGAGCGTGACTAAAACTCCCGAACTCCAATCTTATGGAGCCTTCGTTCCAAGCCAGAAATGAGGTTCCCATGGTTCAGAATGGTGTGGAATGAGAAGCTCTGCCACATGAAACTATCTATTTTCGAAAACACGCCAGGTTGGTGGATCAAAACCTATGAACAACCGAGAATACAACAACTTAGATCTAGAAGAAACAAGCCAAAGAAATAAAAAATGCTAAGTAGTAAACTCTCTTAGAATCACAAGAGGAAGACAAATGAACCATAAAAATGGGTGAAGGAGAAGCAAGATGTACTTGCCTTCTCCTGGTAGGTGGAAGAGAGTGATGAGAAAGAAAAAGAAGTAATTGGTGAAGGAGAGTTATGAGGAGAGAGAAGGGGATGGGGGCTTTAAATGGAAGGGGTGGTGGTAGGTGGGGTTCGGTTCATGTGAACCACCATGAAACCGAGAAAAACCCTCCTAGGCCGAACCCAAAAGCAAGACTAAAAGCAGAGAATAACAGCAGAAAATAAAATGCAGATAATTAATTAACATGAAATTAAAGAAATTTAAACACAGGATAATACATGATAAATATTAAATAAATATATATATGAGTTGTACATGTATAAAAATACGCATTCTGGGAACGGAGAGTGACAGCTATCCTCTGAATAATTTGGTAAAACTTGCCTTGATGTCATGGATAATAAAATGTGTTTTAGATTATAGGATAATTGGAATTGTCTCTATCCTGTTAAGGACATTCAAGAAATGGATAATTTGGATGTTATATTTAGAGAAGAGGATCTTAGAAAAGCCTGAAAGCATAATACACAATTTGTGATGCCAATTTACACAAACACGATCTTATAGGTCCAGCTATTGGATACCAAATTTCTTTCTCCTTGACCTTGAGTAGTTGTATATTGTTGCAGTTTGCATATATAAGTAGGTTAGGAATAAATAAGAAACTATAGAAAAGGAAATGCACATATAATGGGAAATTTTCATCCCATTTTGGCTTAGAGAAATAAATAATTTTATGGGGCAGTTTTTCCATTTTGGTTCTCATATTTAAACCGTCAACTTTCATAGTATACAGTCTAAACCCATCTTCAAAAGGAAACTATATCTAATACAATTAAAATTCAAGTTGCACATGTATATTTCTTATCATGGCATACATACTAGGGAGGGGCATAGAGGGGAGGGACATATTGAGGGGAGGATCATTGGTTGATCCACATATAGGAGGGACAGCGGGAGGAACATATTAGGGGGAGAATCATGAGTCTACCCCTACTAGCAATCTTTATTTATTTTTCTTAATGTCGTATAATAGTGGGAGGGACATATTAGTGGGAGGATTATGTATTTTTGTTAAATTTCAAACTTTCACAGACATGCAAGATGTAACGTCAAGTCCTAAAATTCGTAGGACTAGAAATACGTGTACATGTCAACTACGTATCAAGTGGACTCCAATGCAGCTCGAATGTGTATAAGTTGTACAGTAACGGCCAACTATCTATTATGAATTAATACTATCACTAAGTCTTAATCCACAGTAACATAGAACACAAAAATGTACAATATATATCATGGTGTGCACCATATGATACACTTGTCCGAATAGACTCGAAAGAAATAGTATGAGTCTACAAATAATAGGCTAACAAGCAAAATGCAAGCAAAAGGAGATGATCATGTAAACACAAAAGATACCTTAATCCAAAATAGCAACACCTAACTCCGCTCAGTTAACTAACTAGAGAGATCATCAGGTCCTTAGAGGACATCGAAAGATACATAATATACAAGCCTACTGTACAATAAATAACATGCATGAGAAGATGACAAGAAACAGTACAGAAAATAAAACTAAAGAAAGTACAAGTCTCATTTTTATTTCTGAAAAATATTTATAAATAATTTATAAAAATATTTAGTCTATTTAATTTATACAAAAATAGGTATACAAGTCCCACATTGATCCGACGTCAATAATCACCAAGTTATGTAATAGTTTCATACCCGAGACAAATATTTTTAAACAAACAATAAATCTAAAAAATTATGTAAAATATATTAGAATATAAATTTATGATAAAATAAAAACAACAATTATTTTAATATAGTTCCTTAGGGTTCCGAGTCCAAAAAGACATAGATTTTAGGTTTTTCGGTGATCCGATAATAATACGACGGACACAAATTTTACTAAAATATAAAATCTCTACCAAGTGGCACAAAAGTATATGAGATAGAAATATTAGGATGTATAGAGTACTACCAAAAGTATTTGAAAGGTCGAAGTACTCCGCAAGTCGCCGAAATCCGTCCGCAAAAGAATTGGCTCAGTTTGGACACCCTGTAGCAAAACGGACGCCCCGGACAAGACGTACGAAACCACGTGGGTGTCCAATTGAAGATAAAAATAACACATAGGACTTCGTGATAGTTTTAGTTTCGCACAACAGAACATCGAAAAGTCTATAAAACCTCATGTACAAGTCAGCCTACCTGCTGTGATGAATTCAGTACAAGTTTGGTCGATTTCGGATGCCTTCCACGTCTTATACCGACCAACGGGACTTCGTGGCTTTGGAAGTGGTCGAAAAGTTGGATTTCTGTCGAATAGAAAAATATGTGCAAAAATAGAAAAAAAAATTATGAGTTCTCGGTTTGGGGGGAGAAAAGAAATATGGGGTCGGCCAAAATCTTGTATATATATAAATAATTAATATTTTAAGAGCTGGTATTTGATAGCAAATGATTTGGTAGGATTTGTTGATATTTGATCAATATTTACAAGATATCTAAGATTGCATATTCAAAAGATTTGAATTGTTTTCAAAAATAGAAACAAAAGATTTGATTGGGTTTAAACATATTTGGATGTACAAATTTAAATAAAATCTATCTAAATAAATCATAATAGGTTATGGGAACCTAGTATCTGCTCAACCAAGGTTAGTTGAACTAGTTTTGGGCTGGTATGATTTATTGAACTGAAATAGTCTCCGAAAGTCTTGGGTCTTGTGTACTATTTGAAAATAAATAGCACATGAAAACTCATTGAGTGGGACACCATTAGCATGTGTGCAGTAAACTCAAAATAGGTCAAAATCATACATTCGCCAAAAGGTTTGGATCGGATTTGGACCTTAAATCGGAATTGAAAAAACATCAAATGTACGGCAAAAATTGTACATAAAAATATAGTATAATAGAACACGTTTGAGTGGGACATGATATACCAAAATGAAGGTGGACTCGTCTATAACACGAATATGGAACTTGTACGAAAAGTAGCTAATGCTACGCTTCAAAAATCAAACCTACGACATAGTGTATTTACAATCAAAATTTAAATATAAAATATAATTTAATAAATAAAAATAAAATAAAATAAAAAAATTCCAAAAATTAGGGTGTTTACACAAGAAGACATTATAGAGGAAAAAAACCATATAACTCGAATTCTTAAGCACACATAAATTATAATAGGGCCAGGGGTGCAAGTCGGACGGGTTGGGTCGGGCTTGAGGTCAACCCGAGCCCAACCTGATGAATCATAAGCCTAGCCCGAGCCCAAGCCCGACCCGACCTCAGGTTCAACATATGAAGCCCAAGACCAAGTCCGGAGGATCGATTTGGGTCGAGTTTATCGGGCTCTAATATAATATTTGAAATAATTTTAAACAAAAGTAATATTAAACACATAATCAAATAGCAATCAAGCCTTGATCATTACAAAATACAAATTGAAATAAGATTTAGGACAAGGAGTTGAAGAGTTTGAATAGAAAAAAAATTAGGATTTAAACATTTTATTTAAGAAGTATGAAACATACCCACACACACATATATAAGTCGGATTTCGGGTTCGTTGGGCAACCCGACATATGAACCCGAGCCCAATTCGATTTTTGATCGAGTTCAAGTATGTAACCCAAATCCGAGTCCGAATCCGAGTATCTTCAACCCTAACCCAACTCATTAACGGATTTACCCGACCGGACTCGGGTTTAGTCCGCCTAAGTTGCACCCCTAAACAGGGCCATAGAAGAGGAACCCACAAAGATGCAAGCATATTAATAATCTAAAACAGACATGCAAGCCTTGTAATCATAGTAGAAAGAGGCAGAGAGGTTCATATGCATGATCATACGAAATTATAGCATGGTCATAAAGGAAATTGAACCACAAAGACATGAAAGATCTAAGGTCATAGAGGAAAAAAACACATAAGATATCTAGGTCTCAAGATATCATAGAGTAAGAAAACCACAGTTACAGATCTAATCATAAAGAAAAAAAATCACAGTAGATTTGTAGATCTAGTTATAGAGGGAGAAAACCCCTGTAAATCTCAGCATAAGAGAAATTATTTCGAACAATAGATCTTAAGATTTATACTAGGATTCTTCCAAAAATTCGAATAAACCAACAATTTCTTTCTACATCAACCGAAGAACCTTCGTAAAAGGCCCGACATGCTAGATCTTAAGTAGATCCCAGTAGACATGTAGTAGATCTACAAGATATGTAATTTTTTGTTGAAAATTTCCCCCTATCGAAATCAAATCCCATAAATTAGCTATAAAATTTGTCCTAAAATGGGTTAAAAAGCTCATACAGACCGCAAAAAGGCTTTTTCTAAGGGCACCCTCAAAATTACTAGGGGCTATCACTTACTAGGGGACAGCCCAGGTTTGAAGAACTTTTACTGGGGACGTTCCGAAAATTACTTGGGGCTATTCCACCCCCCAAACCCTCTCTTTCATTTCATTTTCATAAAAAAGGTTCTCTCTCTTCAAAACCCTACTCTCATTTTTTCCAACTCCAATCCAAACTCTTAACCCTAGTTTTCTTCTACATTTCTTCAAATCTCATCAATGGCACCAAATATGAAACCCTCATCACAAGCTAGTTATGTTTTCCCTAATTATTGTATATTTTATTTTACAATTCAAAATTTCTTAAATGTTATGATAAATTAGGTTAGAACAATTTTTTGTTTGTGAAAGTACTTTTCGAACTCAGAAAATCTCCGTTTTTTCGTTTAAACCTAACCCTAGAACACGAAATGGCCGTTCGGCTGCTGCTCGTGGGCGTCATCTCTGAGGACTGCCGAAGAACGGGCAGTCCTACTGTCAAAGTGGACTGCCATGTTCCAGGCAGTTCTATTATAAAATAGGACTGCAGGAAGCCTGTCAGTCCTTTTATAAAACAGGACTGCCATCTCTTTTGCAGTCCTGAAAGAATGATGGACTGGCAGGAATATGGCAGTCCTTAAGGAAAACTGAAACTCTCTGTCACAGGATTATATAATTAGGACTGCCACCCCCTTGACAGTCCTACACTTAAGTAGGACTGCCAGTACCCTGACAGTCCTAAGTAGGACTTCCAGGGGGGTGGCAGTCCTAATTATAAAACTCTATGATGAGCTCCTTGTCACGCCCCAGAACCAGAATACTAGAGAGTGGGGGCAGACATAGCCAGCTACGTATAATGAAATGGAATCCATCTCACCATACGGTCACGGCTGTCTAGATATGTGAGGGTTTATCTACAAGCCATCAGTCTCTTAAGGTCATAAAATAGCCTATTGTCTCAATCTCAACCAACTAATAATAATCACAAGATATCAGATCACCCAATATACAATTGTAAGGCGTCCCAAATATTACATATCCAGATGATCATGAAGCTAGTCGTTACAAAATGTGAGGACTAGCAAGAGTTCAGTCATACATGATCAACCCCCGGGGCTTGTCAATCATGTTACAGCCCGTAGGCAGACAGTAAGTACAATCGAGCTAACACTTGCTCGTCGGCTAAACGCCTCAAAAGAATAATTTATAATATTACAGTGGGAGAACAAAAGAAACCTACTCGATGTCCTGGTTACGCCTGGTGACCACCATCGGGCTGGAAAGCAGGGAGATCCTTTGGTGCTGCTCCGATATCTGGCCATACAAAACCAGCTGGGTCAGACCCCAGAAAGAGCAAGTGCCACAAAGGAGGCTTCACTTAAGAACTAAAACCAACAAATCATTAGCATTCAACATGTAAGAAAACAACAATAAATAACGCAGATTGAGGTTTGTGCACTACCAATGCACTTATCCCAATCAGAGAAAATAATTAAGAGAAACATCATTAACATACGATAACTGGAGAATCATGCTAAATAAAATATAGCTGGACAATATATGAAGAGAAGACGAAGGTACTATTCCGGAAGCCAGGTTACAATCCTTAAACCAAACAAGGACCGAGATTGTAACCCTTCGCCTGAACAGAACTTAGTCTCTGATCATTTATTGCTAAAGGTACCAATCATTAAGGTGAAAAGGAGAGAGAGTACAATGATAAAAGTGACAATAAAGAGAACAATATGCTAGAGTGATAATAGAGTACAATCGTTATAGTAACAATCTGGAGTGACAATCATTATAGTGAAAATCTGGAGTGACAATCCTTCAATCGTTCTGGTACAATCTTACAATCAATCAATTCTAGACAATACTATACTGGACTAGACTCCATCCAAGCAATCACGGCCAATCATTGCCTACGGCTTCCTATATTAACTAACTAGGGTTATCACAATCCTAGTTACTAGCAAGATGCAATGAGATGCTCACTTGGAGCACAGGCCCTGCAGCTATCCAGGTTATCCAGGCAATCATTATAGTGACAATCTAGAGGGTACAATGCATTATAGTGACAATAGAGTTCAATCATTTAAGTGACAATGGTGGGTGCCCCACATAACAGTGGGCTGGAAATGTGCCCTACTCGTCGGCAGGCTACAAGTCCAATCATTTGCGGCCGGGATAACGGAATCGCCTGTAACTGGAGAACATCTCTTCATGACTAGTGAATTATACGAATCATTAACCTTAGTCCAATTCAGTAGGTACTCCTGACCGTGGTACTCAGGAGTCCCCTCCTAGACATGATGCAAGACATGACTGGATTATTTGTACAAGCACAATCGCCCACGGTGTCAGGATTAATTATACAGGTCATGTCATGTCAGGTAGCCGTCGCAACAGCTATTCAAGATATATCAGGTCAGGTTATCATATCAAGTGTACTAGTCAGGAGTGCGCCACGACGGGCCACTTATCAGGTCATGCTCAATTATCAATTCCAAACATATCAAGTAAATTCGTGATTATCAAGTTCAGGACAAAAGGCGTAAGGATATAAAATGGATGTAAAATATCTAATAAAATAAAGGATATAAAATGGACGTAAAATATCTAATAAAATATCAATATACAGGGCTATAGAAGAGCCAAGCTTAAAGAATTAAGACCAAAACTCCAATAGCTAATGGGTCAAGCAAGGGGTTCAGGGTGCAGCGTACGCACAAGGGCACGCACAGCATACGCACGAAAGCACGCATGCAAGAGAGCTAAAGTACGCACGCAGGAGAGCTGCGTACGCGAAAAGTCACGCATGCAGGAGAGCTGCATACGAGAAAAGTCACGCACGCATGAGAGCTGCGTACGAGAAAAGTCACGCACGCAGGAGGGCTGCGTACGAGAAAAGTCACGCACGCAGGAGGGCTGCGTACGAGAAAAGTCACGCACGCAGGAGAGCTGCGTACGAGAAAAGTTACGCACGCAGAGGAGCTGCGTACGCGAAAAGTCACGCACGCAGGAGAGCTGCGTAGGAGAAAAGTTACACACGCAGAGGAGCTGCGTACGTACAAAAGCACGCACGCAGGAGAGCTGCGTACGAGAAAAGTCACGCACGCAGAGGAGCTGCGTACGCACAAAAGCACGCACGCAGGAGAGCTGCGTACGCGAAAAGTCACGCACGCAGAGGAGCTGCGTACGCACAAAAGCACGCACACAGGAGAGCTGCGTACGCGTAAAAACACGCACGCAGAGAAAAGGGTCTTCTTCTCCATGGCTGAGAAGAAGCTCTCATGGCTCCCAAAACTTCAAGGCATCACAACATGGCCATCCGAACTCCAAATCCGGATTTCCAAGGTTCCAACTTGGGTGAAATCGAATTCTCTCCCACATAGAAACATCAAAACCCATAAAAATCCAACTTAAATAGATCAAAAACATACAAATTCGAAAATAGAGAAAACTTAGATCTAGAACAATGGAGACTCCAAATCACAAAATGCCAAGTTCTAATGTTGATCACCATGTCCTAATCTTGCAAATGGACAAATAAAAGGAGCTCTCTTGTAGAAGCAAGTTGCACTTGCCTATGGGTGTGGAGAGTTGTGAGGAGGAAGAGGAAGAAGAAGAAATTAATGGAGGTTGTAATGAAGAGAGAGAGTTAGGTGGGGATTATAAAGAGGGTGGTTGTGGTAGAAATGAGGGAGGAGCATAGGCTAAGGTGTTCCAATCATATAGAACCAAACCAAACCAACCCAAACCAATTAAAACCGAGCCAAGCTTAAAACCCAAAATACGAGAAATACCGAAATTCCACAAGTTGAGAAAAATAAAAATACATGCCAAAATTCAGATACGAGTATAAATACGAAATACGGGAAATACGGGAAATGAGGGTGACAACTCTACCCACCTTAAAAGAATTTCGTCCTCGGAATTTAATCAAGGAGCTAGAGATTGTCACGACAAGCTATACTAAGCACCAACAACTACACTAAGCAATTCAATCATACAATCCTACAATGCAAGCAAGGAAGGGAAAACGTAAGGCATAAGGAAGACATTATACCTCACGAGTCAAACGGGTAGGGATAACGTGATCGGATATCATCCTCACACTCCCACATTTGACTCTCCCAAGGAGCGATGAACTCAAGCAACATGAACTAAACTGATAGTCTTGCGCTTGAGGTCTATCTCTTTGGTCAAACAGGGACACGGGCCTATCCTCATACGAAAAGGTTGGTACCAATAACCAGTTTCGAATGACCTAGGATATGGCTCGGGTCCGAGATGTACCGTTGTAATTATGATACATGAAATACGTCATGCATCCCGCATAATGACGGTAGAAAAGCAAGATGAGAGGACACATATACCTCTCGGTCGATTCTGAACCTGAGCCTGGGCTAGGAAAAACTGTCGCGGGTTCTGTTGCTGGAAAGTCTGGGCCTGAGTCGGCAATGGCCTCGGAAACGAGAACTGCGGTTGCTGGTGAACTGGAGCTGGTACTGGTGCTGGTCCCCTAACCGAGGGACTAGATACTGTCATGCTGAATCAACTCTGAAAGGGCAGGACCCCACCCTATGATCCGATGCTCCACACAATAAACACAATCCCAACGCCTTGCGACACTCCGCTACCACGTGTCCAGGCTTCCCACAATAAGAACAGCCTGCGGCGGAAGGCTGCGCTTGCTTCTGTTTCTGCTGAGGGTACATCGGGGTCGAGTACTAGACCGACGTAACTGAGGTTGCTTGCCTCGGAGTTCCAATAGTCAAAGCCCTAGCTGCCGGGACTGGTGCTGAAGACTGATTCATTTGACTGTGGGACCGCTTCCGTCCTCCGGTCCTATCCACAATCCTCTGGGAGGTATACTCGTGCCTCCTAGCTGCTCTCCATACTGCATCAAACGTCTGGTGCTCAAACTGTTCTACTGCCAACAAGATCTCCAAGTGGATCCCTGCTGGAACCGCTGGGACCTATCAAACTCGGTCGCCACCAAGGTGGGAGCAAACCGACTGAGTCTGGAAAACTCGGCCGCATATCCGTCGACCGTCCTCCCCATCTGCTTAAGATTACTGAACCTGGTCTGCAAGTCATACCGAGCCACTGCATCATAATACTTGGTCTGGAACTTTTCGCTGAACACTGCCCAGGGGACAGGTGTTGTCAATCCTACTGCTTGTGCGGCCCACCAACTGCGGGCTAGATCCAATAACTGTAGGCACACCACAGCCACCTTCTCGTCTTCTGGAGTCTTCGCGGCTTCGAGAATCACCTCTATATCTTGTAGCCAAGCATCGGCAGTAATGGCATCCTCGCTGCCATCGAAGAATAGAGGGTTCAGGCGCTTAAAACTGTTGACCGCACTGTACCCTCGGGGTCCACTTCTATTCAGAGCATCTTCCACTGCCTGGTGCAAGGCATCGCCTCTACGATCCTGGGAAGCTAACAATGATCTGATGAGACCCACCAAAGTGCCATCATCAGGATCTGCAGGCTGGACTGGCTGAACTGGCGGCTCTCCTCCAGTAGGTACGACTCGGGAGGCTGCTCCTGAGTGCTGGGCCTGATCTTCTGGTTGCTGCTGGTCCACGGGAGGTGATCCGCCTTGCTGATCGGCAGGTCCAGGTTCAATGCCGCTGAAGAAGACGACATGGGAACAATAAGGAAGGACCAGGACAGATCAACGATTACAAGGAGGTGATCAGGACAAGAATTTTCAGGAATCAAGAGGATACGAGCAGAGATCAAGGGCGAGTACCGATTGAGACATCTATTCGGTAAACCCTCACACATCTTGATTAACAAGACCTGTATGGGCCACCACTTAAACCATGTCACGCCCCAGAACCAGAATACTGGAGAGCGGGGGCAGACATAGCCAGCTACGTATAATGAAATGGAATCCATCTCACCATACGATCACGGCTGTCTATATATGTAAGGGTTTATCTATAAGCCATCAGTCTCTTAAGGTCATAAAATAGCCTATTGTCTCAATCTCAACCAACTAATAATAATCACAAGATATCAGATCACCCAATATACAATTGTAAGGCGTCCCAAACATTACATATCCAGATGATCATGAAGCTAGTCGTTACAAAATGTGAGGACTAGCAAGAGTTCAGTCATACATGATCAACCCCCGGGGCTTGTCAATCATGTTACAGCCCGTAGGCAGACAGTAAGTAAGTACAATCGAGCTAACACTTGCTCGTCGGCTAAACGCCTTAAAAGAATAATTTACAATATTACAGTGGGAGAACAAAAGAAACCCACTCGATGCCCTGGTTACGCCTGGTGACCACCATCGGGCTGGAAAGCAGGGAGATCCTTTGGTGCTGCTCCGATATCTGGCCATACAAAACCAGCTGGGTCAGACCCCAGAAAGAGCAAGTGCCACAAAGGAGTCTTCACTTAAGAACTAAAACCAACAAATCATTAGCATTCAACATGTAAGAAAACAACAATAAATAACGCAGATTGAGGTTTGTGCACTACCAATGCACTTATCCCAATCAGAGAAAATAATTAAGAGAAACATCATTAACATACGATAACTGGAGAATCATGCTAAATAAAATATAGCTGGACAATATATGAAGAGAAGACGAAGGTACTATTCCGGAAGCCAGGTTACAATCCTTAAACCAAACAAGGACCGAGATTGTAACCCTTCGCCTGAACAGAACTTAGTCTCTGATCATTTATTGCTAAAGGTACCAATCATTAAGGTGAAAAGGAGAGAGAGTACAATGATAAAAGTGACAATAAAGAGTATAATATGCTAGAGTGACAATAGAGTACAATCGTTATAGTAACAATCTGGAGTGACAATCTGGAGTGACAATCCTTCAATCGTTCTGGTACAATCTTACAATCAATCAATTCTAGACAATACTATACTGGACTAGACTCCATCCAAGCAATCACGGCCAATCATTGCCTACGGCTTCCTATATTAACTAACTAGGGTTATCACAATCCTAGTTACTAGCAAGATGCAATGAGATGCTCCAAGTAGTCATAGGCCCTGCAGCTATCCAGGTTATCCAGGCAATCATTATAGTGACAATCTAGAGGGTACAATGCATTATAGTGACAATAGAGTTCAATTATTTAAGTGACAATGGTGGGTGCCCCACATAACAGTGGGCTGGAAATGTGCCCTACTCGTCGGCAGGCTACAAGTCCAATCATTTGCGGCCGGGATAACGGGATCGCCTGTAACTGGGGAACATCTCTTCATGACTAGTGAATTATACTAATCATTAACCTTAGTCCAATTCAGTAGGTACTCCTGACCGTGGTACTCAGGAGTCCCCTCCTAGACATGATGCAAGACATGACTGGATTATTTGTACAAGCACAATCGCCCATGGTGTCAGGATTAATTATACAGGTCATGTCATGTCAGGTAGCCGTCGTAACAGCTATTCAAGATGTATCAGGTCAGGTTATCATATCAAGTGTACTAGTCAGGAGTGCGCCACGACGGGCCACTTATCAGGTCATGCTCAATTATCAATTCCAAACATATCAAGTAAATTCGTGATTATCAAGTTCAGGACAAAAGGCGTAAGGATATAAAATGGACGTAAAATATCTAATAAAATATCAATATACAAGGCTATAGAAGAGCCAAGCTTAAAGAATTAAGACCAAAACTCCAAGAGCCAATGGGTCAAGCAAGGGGTTCAGGGTGCAGCGTACGCACAAGGGCACGCACAGCATACGCACGAAAGCACGCACGCAGGAGAGCTAAAGTACGCACGCAGGAGAGCTGCGTACGCGAAAAGCCACGCACGCAGGAGAGCTGCGTACGAGAAAAGTCACGCACGCAGGAGAGCTGCGTACGAGAAAAGTCACGCACGCAGGAGGGCTGTGTACGAGAAAAGTCACGCACGCAGAAGAGCTGCATACGAGAAAAGTCACGCACACAGAGGAGCTGCGTACGCGAAAAGTCATGCACGCAGGAGAGCTGCGTACGAGAAAAGTCACGCACGCAGAGGAGCTGCGTACGCACAAAAGCACGCACGCAGGAGAGCTGCGTACGAGAAAAGTCACGCACGCAGAGGAGCTGCGTACGCACAAAAGCACGCACGCAGGAGAGCTGCGTACGCGAAAAGTCACGCACGCAGAGGAGCTGCGTACGCACAAAAGCACGCACGCAGGAGAGCTGCGTACGCGTAAAAACACGCACGCAGAGGAAAGGGTCTTCTTCTCCATGGCTGAGAAGAAGCTCTCATGGCTCCCAAAACTTCAAGGCATCACAACTTGGCCATCCGAACTCCAAATCCGGATTTCCAAGGTTCCAACTTAGGTGAAATCGAATTCTCTCCCACATAGAAACATCAAAACCCATAAAAATCCAACTTAAATAGATCAAAACCATGCAAATCCGAAAATAGAGAAAACTTAGATCTAGAACAATGGAGACTCCAAATCACAAAATGTCAAGTTCTAATGTTGATCACCATGTCCTAATCTAGCAAATGGACAAATAAAAGGAGCTCTCTTGTAGAAGCAAGTTGCACTTGCCTATGGGTGTGGCGAGTTGTGAGGAGGAAGAGGAAGAAGAAAAAATTAATGGAGGTTGTAATGGAGAGAGAGAGAGTTAGGTGGGGATTATAAAGAGGGTGGTTGTGGTGGAAATGAGGGAGGAGCATAGGCTAAGGTGTTCCAATCATATAGAACCAAATCAACCCAACCCAAACCAATTAAAACCGAGCCAAGCTTAAAACCCAAAATACGAGAAATACCGAAATTCCACAAGTTGAGAAAAATAAAAATACATGCCAAAATCCAGATACGAGTATAAATACGAAATACGGAAAATACGAAAAATGAGGGTGACACTCCTCAAACTGAAACTCTGTCACAGAGACTTATAAATAGGACTGCCAGCACCCTGGCAGTCCTACTTAAGTGTAGGACTGCCAGGGTGCTGGCAGTCCTTATTGATACTTGCTGTAACAGCAAGTTTCAATTAGGACTGCCAGCATCCTGACAGTTCTCATTTTGTATAGGACTGCCAGGGGGGTGGCAGTCCTAATTGAAACTCTCTGTGATAGAGAGTTTCAAAACTCTTATCACATAGACTTACAAATAGGACTGTCACCCCCTGACAGTCCTAAATTACACGGAGATTGACCATTCTCCTACGTTCTAACACGGAGAATGGCCACCCTCATGCGAAATTAACATTCTTCGTGTTCTAACACGAAGAATTGCCATTCTCCTGCATTTTATGGTTAGTTGAAACTTTGAAGGGCCATAACTTTTGACTGGGAGGTCGAAACGAGGTCCGATTTGTCGCAAAATGAGCGTATCTTCGAGGAGCCTGAGATTAACCGTTTTTTTTTGTTAGGCGGCCTTCCGAAATTTTAGAATCGCAAAAAAATGATGTTTGGACCTCCGTTTTTGCACTTTTAAGTTTTTCAAATAATGGAAAATTAATATTTTATTTTCTTCTTGTTGTGGTGGTGATTTTCTTCTGATTCTTGGAGAGGCGGCAATGGAGGAGATGAGTTTGTTGAGCTCTGTGCTGGGTTTTGTTGGATTCGGAGTTGAAATCTTTGTTGGGATTATGATTGGCTATTTTCTCTTCATTTATACCATTCTTTGGGCTAGCCCCAAGTAAAAAAAAATGATGACAAACTTGTAATATTTTTGAAAAGTTTTGGGATAGTCCCAAGTAATTTGTGTGGTGCCCTTAGAAAAAGCCGCAAAAATTGAACAGTAGGAAATGACTACTTCTGAGTTAACTTTATCACAAGTCTCCGGTGGATTTCCCACTTCACCGCTCCCTACTTCACTGCAAATCACCCAAAGAAATTCGCATGTCAAAATGAGAAAAATGTAGGAGACAAGATTTACTGTCGTGTCAATTCATTGAACTTTTTGTATTCTCCAAAAGCCAACCAAACTAAACAAATGAAGAGCGCCCAAATCCGAGTTTTAGCCCACTTCTGCGTCCGAATCAGCGAACCAAACAGGCTCTTATCAACAAATAAAGTTGAACATTGACAATTATGGTGTCAATAATTGCAACTACAAGGGCAAGTTTTGCTATTTGATTAAGAAATAAATTGAGAAAAACTTGCAAAGGACAGTTTGGTAATTTGGAAAGAATGACTAGATTCTTAGAAAATAAACCATTAGCGAGTGACCAAGAAAAGTCAACAAAAGACCGTAGTGGTCAAAAACATCCTACACCATTCACTATTATGTTCAATAAAAAAAATCCGCCAATATAAGGTTGCTTTTTGGGCCGACCGGTCAACTTGTTTAACCTGCTTAATAAACTAGTCGGATTCATGCCAAAAGTGATGACCAATTTACTCTGCTATAAATGGATCAACTCCAATCTTAATAAAAGTTTGAATAGTTTTTAGCTTACTTGTTTTTGACACTTCTAAGACTGGTTTTGGAATTGCTTTATCATATTATTTTTACTTCTTTAATATCAGAAGCAGACCCAAAAGAACGTTTGATAATAGTAGTTTATCAAAATTAAATTTAAAACACTAGTTTAATTTTTTGACAATTTTTGACATAATGTGAAAAGTTGATTCTGGAAAGCAACAACAATTTTAAACTAAGGTTGTGTTTGGTTCATTGTAATGTAATCGTAATGGAATTGGATTTGTAATGTAATTGAGTTAGTAATGTAATAGAATTACAATTACATTACTATGTTTGGTTGAAGCATGTAATTAAACCATGTAATGTAATGTCAATTGCATTCATATGTTTGGTTTACCATGTAATGTAATTAAGTTTCTAATTTATTTTTTAAATACAACATACAATTTAAAAAGTGGATCACTAAATTTTTTTAAAAATTTAAAAAGAAAAAAAACTAAAAATAAATAATAAATAAATAAGGAAAAAATGGTTTGTTTTCTGCTAAAAAAAGACCAAAAACGACAAAAAATAAAAAATACAAAAAATAACAAACGATAAAAACAGAAGAAAAAAAAACCAAAAATGAAAAGCGATAAAAAAGAAAAACGACAAAAAATAGATCAAAAATGTGAAAATCATAAAAAGTGACCAATAATGATAAAAAAATGACTAAAAACAAAAATAATTGACAAAAAACAACAATAAATTAAAGGAAAAAAAAAGACGAAAAACGACCAAAAACAAAAAAAGGACAAAAAATGAACAAAAACGACAAAAAAGAAAAAAAAATGACAAAAAACGATAAAAATGAGCAAAATAATAAAAAAACGATAAAAAGGAACAAAAATGACAAAAAAAACGAAAATACGAAAAAAGACCAAAGACGAGGGAATTAAAACGAGCAAAAAACGACAAAAAGATTAAAAAACTTGCAAAAAAAATTCAAAAACGACAAAAAAGGGAACAAAAACGACAAAAAAAAACGAGCATAAACGACCAAAAAAAGTGAAAAAAGACCCCAAAAAAGTAAAAAAGGATAAAAAAAAAAGCGACAAAAAACGTGCAAAATCGACAAAAAACGATAGAAGACGATAAAAACATAAAAAATGGTCAAAAACGTACAAGATCGACAAAAATCTATAAATAACATGCAGAAATGCAAAAAATGTGCAAATTCGACAAAAAAACGATAAAAAACGTAAAAAATTGACCAAAAACGATAAAAAAGGACAAAAAAATGAACAAAAACGACAAAAAAAACAAAAACAACTAAAAACGAACAAAAATGACAAAAAAGAACAAAAACGACAAAAAAACGGACAAAAACAACCAAAAAGGAGAAAACCGACAAAAAAATAAACAAAAACAACCAAAAACGAACAAAAATGACAAAAAATGAACAAAAACGACAAAAAAGGGACAAAAACAACAAAAAAGGTCAAAAACGAACAAAAAAAACAAACAAAAACGAACAAAAATAGAAAAAACGAACAAAAACGACAAAAAAACGAACAAAAAAAGACCGAAAACAACAAAAAGGGACAAAAACGACAAAAAACAAACAAAACAACGAAAAAACGAACAAAAATGACAAAAAAAATGAAGAAAAAACGATAAAAAAAGGACAAACAATAAAAAAGGACAAACGACAAAAAAAACAAAAACAACAAAAAACGAACAAAAACGACAAAAAACGAACAAAAAAAAAGGACAAAAACGACAAAAAATCGAACAAAAATGACAAAAAACGAACAAAAATTACAAAGAAGAACAAAAACGACAAAAAAACGACCAAAAAACGAACAAAAAAAAGACCAAAAACAACAAAAAAGGACCAAAACGACAAAAAAAACAACGAAAAACGAACAAAAATGACAAAAAACGAACAAAAATGACAAAAAAGGTAAAAAAAACAAAAACGACAAAAACGACAAAAAAAAAACCAAAAACAACCAAAAATGAAAAAAAAACGAACAAAAACGACAAAAAACAGACAAAAACAACAAAAAAGGACAAAAACGAACCAAAAAAATAAACAAAAACAACCAAAACGAACAAAAATAACAAAAAACGAACAAAAACGACAAAAAAACGAACAAAAACAACCAAAAACGACAAAAAAAAAAAACAAAAACAACAAAAAAAATGACCAAAAACGAACAAAAATGACAAAAAAACGAACAAAAACGACCAAAAACGAAAAAATTGACCAAAAATGACAAAAAAACAAACAAAAACAACAAAAAATGACCAAAAACGAACAAAAAGACCAAATTATAGCATACCAACCTTCCGGTTAAGTTGTAATGTAATTGCGATTACATAGGTTTTATGATGTAATCGCGACTACATTACATCTAATTTTTTTTGTCCAATCAAACACCCGAGTTAGATTGAGAACGTAATGCCAATTACATTACGTTGTCCAATCCTGCAAACCAAACGGACCCTAAGTCTAAGATTCAAGAATGAACACGTACAGGAATAAATTATGCCTCTTTTGGTTATCAGAATTTGAACTTGGAAAAAGAAAGTGAATCATTTACTGTGTTTGAAAGTCAAAGGAAAGAATTGGGTAAAGTGCAAAAAATCTATCGTTAGATTTTCGCTTTTTGCACTAAAAGACCCCATGCTCTTAAAATTTCTAAAAGTATGATATATGCTCATTTTGTCCCCAAATGACAATTTTACCCCTCCCCCCTCATTCCTCGGCTGTTTGTGCTGCGTTCGCCGGCGAGGAGGAGGAGGAGGAGGGGGTGCGCTCGCCGGCGAGGGAGGAGGGGGGTGGTCGGGGCCGGCGAGGGAGGAGGAGGGGGGTGGGGGGTTTGACATGGGGGGTCGGGTCGTCGGTGAGGAGGAGCAGGGGGGTGCACTCGTCGGCGAGGGAGGAGGGGGGTCAGGGCCGGCGAGGAAGGAGGAGGGGGTGGGGGGTCGGGGCCGGCGAGGGAGGAGGAGGGGGGTGGGGGGTCGGGCAGGGGGGGTCGGGGGGGCGCTCGCTAGCGAGGAGGGTGGGGCTGGGGGCTCGCCGGCGAGGGGGGGATCGGGGAGGCTGGGGGCTCGCCGGCGCCGCCGCCGTCGGGGGGAGGGGGGGTTAGAAGGGGGCAGGGGTATTTTAGGTATAAAAATTTTAAAATTTGGTTGGAGGGGCCTAATCGAGCGGATTTGTAATCTAAGGAGGGGCAAACTGCCAAAAAAAATTCTAAAAGGTCTTTCTACGCAAAAGGCGTATATTTAACGAGGGATTTTTTGCACTTTACCCGAAAGAATTTGAAAAGAAAAAATAATTCTTAACGGTTAGGAAAATATGGGAGAAAGTGCTTCCCCATTCATCTAAGGAATCACTTTCTCTCCAATTTTTCTGTATTTATTATTATTTTTTTGACTAAAATATTCATACCTAGAAATATTATTTACCATTTTTATCCATAATACCTTTTAGACTAAAATATTCAAGAGTAATAAGTTTTACATTAGCACATGAGTATTATTGAAAAATTGACTTGATTTTGTTTTATTTTCTTACACTATAATGGAAAGTAAAGATATATCCCGATCTTTCCAAACACCGAAAAGAAAAATTGATGGGAATTACAATTTCCCGAATATCCAACCATATTGTCTTGTTTTGTATTGTGATTCTTAGGTGGTATGAGACACAAGACAATGTCTTCTATAGGTGACAGGATTATATTCACAAAAGACAATGAGTTTGAAAAGTCTTCTCCAATGCAAAAGTATTAAGAAAACAATACAAAGTATTTTTTTACAACTTCCAAGACAACTTTTACTCTATCTTTTTATAAATATTTTTATTCATAATCGATGATGTGGACATAAAGTCATTATGAATTGCATTATCTAGATCGAGACAACAAACTTCACATTGTTCTTGCCATGTCATTGTCATGTCAACTCCATACTTTACTTCACATTTGCATTGGAGAAGTACTTTTGAAAAGAAAACTTGACATTCCTATGTAACAAGCATTTTTTTCAAACTCACAATAGAGTTGGAGATGCTCTTAGGTTTCGTTTGGTTTGCGAAATCATGGGAATGAAAAAGAAAAATCATACTTTTCTATATTTGGGTACTAAAAAAATTGAGGAGCAAAAAAAAATTAATTCCCAATGTAAGAAAAATTAGGAAGAAAAATGATTACATTCATTCAATCAAGAAATCACTTTTTCACATTGAAATATTCACTTTTCTTTTTAATTTCTTTGACATTTTCAAATATTGGAAAAATAATCAATGGAAATTATAATTTTTCAAAGAAAAAGAAGTACCAAAGAATTGATTTCCTTTCTATCCTTTTTGCAAACCAAACAAGGCCCTAGAAAAAAATGGAACATTTGTCACTACTAGTCGATGGTAGAAGAAAATTTACTTGGAGTTCGTCAAATTAAACTGGTTTGAAAAGAACAAAAATCGAACATTTGTCACTACTAGTTTGATCCATCATTTTTCAAGGAATAGATTTATCTTTACATAGTTAGGACCTTAGCGTGAGTCGGTGGTTGAAAATAATCTAAAAATTGAATGAATAATTTTAATGATTGTGTTTATTGGAAAATGTGTTTCCATATTTTGATGGTTGTCTTATTAAAAATGTGTCCCCCTTTCAAATAGTATATCGTCATTTATAAAAAGAAGAGTCATGTCAGTGTTTGGGTAACTCAGTCACTCATTCAAACATTTAGGGTTCGTTTGGTTCGCTGCAATGTGATCGTAATGGAATCCAATGGAGAAAAAATAATTTGTTTTTCATTGGATTCTATTACGATTACAATTACATTGCAGTAGACCAAACAGGGTCTTAGTCTAAGAGAAGACTACCTTCATTGTTTCGTCCAGTTTCTGCAGTGTAAAGTGTTGTTAACAGAGGAGGAGTTCCGTTATATCCTGGAAGGCTAAATCGGCATTCAACTGTAAACACCTGTGCGGGACGAATATTGTCTTCAGGACATTGAACCAAGTTCAAGCATCAGTCTCAGTCAAATCATTTATTTATATTATTTACATTCTATTCTCAGTTTCGAAAATACACAGTTATAAATTTTAAATAAAATACAGAGTTATAAATTTTAATTACATCTGTTTCATGTCTAGGCTGGCCATGAGCTCATAAAGGTTAGAGACAAAACCCAAAATAGGGCCTATACATAATGTAAACAAATAATAAGTTAGTAAAATAAAAAATTTAACAAAATAATTGTTGCCATATTAAAGAGCTCTTGTATATAAGACTAACATGAAAACTACTACATCACAACTCTTTTAAGTTAAGGGTAGTCCATAATACATCTTTATTATATTTTAGATATGTTTATGTTGGTATCCCTATAATCTTTGGATCATGGACCGTTATCCAGTCTGTCATATGCTAGGGCCGTCACTTCTATTTAGGTCGAGCCAGGACCAGCCCTGGTCCAGGACGATCGCCCAGGGCCCACGAATTAGAAGGACCTCAGATATAATTTTTGTGTGTGTATATATAACATTTGTAATATGTTAAATATTAGTGTTCCTAAAAAATAATCTAGTTATTTCCTTAGGCCTCGTTTGGTACACTGTAATGTAATCGTAATCGCAATATAATCAAATAAATTTTTTTATTTTTTTTATTTGATTACGTTATGATTGCATTACAGTGTACAAAACGATGCCTTAGTGTAGTTGGTTTTCACTTATACCTACTATGTAGCAACATTTTATTTTTTTTAATTATTTTAATTTCTTTTAAAAGGGCGTACCATTTTAAATTTTGCCCTCGGCTCCGAAAATTTCTAGATCGGCCCTAGCTCGAGCCTAAAGAGGTTGATTATTAGCCGAACTAAGGCGAACTAGGACAAATAAAGGACCGTGAGAATATTCAAAAACACTGTTAGACTCCACATGTCAAGGTGTTCACTGGGTCGGGCTGGGCCGGCCCGGGTCCAGGTCTGACCGGGCCTGGGCTATACCGGGTTGGCCCGGATGAGGAAGAGCTAGACCCAGCCCGGACCCATGGTCCGGTTTGGTCGGGCCGGGCTTGTAGTGCCCCGCTCCGCGAAGGCACTAGATAAACAGAAAGATCGAATTGCTGGCTCTGCAACAGAAGACGATTGATCTGGGTGAGTGGACGAAGTCTTATTTGCTGATTCGCTTACGCCTAATAAGAATATAAGTTTTTGATTGAATACTTTTGTTAATAACAAGAACAGTAAATCATCGAGTATGCTTTAAGAGAATTCACATGTTGCCTTGCTAAGAAATAAATATTGCCTTGATTAAGAGAACCTTGTCATGCTAATAACAAGACGGTAATCAGTATGTATGCTTATAAGAGATTTCACATGTTGCTATGCTACGAACAAGAAAAGAATTAATCTGCATGCTAATAAGAAGATTTGTTGCCTGCTAATAAGAACTGATATGATGCTTGTCATGCTTGATATGATAAGAGGACAAATGAATCGAATTGAATGCTTGATCATTGCTTGTTGCTAAGTATTCTTGAGATTTGTAGACATGTACAGACGTACTTGTACATGTTGACATGAATAAAAGAAAGGCACGAATTGAACGTGTCGTATATCTGCAAAGGCATGAAAAGAACATGTCGTCCATCTGATCACAATCTGTCTCATCTGATAGAACTGTTAGAGCATGCATATGGTCTCGGACAACTCGTGCACGAGTAAAATTTGTCTCTCGGATGGAATCTGGGGGCACCTGGACCACTCGGCCTAGGAGAGATTATGAACACCCTGGGTAAAAGAGACTCATGTTAAAAGGGTAGCCGATATCTGAGTCCTTAGCGACGAGCTGAACCAAAGAGTCACAGCGGCTAATCATGGGTTTTCCCATGGACCATCATATAGATAGATGTAGATTGGTGTAGAGCTGAACTGGAGAGTCACAGTTGCCAATCGGTCTGCATGTGTCTATATATGTTTTGCCATGCTAACGATGCAGAGACGAACAGGAAATAAGAATGCTGGTTATATTATGTTTATGCTAATCCTTGTCTTGTGTAGGGATGGACCGTCGGCTATGGTAAGAATCACTGAAAAAGTGATACATATGTATTGCTTGAATTTGCTATATGAATTGCTTGTATAGATTAATCTGTTACAAAGAAGTGTTTGTTTGTAATCTGATCCTTAGAATGTCTTGAATCAAAGAAAATAATGCTAAGGCTATTGTCCCTAATGAGATGAAATGATATGCTCATGAAATACGCTGCGCACTGCACATGATATGAATAGTCTTCGTGCTTGAAAAGAATAGTCCTTTGTATGCTTGACATGAAAACAAAGTAATGAACTGTGACTTTTCAAAGATGTTTTCAAAAGAATGTAAACTGACTCTGTATGCATGAAATGAATATAGGTAAAAGTAGCAAGATCACATCATAAGAAACGTTTTCTCACTAAATAAACAGTGATCGTTTCAGACAAATATAACTCTTTGTTTACAATCATCATTATGCTGATATACTGATCCACCATCAGTCTGCATGCAGGTGCACTATGCATCGAGAAGGATAGTCCGAAGCGATAGCCTGAGCCTCATCCTCAGGAGCCAGAAATCAGAAGAGATGCCAAGAGACGACATCTGTTGCAAGAATTAGTTTTGTATATAAAGGGATGTAATGTATGAGAACGGGATCATTATAATCTGTAAAGTTCTGAAAGATTGTAACATTGTATCAGAGAGAATCGAGAGCTTGTAATCTGTTCAAATGAAATCAATAAAGAGAATTGTTTCTTGTTACCATTGTGTTCAGTGCATGTATTTTGAAATATGTCCGCTGCTGCTTCAATTATCTGCAATATGTTTCGCTGCGTATTGTCAACCTTGTCTATCTTGTCTTGCTTCAGGTCTTGGCCTTGTGCAAGCGCAACTTAGGCTTGCACGGCATCACACCTTAGCGGGGACGATCGATCTCAAAGAGTTCAAAGCGAGGATGAAAGGACTCTGCGGGATCGGGGCGTGACAAAGTGGTATCAGAGCAACACGATCCTCTGGCCAATTGATTCGATTGAATTCAAAGAAGTTCTCCTCATCAAAAATTTCCTTGCCTGCTTGATATCATCAATGAGATGAATGTTCCATGCAATAAGTCCGTAAATATTTTTATGATGCCGACAAATATTTTATCGATTTGATTGATTGAGATTGAAATGCTTTATTGAACAAGAGTTTTGATATGATCTGAATTAAGAGTTTTATCGATTGATGATGGCGAAGGATGAGGACTATCGCTGCTATGGATATCGTAAGTTTCTCCTTAAGTTTCGAGGACGAAACTTCTTCTCGGTGGGTAATTATGTAGTGCCCCGCTCCGCGAAGGCACTAGATAAACAGAAAGATCGGATTGCTGGCTCTGCAACAGAAGACGATTGATCTGGGTGAGTGGATGAAGGCTCATTTGCTGATTCGCTTACGCCTAATAAGAATCTGAGTTTTTGATTGAATGCTTTTGTTAATAACAAGAACAGTAAATCATCGAGTATGCTTTAAGAGAATTCACATGTTGCCTTGCTAAGAAATAAATGTTGTCTTGATTAAGATAACCTTGTCATGATAATAACAAGACGGTAATCAGTATGTATGCTTATAAGAGATTTCACATGTTGCTATGCTACGAACATGAAAAGAATTAATCTGCATGCTAATAAGAAGATTTGTTGCCTGCTAATAAGAACTGATATGATACTTGTCATGCTTGATAGGATAAGAGAAGACAAATAAATCGAATTGAATGCTTGATCATTGCTTGTTGCTAAGTATGCTTGAGATTTGTAGACATGTACAGACGTACTTGTACATGTTGACATGAATAAAAGAAAGGCACAAATTGAACGTGTCGTACATCTGCAAAGGCATGAAAAGAACATATCGTCTATCTGATCACAATCTGTCTCATCTGATAGAACTGCTAGAGCATGCATATGGTCTCGGACAACTCGTGCACGAGTAAACTTTGTCTCTCGGGTGGAATCTGGGGGCACCTGGACCACTCGGCCTAGGAGAGATTATGAGCACCCTGGATAAAAGAGACCCATGTTAAAAGGGTAGCCGATATCTGAGTCCTTAGCGACGAGCTGAACCAAAGAGTCATAGCGGCTAATCATGAATTTTTCCATGGACCATCATATAGATAGGTGTGGATTGGTGCAGAGCTGAACCGGAGAGTCACAGCTGCCAATCGGTCTGCATGTGTCTATCATATGTTTTGCCATGCTAACGATGCAGAGACGAACAGGGAATAAGAATGCTGGTTATATTATATTTATGCTAATTTTTGTCTTGTGCAGGGATGGACCGTCGGCTATGGTAAGAATAACTGAAAAAGTGATACATATGTATTGCTTGAATTTGCTATATGAATTGCTTGCAGAGATTAATCGGTTACAAAGAAGTGCTTGTTTGTAATCTGATCCTTAGAATGTCTTGAATCAAAGAAAAGAATGCTAAGGCTATTGTCCCTAATAAAATAAAATGATATGCTCATGAAATACGCTGCGCACTGCACATGATATGAATAGTCTTCGTGCTTGAAAAGAATAGTCCTTTGTATACTTGACGTGAAAACAAAGTAATGAACTGTGGCTTTTCAAAGATGTTTTCAAAAGAATATAAACTGACTCTGTATGCATGAAATAAATATAGGTAAAAGTAGCAAGATCACATCATAAGAATCATTTTCTCACTAAATGAACAGTGATCGTTTCAGACAAATGTAGCTCTTTGTTCACAATCACCAGTATGCTGATATACTGACCCACCATCAGTCTGCATGCAGGTGTACTATGCATCGAGAAGGATAGTCCGAAGCAATAGCCCGAGCCTCATCCTCAGGAGCCAAAAATCAGAAGAGATGCCAAGAGACGACATCTGTTGCAAGAATTGGTTTTGTATATAAAGGGATGTAATGTATAGGAACGGGATCATTGTAATCTGTAAAGTTCTGAGAGATTGTAACATTGTATTAGAGAGAATCGATAGCTTGTAATCTGTTCAAATGAAATCAATAAAGAGAATTGTTTCTTGTTACCATTGTGTTCAGTGCATGTATTCTGAAATATGTCCGCTGCTGCTTCAATTATCTGTAATATGTTTCGCTGCGTATTGTCAACCTTGTCTATCTTGTCTTGCTTCAGGTCTTAGCCTTGTGCAAGCGCAACTTAGGCTTGCACGGCATCACGCCTTAGCGATGACGATCGGTCTCAAAGAGTCCAAAGCGAGGACGAAAGGACTCTGCGGGATCGGGACGTGACAGGGCTAAACCGGGCCAGCCTAAATTTTTGGAAAAAAAGCAGAAAATAAAAATCTTTTACATTCTACCATTTAGGTTTTTAAAAAAAATACAAATTATAAAGCAAAAGTTAATCTACAACATTACAAGAATTTTTTCCAAAGTAAATTAGAAAATAGAAATTAATGAGTAAAAAAATTATTTTACTTTCTACCATTTAGGTTTTAAAAATTACAAATTAGAAAGTAAATGTTAATGTACAATATTACAAGAATTTTTTCCAAAATAAATTAGAAAAATTAATGAGTAATCTCAAGACAATTGAATGACTAATACAAGATTTACATAATTTAAAAATTAATGACTAATACGGGTTTTGTATAATTTGAAAATTAATGACTAATACAAGATTACTGGTACATAAACTATAATTATTGAATTAATGACTCATACAAGATTACTAGTACATAAACTGCGAATAATGACTTATACAAGATTAATAGATGTTGATACATGATTTTAAATGTCTGCATAGCTTTCATATATCATGGCTATGGTCCCATTTTAATCGTTTCCTACAATGCAAACATACAACAAGAACTTTAGTGGAGTATCTTCTTTCGGTACCGCTACTTGCACGCTCATTGTATACTCCGCTAAATGATGCCAAATTTTCGATTCTGACTCAAGCTCTTCTTGTGGTGCGTGTTGAGATTGCTGTACGGGTTGCAGTGCAGGTTGTGGTTGCTGTAGTAATTGATCATTATCCATGATATAAATTGTCTCTTCACACTAGGTTGCTTGTAAAAATTGTAAGACGAAAGAAATTGTTGGTGTAATTAAGTTTGAAGATTTATGGCCTATTTATAGTTTTTTGGGGTGCAAAATAACATATCCCCCCCCCCCCCCAAAGTTGTTATAAGGATATTTTTGGCCATTTTCAGCAAAAATGATAAAATACCCTTCCAACGGTCTAAAAACCACAGGTAAAATGGAGATAAAATGGTCATTCTGGCCTCCAAACGTTAAAAAAAAAAAAAAAAATCAAAACCAGCCGAACCTGGCCAACCGGGCCGGTCCGGGTCGGCCCGGTCAGACTTGACGGGTTTGACCGGCCCGGACCCGCGGTCAAACTGGGCCGGGCCGGTCCGGACTTGACGGGTTTGACCGGCCTGAATCCGCGGTCAAACCAGGCCGGACCGGTCCGGATTATCGGATCCGGGGGCACAACCCAGCTCGGACCGGTTTATTGATTGGTCGGACAGGTCCAAATCGTTGACAAGGCTCAATCAGGCTTATACCGTATTTGACAAGGCCGGGTCCGAGCCGGGACCGGGCGGCCCGGTGCACACCTTGACCACAAGGCAGCTAATCCTGTTTGTGCCATACAGACGATGTGGTAAAGGTGGGTCCCACTGCCCTCTTCTCCACGCTTGTAGTCAATGCGTACAAAGACCCAACACACACGGGGGGCGAATCGTTGGGTGGTTGTGGAGCTCTGTCAATAGTGGCTGTCGGATCACCATTTGATGATGGATGGATCCCGGTCCGCAAACCGCCTGACGGAAGTTGAATTGGTAAAATGTATATGGTACACGGTCATGGTCATAACCCATTTGGTACTAAATAAATAAAGAGAATTATTTAAGACAACATTTTTTGATAGAGACACTATATATGATTGTTAACATTTTGACAATTATATATATATATATATATATATATATATATAAATAAAAGACTGTCAAAAGTTATGAAAATAAAAAAATTATCAAAATTTTAACAGTCCATACATATTCAAGACTATCAAAATTACATTCCTAAATACAAACTTATTTTTTAGACTATCATTCACAGTTTTGGATATGTACAAAATTGACAAAAATTTGACAGTTCAAGATTAGCAAGGATCGTAACAGTTCTGCACATATCAAAACTGTTAAAATGGTTATGTCCCTATTAAAAATCCTAATAATTTTCATACATAAATTTGTGCACACTCGGTCAAAGAAGGAAAAAAAAATTTCTCTGTTGTGCGCCCAACACTAATAAAAATAACAAGAAGAATAATATTTATCTTAAAAGAAAGAAATATACAAACGTTACAACGAATCATAAAAAATTTATTAAAAGGTAGGATATTGACAATAAATTGATCCAAGCAATATATTAATACCAACTTGAAAGAATTTACAGACACAATTAAGGTTTCATTAAAAAAATATATTCAAGAGCTCGTGACTATAAAGTCGACCAGAACGAATAATTCTTAGAAAGTTCACAAGCCGTATAAGCAAGAGCTAAGAACCACAAATCAATCCAGCTTTTTCTTTGTAGAGAATAGGAGGAAAACTAGCAATACTTTTCTTTGCGAGTTGGAGTTGAATACATGTCGCTATCTATGTTGATCCACCAAGTATTCAAGGTATGATGATAGCCACTAACTAGATTCACATAGGATAGAACCAACAAAAACAATTAATTGCGATTCTTGAGTGGTTGGTAACACCAAAGAGTTTATAGGAGATGGAAATAATTTCTAGATGTAACCTATGAAAACAATATGACTTATAATCAGTTTCGGTAAAAAAAACAAAAAGTCTGATAAGACTTTAGATTTGAACATTTTTCTTAAGATCGGTCTTGTCCAAATTCAACTTAAGTCTATGTTTATATTAATAATGATGACACCTAAAATTAGTTTCGACTAGGACAACACAAAATTTTGAACCGACCCTGCTTATAATATGGTTTACTGCTGTATATTTTATCTGAAAGACATAAGATTGTACTTAATAGTGTGGACCCACGTGGAGAGTATTGGATCTTTTATGCTCTCATTGGATTTTGTGAAAGAAACAGTTAATAGACATTTTTTTTCAAATTTTTGTTTAACATATATATAAGGGTTATTTACACTAATTATTTCTAAATTTTGGATTTATAACATGGAATACTCATACTTTTAAAGTAATTATACTGACCTCCTATATTTTATGTTTATTACATGAGATATCCCTACTTAAAATAAAAATAAAAAGTTATAACATTAACTAACCCTATTTTTAGTTTTTTTTTTGATGGATGGTAGTGTAATTATTTAAAAGTAGGGGTTCACCGTGTTACAATTCTGAAACTTATGGATTGTTACTGTAAATAATCCTAAATATAAATATGACCCACATATACTAGTGTCGGGCACACGCTTTGCGTGTGCAACATATTTTATATTTTAGAAATATAGAAACCATCTTGTGTAGCAAAGCCACTACAAATGTAAAACAGATGGATTGTTAGTCCCGGGGCTTGATCAAAGATGGTAAAACAGATGCAACAAAGATCTACGATGATACAAAAACCAAATAACCCGATTACAATATGGAGGAGAGAAATAGAGAAGAGAAGATCTCTCGTTCTTCCTTGCAAACGTGTTGCAATTGGGACAGAACGAGTTACAATAATCTAGAGAAAGATTAGATGAAGAACAGTTGCTGGGGTGTCAAAACACCGTTGCTCAAAGCAAGATTCGCCCCACACGATCTGCTTCCAGGAACCAGCAAGTTTGAAGAACTTGTGGAACGCTCGAAGTCACCTCTGTTCTGACTCCTCGGATGGACTTGCAACGGCGGCAGCAGCACTCTCTCTCTTTCTCCTTTTCTGACTTCTATTTTCGTAGTCACTACAAAGGAGGCCAGAAAAGAGTATTTATAGAGAGAGTGTGGAAACCCTAGCCGCCTCTTCAGTTATGGAAAGATTGAATCAAATCCCAAAAAGATAGCAACGAGATTAATTCAAATCCCACAAAGATAGCAACGAAATTAATTCAAATCCCACAAAGATAGGATCTGAATTAATTGCATTGAATCAGTCTTTCCATAACTGACTTGTAGTCTGCACAGTCAGCGGAATCCTCCATGCGGCAGCAGCAGCCTGGCCGCATGAGCCTCATGGCCGCATGGACCGCATGAGCCGCATGGACCACATGAGCCGCATGGACCGCATGGCCGCATGAGCCGCATGGACCGCATGGCCGCATGGATCGCATGGCCGCATGGACCGCATGGATCGTATGGCCGCATGGCCGCATGAGCCGTATGAGGTCGCATATGAGCCGCATAAGACTGCATGGCCGCATGAGCCGCATGAGGCCACATATGAGCCGCATAAGACCGCATGGCCGCATATGAGCCGCATGCCGCATAAGACCGTATGGCCGCATATGAGCCGCATGACTGCTGACATGCTAAGTGCAAAGTGCGCCAACAAAATGCCACATTACGCCTCATGAGCCCGAGCCCGAGTCCGAGTCCGAGTTCGAATTCGAGTCGCTAAGCCCCTTTGGGACTTAGCTCCAAATGGAATTAATCCAAGAGAATGACAAAAGCATTAATGCTTAATCCTTGGAGCCTTATTCTTACCTCCTAGTAAAATCACCCACATGGTTCCCTCCTTAGGGTTACCATCCCATGTGCATCTCTCAACAACACAACCAAGTATATATGTTGAGATAACTCATGGTGTATTTTCGATGTGGGACTAAAATTTTACAAGGCATGTTGAGAGCAAGCTCTCTCCATGTAAAGAAAGCACCAACAATCCCCCACATATCACAACATATATATGTGTCCAGGGTTGAGCGTTCCCCACAGTAACTGTCCATTTGCATTAGGATAGATGTCGCTGACGACTTGAATCTTCCCGCATGGGTTAAATAACAATGTGATGCAAGAATAGACTACGCCTTGAATTCTGCACCACAATTGTAATTCTTTTCACTCACAAAGTGTAGTTACGTGTGCTTCTGGCTGCACATTAAAGGCCCTGTGCCAGCCTGGTTTCAGTGTATAATTTTGGGCGTCTACAAGTTTACCCTCAAGAGACGGCCTGATATCTCTTTCCATACACTATAGGTGAGTTCTTTATTAAAGAGATATGGCATGAAGCCTTGCGCTTCCTTGCGGTGCTACGCCGCTATGACATGGCCTGAAGCCGAGGCATTACCCCTACCTGGGAACCTCATCGTAGTGTCATACTACTGTAGCATGAGGTCTCAGCCTCTTTGTAGTGCCAATCTACTCAGCATGAAGCCTAAGGCTTCCTTGCGGTGTTACGTCGCAACGACATGGCTTGCAAGGCCGAGGCTTTACCCCTACCTGGGTACCTCATCGTGGTGTCGTGCCACTGTAACATGGGGCCATCCTCCCCTTTGTAGTGCTGTCTACAACTCTTTAATTACGTCATACAGCATTAGGCTACCTGCCTATTTGCGGTGCTACGCCGCTATGACTTAGCTTGCAAAGTCGAGACATTACCCCAGACCTGGGAACCTCATGGTGGAGTCACCCCACTGTAGCATGGAATTTCACTCCTTGTAGTGCTGCTCTACCGTGCTTCCTGTAAAGCACACCAGGCATTCACTTTGTCTGAGAACTCATTAAGGCGTTTAAGCCAACCTTCTACAGGATCTGTTTTTTTTTTTTCGCAGAAAATACATAGTAGACAACAGTGGTTATGGGTCCGTATCCCTTCCATGTTCCAGAGAACAAGTACCCACTGTTACCTGATAGTTTCCCAGTCAGTGATCCTCCTTTGAACCAAAAGTTAGATGCCTAGTAGATTTCTCTTTGAACTAATAGCATAAAACTTTATTGTAGGATTACAAAGACACACTATCAGAATACCTTCAAGCCCATTTTACAAGCTGTGTCATCGACCAACTGGCGCTTGAGGCCCTTTGTGAATGGATCTGCCAGGTTCTCCTGACTCCGAACATCAACCACTGCAATTACACCTCTTTTGATAAGATCATGTACTGCCCTGTGCTTCAACCGCACAGTCCTCTTCTTCCCGTTGAAGAGGTCATTTGATGCCACCGCCGCAGTCGTCTGGTTGTCACAGTATATCGGTATCGCCGGTATCTGAGCCCCAACCACTGGAAGATCATACATGAGCTCCCGAAGCCATTCTGCTTCATCTGCTGCAGTTTCAAGTGCATAGAATTCAGATTCCATGGAGGAATGAGAGAGTATAGTCTGCTTCTTCGACTTCCACGATATAGCAGCTCCACCCAAGGAAAAGACATCCTCCTGTGGATCTCTCGCTTTCCACCTCTGAACACCAGCTAGCATCACTGAAGCCTTCCACTACTGTCGGATACCTGTTGTAGTGCAGTGCATATGTCTGAGTCTTCTTGAGATATCTCATCACCCGCTTCATAGCTTTCCAGTGCTCAATCCCTGGGTTGCTCGTGAACCGACTCAGCATTCCCACGGCGAAAGCTATGTCGGGCCTTGTGGCAGTGGTTGCGTACATCAAACTTCCGATAACGCTAGAATACTCCAGCTGCCTGACGCTTTCCCTCGAGTTTGGCTTCAGCTTCTGATCACCCCTGTATGGTGTATCGATCCCTGGAAGATCCTTATACCCATAGCGTGTGAGCATCTTCTCAATATAGTGAGATTGTGACAACGCTACTCCAGTGTCTGTCCGGATGATCTTTATGCCCAAGATGGCATCTGCATCCCCCAAGTCCTTCATACTGAATTTGGTTGAGAGGAACTTCTTTGTCTCCGTGACACAGCCTATATCCGTCCCTAGGATTAGCATGTCGTCCACGTACAGACAAACGATGACTCCTCTTCCATCAGCGAACTTTGTGAAAACACATTTGTCTGTCTCGCTGACTCTGTAGCCGTTTGACCTAATAACTTTGTCAAACTTCTCATGCCACATCTTGGGAGCTTGCTTCAAACCATACAATGATTTCACCAATTTGCAGACTTTGTCTTCAAGACCTCTGACGACAAATCTATCTGGCTGTTGTATGTAAATCTCTTCGGTCAGCTCCCCATTCAGGAATGCTATCTTTACATCTATCTGATGTATCACCAACTTATGTATAGCTGTTAGAGCGATTAACATCCTGATGGTGGTCATCCGAGCTACTGGAGCGTACGTGTCAAAGTAGTCTATCCCCTGTTTCTGAGAAAATCCCTTGGCTACAAGCCTGGCCTTGAACTTGTCAATAGTTCCATCTGCCTTCATCTTCTTCTTGAAGATCCATTTACATCCGATGGGCTTTTCTCCTTCAGGTAGATCTACCAACACCCATGTGTTATTGGAGGTGATAGAGTCAAGCTCGTCATTCACTGCCTCCTTCCAGAAGATAGCATCTCTGGTCTTCATCGCCTCATCATAGGTAAGCGGATCTGCTTCCACATAATAGGTGACAAAGTCATCTCCGAAGTCTTTCGGTCTCCTCGCTCGTTTAGATGACGGCTCTGCGAGTTCTGGTACAAGAGTTGTTTCATCAACAACAGCTTCTTCTTGGACTACTAGCCCATATGAGATTTCAGTCTCATTTGCTCCTACATCATTTTCCAGAATATCCGAAAGAACAATGTTTTTGTCTTTTGCAAACTTGTCTTCAAAGTATTCAGCATCGCGAGATTCGATGATATAATTTGACTCAATATCAAGAAATCTCCGAGCATCACTCTTCTCGGCATATCCCAAGAAGATCGCCTTCGTAGTCCTTGTCCCTAGCTTCTGAATCTTCAGATCTGGGAGCTTCACATACGCCAAACACCCCCACACTCGAATGACATTCAAGTTTGGTCTGACTTTGAACCAGAGTTCATGAGGAGTTACATCCGAAGTTGCATAAGGCACTCTATTTAGAATAAAAGTGGCCGTCAATGCAGCTTCTCCCCAGTAGCATTTAGAAAATCCGCAGTTAGCAGCATTGAGTTCATCATTTCTGTCAACGTTCTGTTCTTCCTCTCCGCTACTCCGTTGGATTGAGGAAAATATGGAGCAGTAGTCTCGCATATGATTCCATGTTCTTTACAGAACGATGCGAATTCATGAGATCTGTACTCTCTACCTCGATCACTTCTTAAACTCTTGAGTTGTTGTCCAGTCTGTCGTTCAGCTTCGGCCCTGAACTCTCTGAACTTCTCGAAGGCTTCGTCTTTAGACTTGAGCAAGTAGACGAACGCGTATTTTAAGAAATCGTCGATGAAGGTTATAAAATATTTCATCCCGACCTTCGTGGAGAAATGTTTGAAGTCATAGATATCGGAGTGCACCAACTCCAGAAGATCTGTGCTTCGATTGACCCGATAAAAGGGTTTTCTAGTGATCTTCGTCTGAGCACACACTTCACACTTCTCCACCTTACCCCCACATTTGGAGATAAGTCCTAGACTAGACATTTTGTTAATTCTTTTACAATGAACATGTCCTAGTCTATTATGCCACAACTCAAGAAAATAATCAGAAAATGCAACTGTATTAATGTCATCAAACTGGTTGACAAGCTGAATTTTAAACATTTCTTCGGTTAGATAAGCCTTCCCGAAGTATGTTCCCTTCTTGGACATCACCATCTGACCAGCATTGATGTCCATCCTCAAGCCTGCATTACAGAGCAGGCTCCCAGAGATCAGGTTCTTGGCAATCGCCGGAACATGCTTCACACCTTGAAGCGTCAGAGTGTTCCCAGAAGTGAGTTTCAGTTCCACGATCCCGATCCCCAGAACTTCAGCTTGGTCCTGGTTCGCCATGACAACCTTCTCAGATATCGGCTGGTACGTGACGAACCATTCCTTGCCAGAACAGACATGGCAAGTCGCACCAGTGTCTATCCACCAGTCAGAGTCAACCCCCACAGTTGTGACCAGTCCGATCATAGCAACAATGTTAGAAACCAATGAAACCTTATTAGGCTCACCTTTCTCTGATTGTTTAGGCTTAGATCTGCATTCAATCTTGTAGTGGCCTTTCTTGCCACAATTGTAACAAGTCACGTGGGACTTAGTCTTCTGTTGCTTGAAAGAAGGATCCTTCACTTTTAGATTAGTGAAGTCCTTCTTCTTGGGATGAGAAGCCGCCTGCTTCCCCTTGGGAACTCTCGTTTTTACTAGATTGGCTTTAGCCAACTGTTTGGACAGAGTGTCCACCTTCTGTTGGGAACGCATCTCATCCTCAACATGGATCTCTTGAAGTAGATCTCCCAAGCTAATGTCTAGCTTCTTTCTGAGCATCCTTGCATAGAAGGTACTCCATCCAGCAGGAAGTTTTGAGACGATCCCTCCAGCGACAAACTTGTCAGGAAGGGGCATCTCTTCGTCTTCCAGTTTTTGACGCAGCTTCAGAAATTCCTTCACCTGTGGCAACATAGACTTCTCGTCCTCAAAGAGCAATTTGTGATATTTTTCAACCACAAACATCTTGCTCCTGTTCCTGTCTTCTTCATACAGATTTTCCACAGACTCCCATATGTCTCTGGCAAGTTCTTTCTTCGAGTAGAATTATGCCAGGGAATCCTCCATAGCATTCAGGATGAGAAGTCTGCAGATGCTATTTTCCCTTCTCCACTTGGCCTGGAGTTTGGTAGCCGCGTTGATTGCGGCAGTAGATCCAGTGTCTGGAACAGAGGGTTCTTCCTCCAACAGAACATGATCAACGTCTTTTCGTTGAAGAGTTAGGTAAACCTTTCTCTTCTAGACTTGATAATGCTCTCCATCGAACTTTTCCAACTTGCAGAAGTTCGATTGGAGAAGCGAAGCATTAATGTTTTCCATCTACACGGATCTTGCTTTGAGATTGTTAGTCCCGGGGCTTGATCAAAGATGGTAAAACAGATGCAACAAAGATCTACGATGATACAAAAATCAAATAACCCGATTACAATATGGAGGAGAGAAATAGAGAAGAGAAGATCTCTCGTTCTTCCTTGCAAACGTGTTGCAATTGGGACATAACGAGTTACAATAATCTAGAGAAAGATTAGATGAAGAACAGTTGCTGGGGTGTCAAAAACACTGTTGCCCAAAGCAAGATTCGTCCCACACGATCTGCTTCCAGGAACCAGCAAGTTTGAAGAACTTATGGAACGCTCGAAGTCACCTCTGTTCTGACTCCTCGGATGGACTTACAACGGCGGCAGCAGCACTCTCTCTCTTTCTCCTTTTCTGACTTCTATTTTCGTAGTCACTACAAAGGAGGCCAGAAGAGAGTATTTATAGAGAGAGTGTGGAAACCCTAGCCGCCTCTTCAGTTATGGAAAGATTGAATCAAATTCCAAAAAGATAGCAACGAGATTAATTCAAATCCCACAAAGATAGCAACGAAATTAATTCAAATCCCACAAAGATAGGATCTGAATTAATTGTATTGAATCAGTCTTTCCATAACTGACTTGTAGTCTGCACAGTCAGCGGAACCCTCCATACGGCAGCAGCAGCCTGGCCATATGAGCCTCATGGCCGCATGGACCGCATGAGCCGCATGGACCATATGAGCCGCATGGACCGCATGGACGCATGAGCCGCATGGACCGCATGGCCGCATGGACCGCATGGCCGTATGGGCCGCTTGGGTCGCATGAGCCGCATGGCCGCATGAGCCGCATGAGGCCGCATATGAGCCGCATAAGCCGCATGAGGCCGCATATGAGTCGCATGCCGAGTGCAAAGTGCGCCAACAAAATGCCACATTATGCCTCATGAGCCCATGAGTCCGAGTTCGAGTCCGAGTCGCTAAGCCCCTTTGGGGCTTAGCTCCAAATGGAATTAATCCAAGAGAATGACAAAAGCATTAATACTTAATCCTTGGAGCCTTATTCTTACCTCCTAGTAAAATCACCCACATGGTTCCCTCCTTAGGGTCACCACCCCATGTGCATCTCTCAACAACACAACCAAGTATATATGTTGAGATAACTCATGGTGCATTTCCGATGTGGGGCTAAAATTTTACAAGGCATGTTGAGAGCAAGCTCTCTCCATGTAAAGAAAGCACCAAAATTTTGAACCGACCCTGCTTATAATATGGTTTACTGCTGTATATTTTATTTGAAAGACATAAGATTGTACTTAATAGTGCGGACCCACGTGGAGAGTATTGGATCTTTTATGCTCTCATTGGATTTTGTGAAAGAAACAGTTAATAGACATTTTTTTCAAATTTTTGTTTAACATATATATAAGGGTTATTTACACTAATTATTTCTAAATTTTGGATTTATAACATGGAATACTCATACTTTTAAACTAATTATACTGACCTCCTATATTTTATGTTTATTACATGGGATATCCCTACTTAAAATAAAAATAAAAAGTTATAACATTAACTAACCCTATTTTTACTTTTTTTTTGATGGATGGTAGTGTAATTATTTAAAAGTAGGGGTTCACCGTGTTATAATTCTGAAACTTATGGATTGGCTGCCTTGGGCGCATAGTGTGGGAGTATGTTTATACGCCCACACTTGGGTGCATGTTTGATCTGCATGAAAACAATGTGGGCGCATAGCCCCTCTTCGATCATGTGGGCGCATAGCCCCTCTTCGATCATGTGGGAGCATAGCCTCTCTTTGGTTCTGTGGGCGCATAGCCCCCCTTTGATTATGTGTGCATATAGCTTTTTTTTGTCTTCTTCATGTGGGATACATAATCTTGTATTTTTTATGCTTCTACAAGACCCCCTTCAAAGTTTTTGAGACTCGAACGAGTGTCGGAATACTTTGAAAGGAGCATGGGAAAAACTGTCTCCACTAGCTTCATGGGTGCATGATGGGATGACCCCTTTGGGCGCATAGGTATTTGCCAGGCTGTCGAAATATGGCTGTTGAGATCTTCCTTGGAAATCTGAAGCGACAGACTCGTTTTGGAACGAAATTTGAAAAGGTCCGCTCTTTATGCGATGTTTATACGTAGTCTGCATCAGCAAATAGCGGGCGCATAATCTGCAAAAGTCTGTCTCTGCGTAGGCGCATAGATCACATGGGCGCATAGATCTTGTGGGCGCATAGACATGCGGGCGCATAACTCCCCGTTCGTGCCTATAAATAGGCCTTAAGGAGAGAGAAAGTTCATTCTCTCTTATTTTTCTTCAGAATTTTCAAGGAGTTTTTTCTTTCACTCTCTTTTGAGCAATCATGTCTCCCAAGGCTGCTTCGACTCCCAAGAAGTCTATGAAGGGCAAGAAGGCTGCAGCAGCTAGTTCTCATCCTTTGGCAGCGTCTCATCTGGTTCAAGACCCCATCCTGGGTGAGGCGATGTCTCAAAAAATGAAATCTCGAGCGTTAATTTGTGACGCTCGGACTTTTTTCTGCTTGGGCGCATAACCATCGATATGCGCCCACAGCAAACACTTCTTTTGTGAGCAGCCTTATGCCCTCACAAATGCATGCGCCCACACACTTTGTTGTGTCATACGCCTATGCACTTTGTTGTGTCATGCACCTATATACTTTGTGGTGTTATGCGCCCACACAGAACATGTGCCTATGCGCCCACAGGCCCTTTGGGCGTATAACATCAGAGCGCATAGAATTTCTCAGTACTTAGCTCTTTTTTTTGCAGATTTCTAAGTCTGACTTTTTTTTTCTGTCTTCGCAGTTGACATGGTTGTCCCGACTCTTGGTGGGATCCCTCTTGGCTCTGCCCGCCATGCTCTGGATTCAAGCCTCGTCACCGCAATGGTCAAAAATGCTCAGGTGAAGATCATCCATGACCTGCCTTCGGTGCGGGTGATCGCTATGCTTGAACAGGACAAAATGTTCTTGAAGCAGATGATAAATGATGAGAAGTTCACGCTCGGAGGGGCACGGAGCTTTAAGAGACCGTACTTCTTGTTTGGTGACAGCCTAGAATTTGAGGACGAAGAGACGATATGTCTAGAAGACCCTCTGGTGGTTAGATTAAATAACCAAAGGATATGGTTGCCATCGATGAAGCACCAATATCCTCTACGCGTTTACTGATCTAGCTGTGCGGAGCCAAATGAAATGGGACCTGACCCCTGAACTGCTTGGGGTCGTTTTTGTAGGATCCAATTTAACTCTGGTGACCGAAAGAAGGACACTTTCAAGTGTGTGAAGGGCTCCACGTCCTACTCTACGAGGGGGCTGCATCCTGGGGCCATAATAAATGACGCCCCGACTAATCTTTACCCTTACGCTGCTGAGACTCTCTCCAACCTGATGCTGTCAAAGAAGGAGTCGTATCCGGTAGGGAAGCTGCGGATGGAAGGTTGGAGATACTCTGTCCCATTCTGGAGCGACCTTACTGAATGGGTGCTCTCGACTTACGAGGCCACCCTAAAAGCTACCGGCCTTTTTTTTATGCCGTTAGAGCCACCCAATATGGTATAAAGGTTAATTGGCCTATGTTTATCTCGTTGGTGGTGTTGTACAACTGTCACACGTGTACCTTCTTCACTCCGGATGGGAAGATGGGTTTGGCTCTTCATGAGATATATGCGGTATCAAAGCTTCCCTGGGGGACCGAGCCATACGAAGAATACGTCCCCTGTGATGAGCAGCTTCTGGATTTGGAGAGAGAGAACTCCGAGATGATGGAGGTGTACAAAGAGTTACTCTGTTACCTCTTTATTTGTCAACAGGTCACAAAGAAGGGTAAGACTGAGGGGTCCCTTCCCCATACAAGAGCATGGACCAACTACATCTTTATTAAAGAAGAAGGAGACGGCCCAGTCTCTTTCTCGACTCGCAAGCCCTTGATAAAATCTGAGATATAGTAACTGATGATAGATCACGGGGAAGTAGACACTGAAGATAGTGATGATCCCAAAGGAAACTTCCTGATTTATTATTTCTTCAGGCAGGTTGAGTTTAAGCAGTCGAAAAAGGCTGTGCTAGCCTCCTTTCTGTTGACATGGCTCCGCGATTGTGTAGTCCCTGGTGGTTCAGGGTCTATTGTAAGGATAAGCCGGGGTATGATACTTCCGGCTGTAAAGCTGGCATTTGGATACCAGCTTGCCCTGCTTCCTGCGTTGGTCTGCGCCATCCAACGAGGCTTGCGACACTTTGTTGTTAACGCGGTGACGCCTGATGGTAGAAAGGACTTCGTCAGGACTGAATTTCTCTTTCATTACCTGATGGCATGGCTGGTGCTACACTGTCCCAGATTAATGAATGCCGGGCTGGTGGCAGACTCTTTGGCGGGAGATGCTTTTTTTTGGAGATTCAAAGATGTAGACTGGACCATCGCAGGGGTGCCTGTTTGTAGGAAGGCTTTTAGTTTCTTGCAGAATTATAAATTCTTCAGAGTGTCACCTCTGTTTGGTAGTGGCCGTGCAGGAGACACTTTAGTAAATGAGGGAGCACTCACTACTAGCCTTCCTATTGGGGCATTCCGTTGGCTCAAGTCCATCAGGCCTTCCCATCTGGTGCTCAGAAATATGAACCACACTTTCCTGGAACCTTATCTGCCGAGTCGCTTTGCATGGCAGTTCAGCTATAGCCAGCTTCTTTTGGGCAACCCCAGCCCTCATCTACAGTCGATAGGAAGCCTGATCGACGGGGCACGTGCATGGGGTTACTACAATGCCGGATGTATGGGGGCAATTTTTACCTTGCCAGAAGATAAGCCTGAAACCCATATGCTCTTTGTTTCTGCCAAGTTCTATCTTCAGGTCAATACCCTTCATTCTCGGTATGACCGTAAGCAGAGTTTAATATCGAGGACTATGCCTGCCCCCACTCTTGCCAATATAGGACGAGTGCGCACAATGAGGGGTCACAGAAGGGAAGGTGCCGCATCCTCAGCTGAGCCGACTGCAGCGCCACGGCAGAGAGTCGCTCTTGAGGAGCCGGTTGTTACAGTATCTCAGAGAGAGGATACTGAAGATCCTCTTCCTGATATTCCTCATAAGAGGAAAGCTTCCACTGAGCTGGTTCAATGGTCCAAAAGGAAGGAGGTTGTTGTCTCCAGAGGGAGAAAGAAGGTCACGGATGTGAGTGCCGGCTCGCCTCCTCCCAGAAGATCTTCCCGGCAGACTGGGAGAGGTGGAACGACGTCGCGGGCCGTTACCATTCGGAAGGTAGATCCCTTCATAGACTCCATAGCCGTTTTGGTCAAATCGTTAGAAGCTTTCTCACCATTGCATTTGTCCTTTGCGCAGGACGTTGAAGTCATGAACGCGGCAGGTGCTTCTTCATCTGAAGAGGTGGACATAACAATCGTGTCCCCTGCTCGTCCTCAACCGATGGATGAAGGTGGGTCTTCTTCAGGTGTGAGGTTTGAGCAAAGGGATGATCAAGGCGAAGGCCCAGAACGTGATGGCGATCAGAAAGCCAGTCCCTCCTATGACATTTCTTTGGGGGATATGTCTATGATAGGAGCTATGATGAAAGATTTAGATAAAAATCAAGTCCAATCAGCTCACCCTCCTCTGGGTATGTCATTCTTGCACTTTTCTTCGGATGAGATTTTTTGACTTCAATTTTGTGTGCAACTTGTGAGGCTGACTTCCATCGTATATTCCTTTGTAGACAAGAAGAGAGAATAAAGCACGGAGGTTGCTCCAGATACCGAGGCTAGACAGGAAGTTGCCCTTGGTTCTCCCAGTAAACCGACATCGGTTACTGAAAAAGTCTTTGATCGTCCCGTTGAGGTGGTCATTATTGAATCTGCTTCGGGTCCAGCTGGGACCGTAGAAGGCAAGCAGCCTGATGTTGCTTTGGCTGATGTTGACTGTGAGCAACATGGGTCTGCTCTCATTTTCCTAGTTCCAGTTGATACTGAGCCGGCAGGAGGTATGTACTTACAACTCCTTCATACTCTTTAAGTAAATTTTTTTTGTCACTGATATGTATATTGCTTTATTTGTTAGGTTCGACTTCCTCCCAAGTAGCTCTCCCTGGGATATCAGATCCCCATCAAGCTTCATCTCCAATGACCTCTTCTGAAGATGATGAAATGGCTTACTGATATGTATTGCCTGGCCCTCCTGGATGTGAGCGCATAGAATGGGTCATCAGAGCCTGGGCGCATGGCCCTGGGCGCATAGCCTATCAAAGACAGAAGTCCTCTGGCTAGAGTTATGCCCCACATACTACCTTGGGCGCATAGCTCTGTGTAAAACCCCCAAATTTTTACTATTTTTTTATTTAAATTTGGTACTGATTTAAAATTTTATATTGTACGTCGCGCACGAAATTTTATTTTTCGTAGTTGCTCGTCAAGTGCGAATATGTACGAGCGTACATATTTTAGAAAAATATTTTTTTCTATGTTATTATACACTTTCAAAATATTACATAATTATTATTCTTGCTATAAAAAGCCTTTCTGTTTTTAGCAGTTATTAATCATAAATAATATTTTATTGTATACTAGGAAAAGCATAATCATGTATGCATTATTCGTGCATACATATATTTCGTAATTGTTTATTAGTCTATTTTAAATAAAAATATAATTTTCGAGATTTATTAATATTAATATTTTATTATTCAAAAAGATATTTAAAAATATTTATTATTTTCGAAATTATTATTAGTGGTATTTTGAAAAATATAATTAGAAGCTATTGTGGCCATTTAAAACTTGATTTGATTTTTGGATTTATTTAAAAAGTTAAATATTTGAAGTTTGATTTATCTCATTGATTTTATACTAAAAATTTAATTTGATTTAAATTGGATATTTAATTTGAAATTTGGAAATTGATTATTGATTTATATCAAATTGGGTTTTTAAAAATCCTAATCCATATCTAATTGGGAATTCCCACATCCTATAAATAGGCAGGTACTCCTCCATAATTTCTACCACAACCACAATTCCACAATCCCAAAATTTGTGCATCGTGTCGGTATTCCCTGTTCTTATTCCATATTATACAAATACATCATTCTTCGTGTCGGACACACCCCGACACAATGAAACCTATAATTTTGACTTCCCGACTGTTCTCTCTAGCATAGCTCCGTCCCATTGCCATCGCCTCCAGCACCATCGTTCCGCCACCTCCCTCGTAGGTTCACGGCACAACCCCTTCGCCGGAACCGACCAACGCCATCAGGCGTTCACCACCCTGCCACCACTCCTGGCCATCCTTCGCCACACTCCGCAGAAGCAACCACCGCCACCACCAGCAAGCCATAACCCAGCCACCAAAAACACCACCGCCACCACCAGCAAAGCCATAACCCAGCCACCAAAAACACCACCATCACCATCGAAGTATTGAGGGAAGAAAGGGAAGTAAAAAAAAACTCTAACCTTGTTCCGCCGCGCCACTCCTCTTCGCCGTCCGATGAACAGCCCCGCGGCCGCCGCTCCAACTTCGGCAGAGCCGCCGCCTCCCGCACATCCTTCGTGCCCCCCCGCGAACGGCCGCTCCGCCATGAAACCTAGCGGCCGAGCCCCGCCGAGAACCCACGGCGGTTCCCCGTGCCTCCGCCTTCGACATCGCCGTGCCTGAACCGGCGCCCATCCGCCGAGGTCACCGCCCCGTCGCCAGCCTGCTGGCGACGCAGCGTCAGCCGCCGTGTCCACCGCCTCGTCACCTTGCGACCGCCGACCGCCTTCAGATCTCCTTGGGACCGCCGTGCACCGCCACGCCCGTCGAACCCCGCGCCTCCTCTTTCCTCTCCTTTCCGCTCGGCGTGCCCCAAAACCCCGCCGGAGCATCTCACACGCCGGAGTCTCCATCCAAACATTTTTCTCGGTAACCCTTCACCCACTCTCCATCTCTCTCACTGTGAACGTTTGGAAAAAAAAGGAGTAAAGATGTTGTTATGGTATTTTTATTAATATTACCTTTATTAATTCTATTATAATATATTATTATTATTAGATTGATGGGCTGCATAGTTTAAGAGATTGGGAGTATATTTTATTATTAATATATTATTAGTATAATCATTATTATTATTATTATTATTATCATCAGTTTTAATCATTATTATTATTATCATTAGTATTATCTTTAGTTTTATTTATTATTATCATTATTATTATTATTACTATTAATTTTCTTGATTATTATTATTATTATGATTATTAAATATCATTAGATATATAGATATTTCTATTGTATTTATAGTAAATATTTACCTAAAATATGTTGACCAACAAATATGTAGCCTCTTATAAAATAATTTATAGTATTTCTTTTATTATTCTAAAATAATTTAATTACGTAATTATCTTATCAAAATTATAAATTTGACAAAACTTGGCATATTTTGATTAAAGAAAATTTTTATAGTTTATTTTACCTAAAATTTCTTCTACTAGTAAATATAGTTCAAGTATTTTTCCTACAAATCCTTTTGACTAAGGAAAACATATTTTAAAGTAGTAGAAAAGTTTTCTAAAATAATATAAATACTCTTCTCCTCAAATTCCCGCTAGTTGTCAACCTCACTTATGACTAAAATCATGTTTTCTTATTTTTCCGCAACCTCAAACCATTATGCACCAAACATGGCTATTGGACAATCGAAACTTGCTGGATTATTGCACCACACCCGGCGTCATACTAGGCGGCACACCAGGCAAGCCACCTTACCTTTACTGTTTAAATTTTCTGCTCAATATCATACATGTTTTAGTTGTTTCTTTTTAAATTATATGTAAATGCAAATTACTATATTTTATACAATTGGCTTAGAGTTAAGGGACTACCGTCAAATTTAGTGTGTCTCATTGACTTGTCACGATTGTACACGAGTTGTGTGTGAGAATTGTGAGTATCATGTAGGGGTCACTTGCGTGTGGGCTGATCCCCCGTGCGCATGCGTTAGGATATAGCTGCCAATAGATTGTATAGAAGACTTGGCAGTTATTAAGGATTTAACGGTGTCGTGGAGTCGACACATGTATAGTATCATTGGGGGGAGGGGACAGTTATTAGCGTAGGGGCTACATTTTATTTTTCACACATTTTGGGCCGAGGGTGACTCTCATGAGCACTACCTTCTGCCCAGGTCGATAGCGTCTCGGATGAGCGCTACTTGCTGGCCACTCTCTATTACTTGCTTGCGTGAATCCGTTGCGGCCCCTGCGTAGAACGTTGTCCTCAAAATACATATCACATAGGATGGTTAGGAACCTTTACTCATACATACTTTCCTGTTGAGCTTATTTATTCAGTTTATCGGCATGATATTATGTGTCTTGTTACGTCCCTCTGAGGACCTGGTTTTTCCCCAGGTATGTGTTTCCGTAATTTCTTGCAGGTGCTCTAGCTAAGGCCATGACTTGCGCTCTATCCTTCGTGATGATTGCTTTTGGACTCGTCATTTGCTTCGCTCGATCAATCACTTTCTTTGTATATTTTCTCTCTATTTAAATTAGTTGGTAGTGGACTTTGTCTCCGCCCAACGATTGTACACATGACAAACTCAAAGTTGCTTTTATATTATCATTTATCTTTGTGGACGAGATTTAGTATCATGGCTTTCTACATTTTACAGCTTATGTATACATACGAGCTGTATATTTACTCGTATGTATACAGCTGGCATGATACGTACCTAGTCTCAAGTATTTGGGACTGGGGTGTTACATGTTTTTGTGGTGGCCCATGCAGGTTAAGTTTGCCATTTCGGTTACATGACTGTACCGAACGGGCCTGCAATATAGGATTAGAGTCTAGAATCTCATCCGCCCACTTGACATCCTTTCTTGACTTCAAATTTCGAACTCTCGTTCGACCTCCTTGAATTGCATCTTGCTTGACTCCTTCTACCGTAAATTTCTTAGTTTCGTGTTTAGTAAGATGACTACACTAGTATATGCCCATAGGTTAAACACATGGCTAGATAGATTGTATTGACAATTAATATCCATTGAGATTATATTTGAGTATAAAGACATTTATTTTTCCTAGAGAGATGATCATAAGGATTAGTTAATTCCAAGTTGGGTAGTAGCATATTACCGCCATTAAAGGATAGTTGAAATTTTAATTTACAAGGTGGTATACACAAGAGGATAGCTAGATTGAGAAAGCAAATTTTTTTATGAATTTTGAAATTGTGAAATAGTTATGATTTAAGTTTTTATATTGTGACACTTGATTTACGATTAACTTAAGTTTGGATTGTAATATGATAGAGTTTATCTCGAGATTATTTAAAGAGTTTAAATTATGATTTTCTAGATGACTAGAGAGATGGAAGTTTAGAAGGGAGAGAACTTGAGGTTTTAAATTGCACGTACGATTTATAAAGTTTATTAAATTTTAAAGAGGTGATGGAAAAATTTTGTTTAAAATTTTTGGAAGATATCGACTTTAAAGAAAAATTTAAATTTCAAGTTTTGTCCTATGATCTATGATTCATAGAGTTATTTAAATTTCGAGTTTAAGGCCTTTTTATGGATATTTAAATTTTGGTAAAAAGTATGTTCATTTTGCGATATACAAGGACTATTTCGAGATTGATTAGAGATTTCAATTAAATTTGACAGTCTAAGATAATTGGTAATTATGGCAGAGTATCTTGAAAATTTTATTGAGAAACTTCGAGGAACTTGAAATTTAGATTAGAATATATTGGTAGAGGACCAAGAAGCAAGAAAGGCCACCCTAGTGAGATAGAAGTATTCTACATTAGATTGTCATGCCATCTATGATTATGATATTGCATATACACAAGTATAGTTAGTCATCGACCAAATCGATGAACATATCTTTTGACCCACTCGCCTTTCCCTCAAATCTAGATCTTTATTCGTGACCATCAAATTGTTTGAACTTATAAATTATTGGAATCATTCCTTTGACCATACCCTTATCTATGAGATTTTTTTTCTTCTAGAAACTGTACTCCAAATTTATTTTACCTTGATTTGTTAGAATCTAAGTTATCTTTATTTCATGCTTTAGCTCGGTCATTTATTTTGTTCGTTAATCATTATCTCATGAACTCCCACTTTCTATTTTAAATTCTTTCGCGTCCTTTACTGTGACTTTGATATTTGGAGCACAACACTAGACTTTTCCTTCCCACAAATTTTACAAGCAAGACCTACACGAGCCCACCTTCATGTAGGTATAACACGTGCCACTAGAACACGCCTCCTTGTACTCTAATTTCATATTGCGACTTTTGGGTCAAAATAACTGGACTCAAATCCCTACCGTGAAACCAATATACTTTAAACTATAGATGAGGCCCGACCTCGACTCCATTCTTTCGACCCGATATACGATTTTGTTCTACTTAATTCCTTACATGCTTAAATCTTGATTGCTGGACCTATCACACCATTAGTTTAATTCTTGTAAGTTGAGTAGAATATCTCATGACCTAACCAACATTTTTGTGGACCACATTGATAGGTTCACTTGGACCATAGAATTCAGTAGACCCTAACTTATCTAGTCAACCAAGCCGACTGCATAGGCCCAAATTTCGGGCGAAACTTAGATTTTATAAGATCTTGGACTAATTGATTTCTTCCATCATTACCCTTTACTTATTATTTTAATTACCTATGATGCTAAAATAGCCTGGTTTTTGCAAGCTTATTCCTTAATCGAGCTTGATCATGACATATGTTTTATTGGGTCGCTCCCACGAACATATTGTCTAATTAGAACCGGTGCATGATGGTCTGATCAACCAAGTGCACTGTGGTTCGCTTTTATGTATCGTTCTACGTGGATGGGGACATAGCTAAACTTGTCCTCTAGAATCCCATCCACGACTGCCTTGACAATTCTTTTGAATTATTCGGTCGCCTTTGAACCACGTATTCGTATTCGATAATGCCTCCTTCGAACTCCTTATTGCTTTCGCCTTCACCTATTTTAGAAGGACGAAGACATTATACTAGAACTTCCTCTAGCCTTCCTATCGAGTATGACCATACCGTATTATTTTATCTATGATCTAGATCGCGATTTCTTACGTCATGTTTTGTTACCAATTGTTTCCCATCGATACCCCTTGTGTCTTCTCACCCCCTTACAAATTCTTAATTTCGAGGACAAAATTTTTTTAAGTTGGGTAGGATGTAAAACCCCCAAATTTCTACTATTTTTTTATTTAAATTTGGTACTGATTTAAAATTTTGTATTGTACGTCGCATAGTCGTATTGTACGTCGCGCTCGAAATTTTATTTTTCGTAGTTGCTCGTCAAGTACGAATATGTGCGAGCGTACATATTTTAGAAAAACATTTTTTTTCTACGTTATTATACACTTTCAAAATATTACATAATTATTATTCTTGCTATAAAAAGCCTTTCTATTTTTAGCAGTTATTAATCATAAATAATATTTTATTGTATACTAGGAAAAGCATAATCATGTATGCATTATTCGTGCATACATATATTTCGTAATTGTTTATTAGTCTATTTTAAATAAAAATATAATTTTTAAGATTTATTAATATTAATATTTTATTATTCAAAAAGATATTTAAAAAATTTATTATTTTCGAAATTATTATTAGTGGTATTTTGAAAAATATGATTAGAAGCTATTGTGGCCATTTAAAACTTGATTTGATTTTTGGATTTATTTAAAAAGTTAAATATTTGAAGTTTGATTTATCTCATTGATTTTATACTAAAAATTTAATTTAATTTAAATTGGATATTTAATTTGAAATTTGGAAATTGATTATTGATTTATATCAAATTGGGTTTTTAAAAATCCTAATCTATATCTAATTGGGAATTCCCACATCCTATAAATAGGCAGGTACTCCTCCATAATTTCTACCACAACTGCAATTCCATAATCCCAAAATTTGTGCATCGTGTCGGTGTTCCCTGTTCTTATTCCATATTATACAAATACATCATTCTTCGTGTCGGACACACCCCGACACAATGAAACCTATAATTTCGACTTCCCGACTGTTCTCTCTAGCATAGCTCCGTCCCATTGCCATCGCCCCCAGCACCATCGTTCTGCCGCCTCCCTCGTAGGTTCACGACACAACCCCTTCGCCGGAACTGACCAACGCCATCAGGCGTTCACCACCCTGCCACCACTCCTGGCCATCCTCTGCCACACTCCGCAGAAGCAACCACCGCCACAACCAGCAAGCCATAACCCAGCCACCAAAAACACCACCGCCACCACCAGCAAAGCCATAACCCAGCCACCAAAAATATCACCATCACCATCGAAGTATTGAGGGAAGAAAGGAAAGTAAAAAAAAAAACTCTAACCTTGTTCCGCCGCACCACTCCTCTTCGCCGTCCGACGAACAGCCCCGCGGCCGCCGCTCCAACTTCGACAGAGCCGCCGCCTCCCGCACATCCTCCGTGCCCCGCCGTGAACGGCCGCTCCGCCATGAAACCCCAGCGGTCGAGCCCCACCGAGAACCCACGACGGTACCCCCGTGCCTCCGCCTTCGACATCGCCGTGCCTGAACCGGCACCCATCCGCCGAGGTCGCCGCCCCATCGCCAGCCTGCTGGCGACGCAGCGTCAGCCGCCGTGTCCACCGCCCCGTCACCTTGCGACCGCCGACTGCCTTCAGATCTCCTCGGGACCGCCGTGCGCCGCCACGCCCGTCGAACCCCGCGCCTTCTCTCTCCTCTCCTTTTCGCTCGGCGTGCCCCAGAACCCCGCCGGAGCAGCTCACACGCCGGAGTCTCCACCCAAACATTTTTTTCGGTAACCCTTCACCCACTCTCCATCTCTCTCACTGTGAACGTTTGGAAAAAAAAGGAGTAAAGATGTTGTTATGGTATTTTTATTAATATTACCTTTATTAATACTATTATAATATATTATTATTATTAGATTGATGGGCTGCATAGTTTAAGAGATTGGGAGTATATTTTATTATTAATATATTATTAGTATAATCATTATTATTATTATTATTATTATTATTATCATCAGTTTTAATCATTATTATTATTATTATTATTATTATTATCATTAGTATTATCATTAGTTTTATTTATTATTATCATTATTATTATTATTACTATTAATTTTCTTGATTATTATTATTATTATGATTATTAAATATCATTAGATATATAGATATTTCTATTTTATTTATAGTAAATATTTACCTAAAATATGTTGACCAACAAATATGTAGCCTCTTATAAAATAATTTATAGTATTTCTTTTATTATTCTAAAATAATTTAATTACGTAATTATCTTATCAAAATTATAAATTTGACAAAACTTGGCATATTTTGATTAAAGAAAATTTTTATAGTTTATTTTACCTAAAATTTCTTCTACTAGTAAATATAGTTCAAGTATTTTTCCTACAAATCCTTTTGACTAAGGAAAACATATTTTAAAGTAGTAGAAATTTTTTCTAAAATAATATAAATACTCTTCTCCTCAAATTCCCGCTAGTTGTTAACCTCACTTATGGCTAAAATCATGTTTTCTTATTTTTTTGCAACCTCAAACCATTACGCACCAAACATGGCTATTGGACAATCGAAACTTGCTGGATTATTGCACCACACCTGACGTCATACTAGGCGGCACACCAGGCAAGACATCTTGCCTTTAATGTTTAAATTTTCTGCTCAATATCATGCATGTTTTAGTTATTTCTTTTTAAATTATATGTAAATGCAAATTACTATATTTTATACAATTGGCTTAGAATTAAGGGACTACCGTCAAATTTAGTGTATCTCATTGACTTGTCACGATTGTACACGAGTTGTGTGTGAGAATTGTGAGTATCATGTAGGGGTCACTTGCGTATGGGCTGATCCCCCGTGCGCATGCGTTAGGATATAGCTGCCAATAGATTGTATAGAAGATTTGGCAGTTATTAAGGATTTAACGGTGTCGTGGAGTCGACACATGTATAGTATCATTGGGGGGAGGGGACAGTTATTAGCGTAGGGGCTATATTTTATTTTTACACACATTTTGGGCCGAGGGTGACTCTCATGAGCACTACCTTCTGCCCAGGTCGATAGCGTCTCGGATGAGCGCTACTTGCTGGCCACTGTCTATTACTTGCTTGCGTGAATCCGTTACAGCCCCTGCGTAGAACGTTGTCCTCAAAATGCATATCACATAGGATGGTTAGGAACCTTTACTCATGCATACTTTCCTGTTGAGCTTATTTATTCAGTTTATCGGCATGATATTATGTGTCTTGTTACGTCCCTCTGAGGACCTGATTTTTTCCCAGGTATGTGTTTCCGTGATTTCTTGCAGGTGCTCTAGCTAAGGCCATGACTTGCGCTCTATCCTTCGTGATGATTGCTTTTGGACTCGTCATTTGCTTCGTTCGATCAATCACTTTCTTTGTATATTTTCTCTCTATTTAAATTAGTTGGTAGTGGACTTTGTCTCCGCCCAACGATTGTACACATGACAAACTCAAAGTTGCTTTTATATTATCATTTATCTTTGTGGATGAGATTTAGTGTCTTAGCTTTCTACATTTTACAGCTTATGGATACATACGAGCTGTATATTTACTCGTATGTATACAGCTGGCATGATACGTACCTAGTCTCAAGTATTTGGGACTGGGGTGTTACACTCTGGGCGCATGCTTTGGAAAACAGCGATGTTTTCTTCAAGTTTCGACTTCTTCGTTTGTGAGCCTTGCTGAATTTTTCCAGAGCGTCGAACACTTCGATTCTTGGCATCGTAGTGTTTCTCTTTGCCAAGTTTTGAGTGTTGAACACTCTGTTGTTGATTGCATAAGAGGGAAGTCGCTGGGCTAGTAGAGCCCGGAATGGTATGTGCCTTCTTCATATCAGGAGTCTCTGTGGCAGAGCTATGCGCCCATAGGGGAGCTCCATGAGCCCACGTAGAAGGCCTATGCGCCCATGTGACAGAGTTCCTCGGTTGTATATCTTCTACGATACTGGTAGGATATGCACCACGAGCCTTCGGAAGCCAAGTCTTGCGAGACTTGTTCGGCTTCACTAATTTTGAGGGAGTGAAGCCATCCCTCGAGAGTATCTCTTCGAACGCCTGCTGATCGAACTTCACAATCAACATCTTCTGAGTGCTCCCTACTTTATCGGTATCGGATTGCGTCACCACCTTCTCGTCAGAGGAAAAGGTAGTCCCCAGTAGAGTCGCCATTTTTATAGATACACACAAAAAAGAAGAAAAAATGCTATTTTTTCTCATTGGCGCAAGGCACCACAAATCGAGTACGCTTGAGAGATCCTACACTGAGGATCCCTGAGTACAAAAAGAATTCTGAGGAATGGGACGATGGAGATCGAGCAGCAGTTGCTTCTTTACTCCGTTGACACTCCGATTACAAAAGTGGAAGAAAACCTAAGAAAATTGCTAACTCTCGGCTCACTGGCAAGAAGGGAAGCAATTTGGCTCTTGAAATGCTCTCCGTTCTGTCTGTTTTTTTAGAAGGGGATGCCCTCTATTTATAGTCGTTTAGCACTAAAACGACTGTTATGCGCCCACAGGTGGAAAATATATTGATTTTACTGTGGGCACATAACACCCCTTTGGGCGCATAGGGTGTAGTCGCATGGACACTTGATGATCGTGGGTAGATCATGGGGTTGACGTGGAGTTGACGTGGCCGCATGCTTCGGTGCACGATTGCTCGTGGAGACTGACGTGGCCGCATGATTCGATGCACGACTGATCGTGGATGTTGACTGAGTCGTAGGGATCTGCTGTCTTGGGCGCATAGTGTAGGAGTATATTTATGCACCCACACTTGGGTGCATGTTTGATCTGCATGAAAACAATATGGGCGCATAGCCCCTCTTCGATCATGTGGACGCATAGCCCCTCTTCGATCATGTGGGCGCATAGCCTCCCTTTGGTTCTATGGGCGCATAGCCCCCTTTTGATTATGTGGGCGCATAGCTTCTTTTGTCTTCTTCATGTGTGATACATAATCTTGTATTTTTCATGCTTCTACACCTTGGGCTCTAATACTAGATCTGACCAAACAAGAAAAAGAGGGTTCAACCCATAATAGCAAGTACCACAAGAAAGTACGAGTGAATAACTCAAAGAAACTCAATCAATGACAGTACATAGAACTTGTATCATAGATTAGGTCTATAGCCTATCATCTGGGTAGTAGTCCAACCCTAGATCAAATAATGACAATAGATGTGCCACTACGTCGAGGAAACCTACGTCCTCAAGACTAATGGCAGGTGATATAGTATAAGCATAAGTAATTTAATAGAGTGGTCAATCAATTCATATGGCTTGCAATATTAGTATATAGGTTATCCCAGGAATGTAATATAAGGATTCGTTAATCATGTTACTTAAGAAGGTCTGACAAACCATAATAAATTTACTCAGTAACAATCCTCGGTACCCCTCACAAGGCGGTTACCGGTCGGTGATGTACTAGTTACAATGCTTCTATATGGCAGACACTGACTCGATACTATAAATATATCATATACCGTACTCCAGAAATATAAGAATATACCACAGTATCTGGGGATTGGCTAGTAAGAAAAGTACGAAATTGCAATCCTTTACCTTCCAATGATATATTCGTTTAACTAGTTAACTAATCCTACGATTTTTGTAGAACCGATGTCGTGGACACAAGACCATCTATCCAAGATGTCGTACCGTAGTATGGGTACGCTAGGTATGAATCCATGTTAGTTTCTGAGGGTTCAAGACTAGATTTATCCTTAGTATAGAACCAACAATCAATCCACAAACCCTACTACTCATCCACGGTACGACAAATGACCAACTACGAGAGTATCCGTACAATAAATAATCAAATAATATAACAAGGACATGATATATCACCTCAGTGTACGGGTAACATATGTAGCACCTCAAAGCCTATACTATTAATAGATAGCATAAATATAATATAGCTAGTGTTGGAGTCCAGTCTAAATTTGGTAAAAGCAAATTTGGAGCCTAAATATGGTAAAAGATTTTATTTGATATGATTTAAAAATCTACATTAAATATCAGCTTTAATTAGATTTATAAATTTGTATTAAATATTTAATTTGACCAAATTTGAACGTCCATAATTGGTGATGGGATATAATCTAGACCGTTGATTGTTGGTGGACGGCCATATCTGATGGTGGACTACTTTTAGGGTTTTCTAACCCTCAAATTAGGTTTCTCATCTTATTTATATGAGGTGAGGGTGGAGGCACAAAGGGAAGGCACAAAATGGAGATTCGGGGTGCTCATCCACAAAAAAATCTAAAAAAAAGTCCGTACTTTGCTCTTAGGGCTTCTCCATCCAAGATAAAAGGAAGAAGAAGATCTAATCGATGAGTCATCAACTTCGGTTAGGGAGATTGCTACGGGTTGGTGAGTAATCTCAATTGTAATCTTCTATTTTTTTTCTTGAGAGTGGTGAGGGGGTTGAACCTAAATCTTGTAATTTTATCTGAGTTATTAAAGATTAGGATTTATCTAGGTGACGTACATTAACGCCATATACTTTCTTTATTTTGTGTTTGGTGTCCATTAGACTGGGGTTGGTTTTGATCAGGTGGGTTGGCAAACGCTTCCGCACGCATCCAACAATTGGTATCAGATCTTTGGAGGTTCTAACAACCATGTCTACGGAGCAGATGAAACTCGTATGATCACCCTCACAGGGGAAAATTGGGCAATTTGGAAGCCAAGGATGAAGGATCTACTCTGGTGAAAGCACTTGCATGGTCCGTTGGAGGGCGACAATGCAAAGCCAATGGACAAAGCTGCTGGAGACTGGAAGCGACTGGATCGGAAGGCTGTTGGATTCATCTGCCAATGGTTAGATGATTCGGTGTTTCATCACATGTCCATGGAGAGTTCAGCAAAAGTATTATGGGAGAAGCTGCATTCGTTGTACGAAAGAAAGACGGTTGGCAACAAAGCATTTCTTATTCGCCAACTCGTCAACTCAAAGTACACGAAGGGTGCTCCAGTGCCATAACATCTGAACGAGGTTCATGGTATCATCAATCAGCTGTTTACGATGAAAATGGTGATTGATGATGAGCTTCAGGCCCTACTGCTCTTGAGTTCTCTGTCGAAAAGTTTGAAGATGTTGGTGGTGTCGGTAAGCAACTCCGCGCCTAATAGAGTTGTCACGATAGAGACAGTCAAACATAGCTTGTTGAATGAGGAGGTCCGATGCAAGCAAGTGAAATCGTCGCGGGAGTCTGCTTTGGTGGCTTCCTAAGGGAATGGAAGACCCAAGTCACAGGCGTAGATAGGGGGAGTTCTCGGGATCTTGCGATTGTGGACCGTAAGGAGGGATGCTATCACTATAGTGAAAGGGGTCATATCAAGAGAAACTGCATGAAGCTTAAAGCTGAGAAGGCCAAAGGCAAGGATGATCAGGAGGATCTTATGGTATTTTGAGATATCAACATCGCAGCGACTGACGCGGAGGAACCTTGTGGCATATGTCATGATGGTGACTAGGTCATGGACATGGGGGCGTCGTATCACGCCACTCTATATAGGAGGATCTTTACATCATACCGCGACGACAGGTTTGGACGTATGAAGATGGGCGATAAGGAGACGACTGCAGTTGTAGGCATCAGTGATGTGCACTTGACGATGGAGTTTGGTGATAAGCTTGTCCTCAGGGGTGTGCGACATGTACCGTATTTGTGCTACAATTTTGTTTCGGTAGGGAGGTTGTACTACAAGATAAATACCCTATTATAATGCTTGAAAAGAAGCTAAAACAACGGTCCGTATATAAGTGTTACAGAATTTCAGCAACAGCACATAATATGACGGTTATGAAGAGTTTTTGGCCTATTATAACGATTTATCGCGTTAAGCGTTATATATTGTTCATACATATATAAAGTTGTTACACGAAAACGTTATCAAAAATGGTAAAAAATTAAAATGCCTGCTCGAACGCCCGCTTAAGCTCGATCCCCAAATGAAAACCCTCGGTGCCTTTATTTTCTTCTCTTCCCTCCCCCTATTTTCCTTCAAATCTCCTCCTCTCCTCTTTCCCACCGCCACCCTCTCCCCTCCCGTGAACCCTTCCGACAGTAGCAGCTGGCAGTCCTCCCGGACCACCTACAGGAAAGGCCGCCCGCAGCCCGCCAGCCCGTACGCCATCTCCTCACAGCCCAGCACCGCCACGTTCCCCATCGAGATGTACACCACCGAGCGCGGCGGCTGTGCATCGAGCCACCCCATACAGTCCTCCTCGGCCTTCCGCGGTGGCGGCAAAAACCCTAACCCTAATTTTTTTGGGTTTTATGGAGGAGGAAAAAGAGGAGGGAGTGAACAAGGAGAATGATTAGAGATTATGTTTGGCTGGATTCGACACTCGATAACTAGGTACTGATTCGTTCTTCTTCGATCCATTCTTCAATTAGGGTTCTTATGATCTAGAGAAAAAAAGTTATACAATCGGGCATGTTCTATCTCGATTTTCCATGCTTAATTGCTTCTTCAATTAGGGTTCTTCTGTATTTTTTTTTGGGTTTAGGAATGTTCTATCTCGATTTTCTATGCTTAATTCCTTCTTCTTCTTCCTCTTTCTTAATTGCTCAAGGCTAGCCGTTGTTTTTGTTACCAGACTGTGGCAAAGGGAGATGTAAAGTAGACTAATGACATTTAGCAGCGTTCTATAAAGGAAACCGAAAACTCAAAGGGAGATGTTGCTCCCCCTTAGCATATATGGTGGGTCTGCCCCTGTTGTTACTGTTACCAGACTGTGGCAAAGGATTATGTAAAGTAGACTAATGACATTTCTTTTAGGAACCTTCAATGACATATTTATGGTCTAAAACAAGGAAGTTGCCATCTCATGCTAGCGGATGCATGCAAGAGTTATTTACAACGAGGTCTATGTTTTGAACAGAAGCAAGAAGTGGTGGTATTTGTTTTGTACCCTATTTAAGGTTACAGCTAATATAGGGAATTTAAGGTTCGAAAAGGGGAGTATATCATTCCTATGTCTTCGTATATGAACTATATCGGTCTTCTAATCAAGCTTCCATCTATTTTGGCATGTATTGGTCATTCACAAGTGCAGTACTTATGTGATCAAATGGATCAATTGGTATCCATGTTCATATACGCCCTTTTTGAGTTTTTATTTTATCTGGATTTATGTTTCATAATTGTACCTCTTCAGTTATTCAATGGGATCATCATTCTTTTACGCTTTAGTATAATGTACACTTTGGTGGATGGGAAAGATCCTTTCCTTCTAACGGTAGTTATGTTAATTAGTTGGTTTTAGTGTTCATGGCTACTTTGATGAAATTTTTCTTGATGTAGAGTCTTTGGTTGATATATCGAGCTACTTATGAAGCAGCATAGTGATATTGCTTATGATCGATCCATTTCTGGAGCATATTATGGATATTGATTTAGCAGTGTTATGCAACCAGCAATTTATATTACATGGGTACGAAATCTATGGATGCAACATTAAATTTGTCATATCATAATGTACTATGTAGTGTTTGATGTGTCCTAAAACAAGATAATTTGACAAGAGCAATTCTGATACAGGACACGCTAACATATGTCTGGTAACAACATTTTTCATCTAATAAATATAAGGTATTTTAATTTATTTGTTTTTGAATTTTTGGTGATTTTGTGATGAATATACTTTGGACACTTCATATGGAAAATTCATTGGAAATTTAGAGAGATTTTATGTGATTTTCTTCTGGGAATGTGCCGAATCATGAAACACTATGAAGTCCTTCTCTGTCGGGATTTTATGTGATTTTACTCTGGGAATGTGCCGAATCATGTTGAGCATATAGATTTGTTGATATAAACAATTAAAGAGTTGTTGAGGATCTTCTTGACTTATTGTCACGCCCAGATTCCGTCAAATCGATAGTCGTCCCCCGGGCGTGATGCCGTGCGAACCTAATTTGCGATCGCACAAGGCCTAGTCATAAGGTAATCTGAGACACGAGATCTATGAGAGTACGCAGATAAATTGATTCACACAATAAGTAAAGGAAACTTGATCTTTATTGATAATGAACATCTTTTACAGACTCCGATACAAGACTCATTGCCGCACGGGCTACAACATGACTCGATTACAAAAGAGTGCCGATGAGATAGCCGTTCCATACATTACACGCATCCCTCAATATACACAAAGTACTCCAGTGACCTGGATGGGAGGGACGCTGAGTCATCTTCCTTGGACTGTCGAGAGCCTTCAAAAGTGGAGTCGCAGAGAAAGTCTTCGACGCACGGCCGAAGCTTCAAAATCACGAACGCCGCCGAGCTAGCTGGCGTGTCCTTCCTGGTTCGCGGGACCTGCAAAGAGCGAGGATCAGCACGAAATACATGTACTGGCGAATGGCTAATTAAATCCAAGCTCTGTATTTGATTCAAGAAGTTTCGTAAACATGTTAGCTAGCTATTTCAATGATCTTTCTAACCATCCTGTTCAATTTGCATGTTAACATGTTTTGAGGCAAGCATATAAAACTGGATATCATTAAGCAACTATCATATGCATCCTGTGTCCCGTGCACCTGTTAAGCAGTAAAGGGGTATGAAGGCCACTGGCAATGTCAAGCCATCGCGAACTATAGCATTGGTTAGACGATGCCCCTTTCGCGTCGGGTAGCGAGCCCTGTGCGAAAGTGCCCGTATAACTCGCGCCAATGAAGGGTTGGTGCTGCTACACTCGTTCCTCATGGGCCGAATCAGTCCCTTGGCCTAGGCAACCGTTTAAGGAAACTTCACTTTGTCGACAAGTTGTCCAATGACCGTTTTGCTTACTTAGCCGTATCGTTGTGATAAACGTTAATCGATTCATTCATTGCTTTACATAGGCTAAGTGGATTTGCATAAGGAACATGTTTTCTATTTCCAATACCAGCAGTTGATAACAAGTGTTTCGTGAAGAATCGTGTTACGATTTTTTTGATTCTACACTATTATGACAAGCATTCATTTTACTTCACATATTGAGTTTTGAAGTAGAGGGACGAGGCGAAGGAGGTTAGCCACTCCCCTTAGGCTTGCTTCAAGCGAGCGACCGATTGGCTGCGTTGACGTCGCCTACGCGATCACCTGCAATCGCATAAGCAACTTTGTAGAACACTGTATAATTCAAGGATATTCGATATGAATGCGATGCTCGAAAATGCGTCACGAAAACCCATCAAAAATATTTACGAAAAATACATTCATGAAAACCAAAGCCAAAGCCAAATCAAGTACGGCATGAAAACCAGAGCAACGGGAGGTCTCTCCCGACTCAGCCGCAGAGCCAATCCTCGAAGCGCAACCCGCTGAATATGGGACTTGGTTCCGAAGAAGCCATTCCATAACATAGAATGGATCTTAATTCAACCGTTCCCGTTTCGATCGACTCGGCCGATTCCGACCTATCGGTCCCGACCGAGTCGATAGCGACAGTGTTCCTTTCTCGTGCACCCCGTGGACAAAAATGGGGCACGATGTAGGGACGGGGCACAACACCATAACCAACTAATAAAAAGTTTTGTCCTCGAAACTTAAAGATGGAACCTACCTCTACGAGAACAATGAATGAAATTTCTCCTTCATCTTCGATTCAAGCTCCCACGTCGACTCTTCGACCGAGTGGTTCTTCCAGAGGACGCGGACGAGAGGGATCGCTCGATTTCACTGCAACTTATCCTTGCGTTCTAAGATTTGAACTGGCTCTTCAACGTAGGATAAGTCTGACTTTAGCTCCAGCTGGCCAAAATCTATCACGTGGCTAGGGTCGTGCACATACTTCCGCTGCTGGGAGACATGGAAGACGTTGTGTACACTTTCGAGCGTCGGCGGTTGGGCAATTTTATAGGCCACTGGGGCGACCCATTCGAGTATTTCGAACGGCCCAACGAATCTCGGACTCAATTTTCCCTTCGCGCCAAACCGAGTAACTCTCCGCATGGGTGACACTTTGAGAAATACGTAATCGCCTACTTGAAACTCGAGGGGGCGACGATGAACGTCCGTATAGCTTATCTGACGACTCTGCGCGGTCTTTAATCTTTCCCGAATGAGGCTAATTTTCTGTACGGTCTGTTCTACCTGTTCCGGACCGAAAATCTGTCGCTTTCCGACTTCGTCCCAGCAAATAGGTGATCGGTACTTGTGCCCGTACAAAGCTTCATACGGCGTCATTTGAATGCTGTATTGATAGCTATTATTGTATGCAAATTCGGCCAGAGGTAGATGATTATCCCAGCTTGATTTAAAGTCAATTGCGCAGAGTCGTAGCATGTCTTCGAGAATCTGATTGACGCACTCCGTTTGGCCGTCGGTCTGAGGATGGTAAGCTGAGCTGAACTGCAACTTGGTACCCAGCACCGACTGAAGGCTACTCCAGAATTGTAACATGAACCGTGAATCCCGATCAGAGACGATGGATACTGGAACTCCGTGCAGCCGTGCTATCTCATCAAGATATATCTGCGCTAGGCGATCAACGCTCCAAGTAACTTTGATGGCAATAAAATATGCTGACTTGGTTAATCGATCGACGATGACCCAGATGGCATCATTTTCCCCCGGCGTCTTCGGCAGACCAACAATAAAATCCATGCACACGTGTTGCCACTTCTATTCTGGAATTGCCAGATTCTGCATCTCCCCGCCCGGTCTCTGGTGCTCATCTTTCACCTGCTGACAGGCCATGCATTGCGACACGAAGAGTGCCACATCTATTTTCATCCCGTGCCACCAGAAGTTTGTGCGGAGGTCCTTGTACATCTTCATGCTACCGGGATACAAAGTGTATTTTACATAGTGCACCTCCGACAGTATCTCCTTTCTGAGTTCTGAATCGTCCAGAACGCATAGCCTACCCTTTAATCGAAGCACGCCGGTTACATCTTCCGCAAAGTCGGTCGTCCTGTCCGTCGAGATTAGATCTCGCATTTTCTTCAGGTATGGATCGTCCTTCTGAGCGGTCTTAATCTTATCAAGCAAGCTCGGCTCTAACTGCAACTTTGCCAACTGCATATTCCGAAATCTGACTCGGAGCTCGATGCCCATCTCTTTTAGGTCACGTAGCAGTCTGGGGTCGATGGATAGCGAGGCTATGTACTTCCGACTCAGAGCGTCCGCCACAACATTTCTCTTTTTCGGCGTATAGTCGATAGTCAACTCGTAATCTTTGATTAGTTCCAGCCAACGTCTTTGCCGCAAGTTCAGCTCCTTCTACGTGAATAGATACTTGAGGCTCTTGTGATCGGTATAGATCGTGCATGCCACGCCCTAGAGATAGTGGCGCAACAATTTCAACGCGAACACAATTGCCGCTAACTCCAGGTCATGCGTGGGATAGTTCTTCTCATACGGCTTTAGCTGTCGGGAAACAAAAGATATCACCTTGTTCCGCTGCATCAGCACACACCCCAAGCCCTGACCGGACGTGTTGCTGAATATCTGGAAACCCTCAGTCCCTTCTGGAAGTGCAAGTATCGGGACCGAGACGAGCCTTTGCTTCAACTATTGGAATGCAGCTTCGCAGTCGTCTGACCATTCAAATGCGACTCCTTTCTGGGTGAGGCGAGTCAGAGGCGATGCGATCTTCGCGAAGTCTTTCACGAAGCGTCGGTAGTATCCCGCTAAGCCAAGGAAACTTCGAATCTCGCCGATGGACGCTGGCCGTTTCCAATTGACAATGGCTTCAACTTTCTTTGGGTCGACCGAAATGCCTTCAGCAGAAATGATGTGTCCGAGAAATGCGACGCTGCTAAGCCAAAATTCACATTTACTTCGCTTCGCGTATAGTTGATTTTCTCGAAGGGTCTGAAGCACGGTCCGCAGATGCTCAGTGTGTTGCTGCCTATTCTTCGAGTAGACGAGTATATCGTCGGTAAAGACTACTACAAACTTGTCGAAGAATGGTCGAAACACCCGATTTATTAAATCCATGAAAGCGGCAGAGGCATTCGTTAGGCCGAACGGTATTACCAGGAACTCGTAATGGCCATATCGAGTGCGGAAGGCAGACTTCGGCACATCGTCCGGCTTGATCATTAGTTGATGGTAACCCGAACGCAGATCAATTTTTGAGAACACCGTGGCTCCTTGAAGCTGATCAAACAGATCGTCTATGCGGGACAGGGGGTATTTGTTCCGGATGGTGGCTTTATTCATCTCGCGGTAGTCGATACAAAGACGCATAGAGCCATCCTTCTTCTTGACAAACAGCACGGGCGCTCCCCAGGATGAGACGCTGGGTCGGATGAATCCCTTGTCGAGCAATTCTTGTAACTGCATATTGAGTTCTTTAAGCTCTGCAGGGGCCATTCTGTACGGGGATTTCAAGATCGGTCGAGTGTCGGAGAAGGTATCGATAGTGAACTCAATCTCTCGATCGGGTGGCATGCCGGGCAGCTCGTCCGAAAATACATCGCGGAATTCTGCCACAACGTCGGTCTGACCCGCATTTGCACCATCCTGTCGCATGTCTCGAACGGAAGCTAGATAGCCTTCGTACCCGGAGTGCAGCATCCGTCGAGCAGATATTACGGAGATCACCATGCAGGTCGACGACGCCTTACCACACGAGTAGCAGAATTCAGGCACTCCAGGTATGCAGAATGTGACCTTCTTTTCAGCGTAGTCTATGGTTGCATTGCACGGACCGAGCCAATCCATCCCCAGAATGATATCGTAGTCCGTAATGTTTAGAACTATCGCATCGAGACTGACCTTTTGACCACCTATACAGATGATTCCGTCTCCGCAGACTAAATTTGCAAGTAGTGGCATGCCCGACGGTACGTTAACAGTGAGGTCGATGCCCAGCGGTGTCAAAGTAAATTTGTGCTCGACGGCAAAGTCCGCCGATATAAAACTATGCGTAGCACCTGAATCAAACAATACAAGAGCAGGTTTATTATTGAATTGCAGTATACCTATCACGACTGTATCAGATGCAAATGCTTCGTCCCAAGTCATGGCGTAGACGCGGCCCTAAGCATTGGGGCGACGGTCTTGGCCATTCTGTTGTGCGGTCGGTGGAGCCCGAGGTGCTTGGCCTCAGTTTTGTTGATGTTGCGGGAGGCGTTGGTTCGGCGTAGCTTTCGGGCAGTCCCTTACGAGGTGATCTCTTTTGCCGTACGCGAAACATACTCTGTGCTTAAGTCGGCACTCAGTGTCCAGGTGCCCGTTCTTGTGGCAGAAATTGCAGACCATTCGCTCCTTCGTCTGGTTGTCGCGATATTGACGCTTTTGTGCGTTGTTGCCTCCCGTATTACTATGGCGTTTGTTATTAAAGTGAACATCACCGATAGTAGTAGGAGGATACTTGAACTCCAGACGGATGGCGTGGTTGAGTGCCTCGCCCACAGTTTTATATTTCGGCACCGAGACATGAGCACGGATAGTGGAACGCAGGCCCACTACAAATCGTTTTGCTCGACTTGCAGTGGTAGGTAGATAGTCTGCAGCAAACTTGGCCAGTTTGTTGAATTTGGCCGCATATTATCGTACAGTCATATTCCCTTGCGTCAGCTGCATAAACTCATTTTTTTCCTGTCGTACGGCTGCAGAAAGATATTCGTTCTCGAATGCATCTCTGAATGTCGTCCATGAGATTGTCGCCGTCTCGTCTTTACGTCGAATAGCCTACTTCTGTACAGCCCACCAATCGTGCGCGTTCATTCGAAGTAGAAGTTGAGCACACACGACTTTCTTCGAGTCCTCGACACCCAGAAGCTCGAAATTGTCTTCCAGCTCCTCCAACCAGTCGATCGCCACCGAGGGATCTTCTGTGCCGTTGAAGGAAGTACGACAGCTTTTAGTAAATTTTGACACATCGAAGTTAGAACTTCTCGGTGCCGCAGGTGAGAGCACGGGCGCCTCTGGTTTGGCTTCGTTGGATCGAACCGTAGGCTGGGTCATGGCAGGCGTCATCGTTGAATTGTTATTGTTGCCCACGACCAACTGTACGATCTGCTGGAGGGTATTCAGCTGCTGCTGCTGCAGCTTGAATTGAGCCTCGAACCGATTCTCAAATTGAGTCTGACGAGCCTTCACTTGCTGACGATGGAGCTCACTTTGACGTTGCTGCATTTCAAGCATCTGCAGCATACGTTGCATCGGGTCGCCGGAAGGTCCGGCTACGGTAGGCGTCATTCCCGTTGGGTTGACGAAATACCCGGGTCTAGAAGCACTCGAGCCGCTGGAAGCGCTCGTCTCGTCTTCCACCTGAGCTCCCGTAACAGCAGAGAAAAGAAAGCAACTCTCGTTAGTTTCAGAAAATGTCCTGGGTTCAGCGTATGGAACAACTCTTCTCATCGACACGAGGTCAACGGTTGGAGACTATAACTCGACATTAGAGGCCAAGGACGTAAAGCCGTGCTCTGATACCATTAAGTCACGCCCCGATTCCGTCGAATCGATAGTCGTCCCCCGGGCGTGATGCCGTGCGAACCTAATTTACGATCGCACAAGGCCTAGTCATAAGGTAATCCGAGACACAAGATCTAAGAGAGTACGTAGACAAATTGATTCACACAATAAGTAAAGAAAACTTGATCTTTATTGATAATGAACATCTTTTACAGACTCCGATACAAGACTCATTGTCGTACGGGCTACAACACAACTCGATTACAAAAGAGTGCCGATGAGATAGCCGTTCCATACATTGCACGTATCCCTCAATATACACAAAGTACTCCAGTAACCTGGATGGGAGAGACGCTGAGTCATCTTCCTTGGACTGTCGACGAGAGCCTTCAAAAGTGGAGTCGTAGAGAAAGTCTTCGACGTACGGCCGAAGCTTCAAAATCACGAACGCCGCCGAGCTAGCTGGCGCGTCCTTCCTGGTTCGCAGGACCTACAAAGTGCGAGGATCAGCACGAAACACATGTACTGGCGAATGGCTAATTAAATCCAAGCTCTGTATTTGATTCAAGAAGTTTCGTAAACATGATAGCTAGCTATTTCAATGATCTTTCTAACCATCCTGTTCAATTTGCATGTTAACATATTTTGAGGCAAGCATATAAAACTGGATATCATTAAGCAACTATCATATTCATCCTGTGTCCCGTGCACCTGTTAAGCAGTGAAGGGGTATGAAGGCCACTGGCAATGTCAAGCCATCGCGGACTATAGCATTGGTTAGACGACGCCCCTTTCGCGTCGGGTAGCGAGCCCTGTGCGAAAGTGTCCGCATAACTCGCGCCGATGAAGGGTTGGCGCTGCTACACTCGTTCCTCCCGGGCCGAATCGGTCCCTTGGCCTAGGCAACCGTTCGAGGAAACTTCACCTTGTCGACAAGTTGTCCAATGACCGTTTTGCTTACTTAGCCATATCGTTGCGATAAACGTTAATCGATTCATTCATTACTTTGCATAGGCTAAGTGGATTTGCATAAGGAACATGTTTTCTATTTCCAATACCAGCAGTTGATAACAAGTGTTTCGTGAAGAATCGTGTTACGATTTCTTTGATTCTACACTATTATGACAAACATTTATTTTACTTCACATATTGAGTTTTGAAGTAGAGGGACGAGGCGAAGGAGGTCAGCCACTTGCCTTAGGCTTGCTTCTAGCGAGCGACCGGTTGGCTGTGCTGACGTCGCCTACGCGATCACCTGCAATCGCATAAGCAACTGATTAGAACACTGTATAATTCAAGGATATTCGATATGAATAAGAAGCTCGAAAACGCGTCACGAAAACCCATCGAAAACATTCACAAAAAATGCATTCACGAAAACCAAAGCCAAAGCCAAATCAAGTACGGCATGAAAACCAGAGCAATGAGAGGTCTCTCCCGACTCAGCCGCAGAGCCAATCCTCGAGGCGCAACCCGCTGAATATGGGACTTGGTTCCGAAGAAGCCATTCCATAACGTGGAATGGATCTTAATTCAACCGTTCCCGTTTCGATCGACTCGGCCGATTCCGACCTATCGGTCCCGACCGAGTCGATAGCGACAGTGTTCTTTTCTCGCACACCCCGTGGACAAAAATGGGGCATGATGTAGGGACGGGGCACTACACTTACTGCTCAGCATTGTAGTGTTATGTTGTAGTGTATCTAAAAAATTGAAGAGATATTCTACTCATTACTAGATTGGATTGTTATGTTGTTTATTTCTTAGTTTACAGTAGATAACTCTTCCAATTCTAGTCCTCAAGATCCAGGTCCCCCTTCCCCTTACTCTTTTCTTCATATGTTCTCACATGTAAATATGTAGTTGACAAGAAATTTTTGCTTCCTATATGCAGACATTTACACTCAAAGTGAGCATACACTATGATATATGCAAGTTCAAAGTCAAGAAGCTCCTACAAAAGCTTGAAGGTGCTCTAATACATTTCCTTCTTGTTATTATTTCTAGTACACATTTTTCTGCATAGTAAATAATCTGGTGCCATTCATTCATCACCAAAATTTTGATATATACTTGATTTAATGATTTTCAAGTTTTTTCTTTTGACCATTTTGAGGGTGTTTGTGCGTGTTGACAATTTTGAAGCGATGTCGACAATTTTGGTTGTGTTGATGAAGCCAAAGGAAGCTAAATACTAACAATTTTGAGGGTACCGTAGAAAAGGAAACATTAAGATGTATATATACATGTATTTCGATATGTTTTTGAAAAAAATGTAAAAGATGGTGATATTATGTACATTTGGAATATGATATTTTTAATTCAAAAGGAACGCTTCAAATGTTTGTTAAATTTTATAATTTATGTTGTCTGATTCGAATGAATGTTTTAGAAATGGTCAGTATTGACCACTATTTGTTATAATGTTTTGACAGGTGATATATATATATATATATATATATATGTAGATATGGCTCGCGATCTGCCGCCCCTGAAACCCTAGTTCTCAATCGTCTCCACCACCACCGGCGTGGCCTTTGGCCGGGCCGGGGTATTCTCTTGGCCGCCAAACCAGTTGGTTGGTGGCCTCCCTCTGTGCTTGCTTTCTTCTAGGGTTATGGCGGCTAAATCCTTCGCGGAGGCCGTGAAGGGATCGACTTCTGTTGATCCGGTCATTGCGCCGCGGACTATCACTACATTCAAAGGATCTCCATCGATCTCCTTTTCGGAGGAAGAAGAATCCATTCTGGTGAATCCATTCAAATACGCCTTGATCCGAAAGTTTTCACATAATCGACCACCGATCGATTTGATCCGGAAGGCTCTCACTGGTTTCGAGTTCGTTGGCTCCATCTCGGCTGGGGTTATTGATGAAAAACACATCCTTATTCGACCTTCGAGTGAAGTTGATTTTCTTCGACTTCGATCAAAAGATTTGTGGTACGTTTCTAGGGCTCCCATGAGGATATTCAAGTGGGATCCAGATTTCACTCCATCTCAGGAATCACCAAAGATACCTGTGTGGGTCACCTTAACTAATCTTCCGCACCATCTCTATGCGAAGGATGCGCTCTTTGCCATTGCTGCAGCTTTTGGGAATCCTCTAAAGATTGATAAGGCTACGTCGGAGTTATCTCGGCCAAGCATGGCTCGAATCTTTGTTGAGGTTGATGCTTCTAAACCACTTCAAAATCGAATTCGTATTAACTTACCTAGTGGTAGTTTCTGGCAGTTAATTGAATATGAGTCAACTCCTCTTTATTGTGCTCAATGCCGTCATCAAGGGCATTCAATTGGCTCATGCAAACTCAAACAAAAAGATAAAGGAAAAGAACCTATACTAAAGGAAACTCCTGCGTCCACCAGTGTTCAACGTCATGTGCCTGAGATTATTCACATTCTTCAACGAGAAGATGCGGCTCAACCTTCGAGGACAGCAGACCAATCGGTGGATCCCTGTGCGGAACAACCTCCACTTCAACCTCCGGTTATTAACCAGCAGACCCTAATAGAGGAGCAGGAGGCGACGGCTACTGCGCTTGTGTCCAATCAGCCTACTGATGGGACAGAAGCCATTACGGAACCTGAGATGGAAAATAATGCTGCCATTACCGCTGTACCGCAGTCTAAAGAACCTCTCAATCCTGATCCACCAGATAATATTGAGGCAGATGAAGAAGGCAGCGAAGAAGAAGGGGAGTTGCGGAGTTGGGCCGATGCTGTTGACGAAGAAGAGGGTGTGTCGACGGCGATCGACAAACCGAAGCGAAAAAAGAAGGAGGTGGAGCCAACTGATAGGGTTCTCCGATCGTCTGCACTCAAAAAATCGGGTACAACCTCCGTCCCCACTAATGTTTAACATATTGTGTTGGAACATTCGTGGGGTTGCTAGCAAAATGGCTCTTAAAAGACTTCGTAATCTTTGTCGGGGGAATAAAGTTCAAGTTTTGGCCATTTTGGAGCCAAAGGTGGACAGTTCTAAACTTCTTCATTATCAACTCAAGCTTGGATTTGATAAGAGCTTTGCTAATGATAAAGGCAATATCTGGGTTCTGACCAAGGCAGGGTATACTTTCTCTGTGCTGGATTCTTTTGATCAAGCTGTCACTATTGGCTTTCAAAATGAATTCTTAAATGAGGTCATGTTCTCCTTTGTGCATGGTCACAACAAAAAAGAGGGACGTAGGAGCATGTGGGAGAGGCTACTACATTTCCGTTCGGCTTATCCTATTCCCTGGGCTGTTGGAGGAGATTTTAATGCTATTTTGTGTGAGGATGAGAAGGTTGGTGGCAGGCTCCCTTGCCCAATATCTATGCATGAGTTTCACAACTTTCAATTGTCTGCTGGTCTTACTGAACTTCCTATAATAGGGAGTAAGTTCACTTGGTTCCGCTCCAAGTTTGGGAAGAGACGAGGATCGCGACTGGACAGGATGCTGCTTACTCAAGATTTTTTTAATCTTGCTCCTTTGTCGAAGGAGGAACATCTTAATAGAGCGGAGTCTGATCATGCACCATTGTTGATCAAGTTTTTGGCTAGGAAGGAGGGGAGACGGCGCTCATTTCGGTTTCTCGACTTTTGGACTAAGCAGGAGGGTTTTATGGAGCTGATCCAGCAGGCGTGGACTTCTACTGATCATCCTAATAGCCTTGTGCGTATATGTGGTCTGCTAGCTGTATGTCGAGCTGCCCTATCTAGGTGGAGTCACAACAAATTTGGTGATATTTTTCAAGAGTGCCTAGCTGCGGAGGATCAAGTCTTAGCTGATGAGCTGGCGTTTGAGGCTGATCGATCTTGTGAGAAGAGGATAGCCTTGGATAAATCTACTGCTATTTTGAAGCAGAGACATTCTTATGTTGACTCATATTGGAAGCAGAAGGCGCGTCTGAACTGGGATCTTGATGGTGATAGGAATACCAAGTACTTTCATGAGTGTGTCAATAGTAAGCAGCGGAAACTGCATATTCATCATATCATTGATGATGAGGGGAGTACTAAAACGGAGCTTCAGGATATTCAACATGTGGCTAATTCTTATTATGAGCAACAGTATAAAAGTGCTCGTATTGAAGGGGATGCTGGTCTATTGGATGCTATTCCTACTACTATCTCTGACGCGGATAATGCAGTCCTTACTGCAGAGCCTACTAAAGATGAAATATTGCAGGCTCTCAAGAGTATAAATGTCAGCAGTGCGGGGGGTCCGGATGGATTTACTGTTACTTTCTTTGTTAAGTGTTGGCCTATCATTGCAGAGGACATGTTGGCAGCTATTTCTCTATTTATGGCAGGTTTCGACTTGCCTAAGGCTATCACTAGCACATCCTTGGTCCTGATCCCCAAACACAACAACCCCAGGTACATGACTGATTTTCGTCCTATCAGCTTATGTAATGTTTTCAACAAGGTTATTTCTAAATTGCTGGCATTAAGACTTGCGCCTATTCTTCCTCGCATCATTAGTCCTGAGCAAAGTGGTTTTGTGCGTGGGCGGGAGATTGATGATAATATATTATTGGCTCAAGAGATGCTGAGTTTGATGAACAATGATAATCGGGGGGGGGGGGGGGTAATATTGTAATCAAACTTGACATGGCCAAGGCGTACGATAGGGTGGATTGGAGTTTTCTTATGCAAGTTATGCGTCGGTTTGGGTTTGCCGAAGGATGGATTAGTATGGTGTTTCGGCTTATGAATAATGTTTGGTATTCTACCATCATTAATGGAATATCATCTGGTTATTTCAAAGCTTTTAGAGGTGTGCGACAAGGGGATCCGTTATCACCAGCGTTGTTCATCATTGCTGCAGAAGTTTTATCGAGAAATCTCAATAAGATTCTCGATATTGCATCCTTCAAGCATTATTACGTTCCCAGTGGTTGTCCAGCTATCACATATTTGGCATTTGCAGATGATGTGTTGTTATTTTCAGCTGGGGACGTTCGCTCGGTGAAACTGCTACATAAAGTGTTGAGGAGATATGAGCGAGCATCAGGCCAAAGCATTAATGTCGACAAGTCTTCTATATATACGATGCCATCCTTTGATCGCAAGGAGGAGCTCTACAATATCACTGGTTTTGATATCAAGCAGCCTCCATTTACTTACCTGGGTTGTCCGATGGCTGTAGGGGTTCGCACTACCAGACTTTATGATGATCTTGTTGCAAAGATCAGCAGGCGCTTGGAAGGATGGCAGCAGAAAATACTATCCTATGGAGGTAAATTAACTTTATTGAAATCAGTCTTGTTGTCAATCCCGATGTACACGCTAGCGGCTTGCAATCCCCCGAAGACGCTGCTTAATCGTTTGGAGAATATGTTCGTTCGTTTTTTCTGGGGATCAAGTGATGGGTTATAAAAACACATCTGGGCGAGTTGGAGGTCGATGGCTCGTCCAATTGAAGAAGCGGGATTGGGTATCAGGACTCTGCAGGAAATGATGCATGCTTTTACTATAAAATTGTGGTGGAAATTGAAAACGCAGAATGGATTGTGGCAGCGGTTCATTACAGCTCGTTACTGCAAATTCCAGGATTTAGATATAGCTGGTGAGCCACAGAAATGTTCTCATGTATGGCGTAGGATGCTGCAAGGGAGGGATATGGCTAATCATCTTATAACTCTGGAGTCGGGTGCCTGGAAATGGCTAGGTGCTTCTTCGGGGACTTTCTCGGTTGCCTCGGCTTGGAAGATTGCTCGAATACCTTCACCTATTCAGCCTCATTTCACCCATATCTGGGGTTCTTGTATTCCTTACAAGTGGTCCGTATTAATGTGGAGGATACTGACCAACAAGTTGCCAACGGATGATAATATTCAAGCGTTGGGTTTTCAGCTAGGGTCGAAGTGTCATTGCTGTTCACGCCCACAGGTGGAGACTACTGCTCATGTTTTTGGTGAAGGTGAGTTTACTGTCCAGGTTTGGCGCCAGCTACAGACTGATCTCAAGGTCAAAAGATGGCGGGTGGGTTTCATTAGTTATCTCAAGGAGTGGTGGCAGAGGCCTAATGTTCATTTGAAGGAGATAGTAGTGGCTGCTACGTGCTGGGTGGTCTGGAAGAATAGGAATAAATGGCGGTACGAGGAGTACTCTTACTCGGTTTCTCAGTTGATTGCAGAAATTAGAAGACAGGTGGGGAAAGCTTTACGGTGCTGTAAGCACAAGCCTGCAATTCCGGGATCATGGCTACTTGTTGGTGTGGGATAGCTTTTGTAACCTGTTATTTCCTATTTCATCAATAAAATTACTGGTTTATAAAAAAAAAATATATATATATATATATATATATGTGTGCTTCTTATAACACTTTGACATGTGATATATATGTGTGTGATTTCCAGAACAGTTTGAAACGTTATATATATAATTCCTATTTATAACGCTCCGAAATAAATGTGTTATATATATAGAAAATATTTATAACATTTTACAAATTTTGTGTCATATATAGTTGTATTATTTCTAACGTTTTCTAGAAAAAAAGTGGTATATAAGGAGAGATTATTTATAACGGTTTTAGTAAACATTTATAACACTGGTTTTCATGACGGTTCAGAGGTTACAAAAAAATGTTATAAAATATCATTTATGACGGTTTTTAGCCAACATAAAAATATATTTTTCTTGTAGTGCTGACAGATGATAGCTGTCGAGTCTGTTTGGGAACAGAGATTAGATGCTTGCGAAGGGTTCCCAATATCTGGCTCGAAAAGATTTATGTTGTGGCATGTACAGGCTCAAGCCGTTGAGCTGTACAAGTAGGCCATATACATCGAATGGAGGCTCGAGAGGTGTTCGACATGAGGTGGATCATCGAGAACTTGCTGTGGAGGTCTTTTTAGATGCTTTGAGGGATACGGAGGATTCGGTTCATCGAAACAAAGCGAATGATGGTGATGAGTCAAAGATTAAGGGTCAGTCTGTCGGTCCCATGACAGCTGGTCGATCTCCAGGTGGGGGTTGCTCTATGGATCTAGTTTTGGCGACAGGTTGTTTACCAAAGCTTTACAGAGCGACATCGGTTTCAGCAGTTCGAAGCTAGGGAGGAGATCAAGGTTTGCAGCAAACTCAATCTGAGACGGGGGCATCATCATTCATACAGTTCAGGGGGAGTTGTGGGTCAATGATGTCTTCATAGTGCATGATGTTCTGCTCGAGGATGCATGTGTATGGGGGAGCTTCAAGTTCAGACACAAAGGCAGGCATGTTCAGGAGTTCAAATCTCGAAAGAATCGTACCGTCCGCTTGGTTGGGCCAACTAAGGGTGAACAAGCTCGTCGGAACGTTAACACTTTCGATGGAAGTCAAAAGTTGGGAACAGAAAGTCGAGACTTACAATGAGGCTGATCGTCAAGGACTTCGGTTTTGGTCGTATTATTAATATCGGTAGGATCCCAGTGGTGTAGGAGATACTACGTATGGCAGCTAGTATCGACATAACACTCGAGGAGCTGAAGACGAAGGAAGATGTAAAGCAACTCGGGAGATTGAAGATTAGTGGCATAGGGGAGTAGGAAGTCTATCGTGGGACGACAGGCATGGAGTCCAGTTGAGGAGCCATGGGGTCAACACCCTATCATCAGACTGGAGGAAAAGATTGTTGGAGTCTTATCTGGATTTGGTAAGAGCAAATTTTGGAGCCTAAATATGGTAGAAGATTTAATTTGACATGATTTAGAAATCTACATTAAATATCTGATTTAATAAGATTTATAAAATTTGTATCAAATATTTAATTTGACCATATTTGGACATCCAAAATTGGTGATGAGATATAATCTACATCGTTGGTTATTGGTGGACGGTCATATCTGATGGTGGACTACTTTTAGGGTTTTCTAACCCTAAAATTAGGTTTCTCATCTTATTTATATGAGGTGAAGGTGGAGGCACAAAGGGAAGGCATAAAGTGGAGATTCGGGGTGCTCGTCCACAAAAAAATTTAAGAGAAAGTTCGTACTTTGCTCTTAGGACTCCGCCATCCACGACAAATGGAAGAAGATCTAATCGAGGAGTTGTCAATTTTGGTTAGAAAAATTGCTATGGGTTGGTGAGTGATCTCAATTGTAATATTCTATTTTTCTTCTTGAGAGTGGTGAGGGGTTGAACCTATTAGGACAAAGGGTTCAACGTGAGTTCTGTCAATCTTGTAATTTCATCTGATTTATTAAAGGTTGGGATTAATTTGTCCAGGTGACGTACGTCACCGCCATATACTTGTCTTCATTTTGTGCTTGGTGTCCGTTAGATGGGAGTTGGTTTTGACCAGATGGGTTGGCAAACGCTTCCGTACGTGCCCAACAGCTAGGTCTGGAACATAGACGATCAGGTAATCAACCACTCATGATATAACTTGCATCATTGATAATTCTTCGATCCATTGATCATTGAATACATCAAAAACTGGGATACGACCACTAATGACTATATTACACCAATAATTGTTTTTCTCAGGTCAATAAGTTCACACAAAATCCATCAATTAATTATGTGGGTTTGACAATCAATAAATTATTTACACTCTATAGCAGGATAACCCAAACCTCCCACCTAGACACGTTTTGGAGAGTTTTGTCACTGTTTATACACATAACTCAACCTATCATTCTATATAAACCCCAGACTAAGTTAAACAAACCTGTTGAACATAAGCATAATCCTGTTACTACTACAGTAATATCCTCTGTTTCCAACTTGGTTAAACAAACATAGGTTTGAAGTTTCAATGGGCTTCTCAGTATAGCGATCCTTTTCTAAATAATTAAAAATAGCCTCTACGTAGAACTGAAACTTACTCTATCCAAGAAGGAAACTTTATTGATCTATAGTCATAAGAAATAAAAGGAAGTAAAACTTTTTACAACCTCTACCCATAAGTCTAATTTAAGTAAATTATCGAAAACCTAGTCAAAGTAGGAAACAAATTAAATCCTATGCAAATAACCCTTAAACTAACATTCATTCAGATTAGAGGCCCTGATCCTCCCAACTCTAGGATTGTCCATCACCCCCACCCCCTCTTCCCTCTCTCAACACTTTTTAGTCACGGAGCCTTCTTAGCACTTTTTTTTTGTCTTTTTGAAGCGACTCGTTTAAGTATGCCACTAAACATGTTACAATTAGGCATTACAACTTAATACCCTCAATTATTCAACTTTTTCAAGTTGATCCCCTCAACTTTGATAGGTGTGAACTTAATACCTTAAACTATTGACTATGTCTTACTAAATACCCTCCGTGAGTCGGGCGTTAGTTTTTCCGTTCCAATTTCGAAATTACAATCTTTGTGGACGAAAATAACCCCGATTTTTATTATAAAAATTTCCTTCTCCACTTCTACGTTCAGTTTTTCCCCAAATTTTCTCGGTGATGTCCTAGCCCATGCTCCTTAAAAAAATTCCAAAATTTCTTCGTCATCTATTTCTTGTTTAACAATTTATTAGTAATCTATTTTTTTGTTACATAATCTCTCATCTACTCTTAAATTTTGTTTTAGTTTTGCTGTCAGAGATCTTAAGACACTCCAACAGCACCAACTCTTCAAAGAAGGTCAAAGATGATTGGAGGAGTTGTTTTTGCCAAATTGAGACGCATCTTACAACATACGTGAAGACACAAAATGCTGGACGTTGATTTTGGGGATGTAGTAACTACAAATCTTCTAAAAGATGTAATTTTTTTGAGTGGATGTGGACACACACAAAAAGAAGAAGAAATGCTGTCTTTTCTTTATTGGCACAAGGTACCACAAATCGAGTACGCCTGAGAGATCCTACACTGAAGATCCCCGAGTACAAAAAAGAATTCTGGGGAATGAGACGATAGAGATCGAGCGGCAGTTGCTTCTTTACTCCGTTGACACTTCGATTACAAAAGTGGAAGAAAATCTAAAAAAATTGATAACTCCCGGCTCACTGGCAAGAAGTGCAGCAATTTGGCTCTTGAAAATGCTCTCTGTTCTGTATTTTGAAGAGGGATGAGACCCCTTTTTATAGTAGTTCTTGAGCTGAAATGATATTATGCGCCCACATGAGGAAACACACTGGTTTTCATGTGGGCGCATGGTCCTACTTTGGACGCATTGGATGTAGGCGCATACAGGCTGCGTAGTCGTGGATTGATCGTGGTATTGACGTGGCTGCATGCTTCGGTGCACGACTGCTCGTGGAGACTGACGTGGCCGTATGCTTCGGTGCACGTTTTGATCATGGCTTTGACCGAGTCAGGGGCTATTCTGGATTGGGCGTATAGCCTGAAACAGGGCTATGTGCCCCCCTTCTGGAGGAGCTTGTCTTGGGCGCATGGGCATATGACCTCACTGGATCTTGGGCGCATATGAACTTGCTGGAAGCTTTGGGCGCATAAGGCTTATTGGTGACTTGGGCGCATAAGGCTCTTTGGTGACTTGGGCGCATATGTTCAGTCTGCTGAAATTTTTATGCTTCTACAAGACCCCCTTCAAAGTTTTCGATACTTGAACGAGTTCAAAATACTTTGAAAGAAGCATGGACTATCTTCTCGTGATACAGTGGGCGCATAGCACGGCTCTCTCTTTGGGTGCATAGAGTTTGGCCAGCCTGTCAGAGAGATGGCTGTTGAGATCTTCCTAAAAAATTTGAACTGACAGATTCATCGGGGTAGAATTTGAAGAGGTCCATCCTTCATACGTTGTCCATGTCAGCAAATAGCAGTCGCATAGTGTGCAAGAGGCTGGGTCTTCACGTGGACGCATAAGCCATGGAGGGTGCATAGTGCGCAATGGGCGCATAGGCGCATAGGAATAGTAGGCGCATAGGGAATGGCCCATGCCTATAAATAGGCATTGAAAGAGAAAAAAAGTTCATTATTCTCATTTCTCTTAGAACTTTCAAAAGACTCTTCATCTCCTTTATTTACGAACCATGTCTCCCAAGGTCGCTAAGAGATCTGCGAAGGGCAAGGGGGCTGCACCGAGTGGCTCACCTCATGTGGCAGCATCCTCACCAGTCCAGGACCCAATTTTGGGTGAGGCTACACCTCAAAAACAAAGTCTCGAGCGTTAATTTGCGACGCTCAGACTTTTCTTCTGCCTGGACACATGCACCTAAGGCAACATGCTTCTGTGAGCATTCTTATGCGCCCACAGAAGCATGCGCCATCACTGTGGTGTGCTTATGCACCCACATATTGCTATGTTATGCGCCCACATACTGCTGTGCGTTATGCGCCCACATGTTTGTTTTGGGCGCATAACCCTTTAGGCGCATAGGCCTTTGGGCGCATAAGATTTCTTCAGCACTTAGTTTTTTTTTGCGGATTCTGAGTCTGACTTTCTCTTCTGTCCTTGCAGTTAACATGTTTGTCCCAAAACTTGGCGGGATCCCTTTCGGCTCGGCTTGCCATGTCCTCGGCACAAGCCTCATAACTAATATGATCAGCAATGTTCAGGCAAGGATCAGTCACAACCAGCCTACGGAACAGACGATTGCCATAATTGAACAGGACAGAACCTTTCTGAAGCAGATGATTAATGATAAGAAGCTTTTGCATGGAGGGATACGCTGTTTAAAGAAGTTGTACTTCCTGTTCGGCAACAGTGTCCAATTCAAGAATGATGAGACGATATATCTAGAGCACCCTCTGGTAGTTAAGTTAAATGACCAAAGAATAGGTTTGCCATCGATGAAGTGCCAATACCCTCTGTCGGCATTTGCTGATCTGGCTGTACAAAGGCAGATGAAATGGGACCTGACCCCTGAACTACATGGGGTTGTTTCTTGTAGGATCCAATTCAACTCTGGTGACCGAAAGAAGGACACGTTCAAGTGTGTCAAGGGTTCCACATCCTACTCCATGAGGGGGCTGATCCCTGGTGTCATAATGAACGATGTCCCGACTGATCTTCACCCCTATGCGGCTGAGACTCTCTCAAACTTTATGCTGTCAAAGAGGGAGTCATACCCAGAAGGGAAGCTGCGGATGGAAGGTTGGAGGCATTCTGTCCCATTCTGGAGTGACCTTACTTGATGGGTGCTCTCGACTTACGAGACCACCCTAAAAGCTGCTGGTCTTCTTTATGCCGTTAGAGCCACCTTATATGGCATTAAGGTTAAGTGGCCAGTGTTTATCTCCTTGGCAGAGTTATACAACTATCACACATGCACCTTCTTCACTCCGGGTGGGAGATGGGTTTGGCTCTTCACGAGATATATGCGATATCCAGACTTTCCTGGGGGACGGAGCCATATGCAGAATACGTCCTCAGTGATGCAGAGATCTTGGATTTGGAGAAGGAGAACTCCGAGATAATGGAGGTGTACAAAGAGTTACTCTGTCACTTTTTTATTTGTTACCAGATTACGAAGAAGGGTAAGACTGAGGGGCCCCTTCCGCATATGAGGGCCTAGACTAACTATATTTTTACCAGAGTAGAGGGAGACAACCCAGTCTCCTTCTCGTCTCGCAAGTCCTTGACGAGCTCTGAGATAGAACTGTTGATGGCAGGTCACGGAGCTGTGGATTCCGAAGATAGTGATGATGCTGAGGGAAACTCCCCGATTTATCATTTTTTTAGGCAGGCCGAGTTCAAGATGTCAGAAAAGGCGGTATTAGCCGCTTTCCTGATGATATGGCTTCGTGACTGCGTAGTCCCTGGTGGTTCAGGGTCTATTGAGAGAATAAGCTGGGGTATGATACTTCCGACTGTAAAGTTGGCCTTTGGATGCCAACTTGCTCTGCTTCCAGCGATGGTCTATGCCATCCAACGGGGTTTGCGACATTTTATTGTGAACACGATAACTCCCGATGGCAGGAAGGACTTTGCTAGGACTGAGTTTCCCTTCCACTATCTGATGGGGTGGCTAGTGCTGTATTGTCCCAGATTGATGAATGTCGGGCTGATGGCAGACTCTTTAGCACGGGATACCTTCCTTCGGAGATTCAGAGACACAGATTGGACCGTTACAGGGGTGCCTATTTGTAGGAGGGCTTTGAGTTTTCTGCAGAACTATGAGTTCTTCAGAGTATCGCCTCCGTCTGGTAGTGGTCGCGCAGGAGATACCCTAGTAGATGAGGGGGCACTCAATACTAGCCTTCCTATTGGGATATTTCGTTGGCTCTAATCCATTAGGCCTTCCCATTTGGTGTTCAGGAATAGGAACCACACTTTCCTGGAACCTTATTTGCTGAGCCGCTTTTCATGACAATTCGGCTACAGCCAGCTTCTCTCGAGCAATCCCAGTCCTCATCTCTAGTTCATAGGGAGTCTGATTGACGGGGTACGTGCATGGAGCTACTACAATGCTGGGTGTACGGGGGCAATTTTTACCTTGCCAGAAGATAAATCTGACACCCACATGCTCTTTGCTGCTGCTAAGTTCTATATTCAGGTCAATACCTTTCCTTCTCTGTATGATCGAGAGCAGAGTTTTATATCGGGGACTAAGTTTGCCCCTACTCTTGCTGAGATTGGACGAGTGCAGGCCATGGGGGGTAACAGAAAGGGAGGCGCCGCTCCCACAATTGAACCAGCTGCAGCGCCGCAACAGAGAGTTGTTGTTGAGGAGCCTATCATTGCAGTACCTCGAAGAAAGGGTACTGAAGAACCTCTTCCTGACATTCCTCATAAGAGGAAGGCTTCCACCGACCTGGTTCTACGGCCCAAAAGTAAGAAGGTGGTTGTTTCTCGGGGGAGGAAGAAGGTCGTGGACGTGGGTGCTGGCTCGCCTCCTCCCAGAAGGTCTTCTCGGCAGACGGCGTTGCAGGCCATTGCCATTCAGGAGGTAGATCCCTTCCTAGACTCCATAGCCGTTCTGGTCTAGCCTTTAGAAGCTTTCTCACCCTTGCGTTTATCCTTTGCACAGGATCCTGAAGTTGTAGCTGAGGTAGGTGCCTCATTGTCTGAGGAAGTAGACGCGACGACAGTGTCCCCTGCTCGTCCTCGACCGATGGATGAGGGCGGATCTTCTTCAGCTGTAAGGTTTGAGCGACAGAATGATCAGGGTGAAGGCCCAGACCATAACAGTAATCAAAAGATCAGTCCCTCCTATGACATTTCTTTGGGGGATATGTCTGCAATAGGAGCTGTAATGAGGGACTTAGATGAAAATTAAGTTCAATCGGCTCATCCTCTTGCGGGTACGTTATCTTTGCGTCTCTCTTCGGATGAGATTTTTCAACTTCGATTTTGTGTGCTTCTCGTGAGGCTGACCATGACTGTATGTTCCCTAGTAGACAAGAAGAAGGAACCCCTCATGAAGATAGCCCCAGGCATTGGGGAAGGAACAGAAGTTATTCCCGACTCCTCCAAATTTGTTGGTATGGAGGGAGCTGTTAGTGAGATGGTATCGGCTACAGAAGGAGAGGTTGAACAGCCTGCTGAGGGGGCTGTTGTTGAATCTGCTCCCGTTCCAGCTAAAATTGTGAAAGATACCAGGCCTGATGCCGTTCGGGGCCTTAATATTGTTCTTCTTGAACCGTCTGGGCCTGCTCTTGGTTTCCCTGAAGCTAAGACTGATGACATAGTCCAGGCTGGCCCTGAGCATGTCGAAGGTATGAAATTACAACTCTTTCACATTTTCCCCTCTTTTTGGTTACTGATGTATATATTATTTTCTTGTCAGGTTTGACTTCTTGTTCGGTATCCCTTCCTGGAGCGGAAGAAACTCTCCAAGCCTCCTCTCCGACGACCTCTACTAAAGACGACGATATGGCCCAGAAAGTCGTCAAAGCTTTCTACTCTATGCTGAAAGTAAAGCTTCCTGGAGTCCTGAATCAGAATGCTACCTTTGGCCCTGTGAAGGCTGTTGTCGAATGCCAAGTGGCAGCCCTTGAGAGCATTGCCAGTTATGAGGAGCGGGCTAATACTCTGAGGAAAGTCCTGAATAATCTGGAGGGTCAGGTGACCAGATTTTGGGATGCCAAGCAACGGAGCCCGATATCACTTTTTCGTACAGAAGATGAGGCTTTGATCACGGCTCTTGCGGAGGAGAAGGCTACTTTCCAGGCGAGGAATGATGCCCTCGTTCGAGAGATCGACGAATTGGCTGACCAGTATGGTCAGTTCAATGCTGCAAGTGAGGCACGTACTGCCTCGAAGAATAAACTGGCTGTGCAGATTACCGAGAAGTATAATCATATCGTACAAATCTAAAACGAGATCGCTTAACTGGAAACCAACTTGAGAACAATAACGTCTGAGCAGGAGGACTACTTGGCTCAGGCTGCCATGACTGCCACCACTTCCGCCCATTTAAAAGAACAGCTGGCGAAGTTGGAAGGAGAGCACATGAGTCTGATCCTCTTCCAGGATCAAGCCGCTCGTCAAGAAGAGGCACGCCGTCGGGCTACCGCAAAGTCTGAAGCCGAAATCGCGGCCCTAAGGGATAATATCAATCGCCTATGTATCCCTTAGATTTTTTTGTTTGAAACTATTTTTTTTCCAGCCGTCACGGCTCTTGTACCCCTTTTTTCCCGTCTCTTGATAGACGTTCAAGTAAAGAATAAAGAACCTTTTCAAAACGAATGTGGTTTTGTGAAATATCGGAACTAGAGGTAATGTGGACGTAGAAAGGATATTTCTGGTAGGTATTCCGCTGAAGATTTTGATGTGGACCTATTATCCATTTTATATTCAAGTTTTTTTTGAATATAGATAATAAGTTGAACGAAGCTGCTAATAGAGGTAATATGGACGTAATAGCAGAGGATTTTTATATCTGACCAGAGGTAATACGGACATGGAAAGATATATAACATTAGGTGGGAGTGGATAATTCAGAGGTAATATGGACGTGATTATCCTTGATGAATGCTTTGCTCAGAGGTTATATGGACATGGCAAAACATTTATTAATCGTTCTACTGGGGAAATAATTATCGGAAAACAATTCACCGGTAATAGGGATGTAACTTATTTTCGTCAAACCGAGTTTGGACAGAGTCAAAAACGGGAATGATTTCGCTGGAGAAATATTTTAGAGGACCTATTATCCAACGTGTATTCAAGACTCTTGAAATACGGATAATAGTTAGATAATTTTTTCTAATCACATAAACATCGTACTGTACATTTACATGACTGAACATATGTGAACATTATTTACAAAAGGTTACACATAGTATTTCTTCAGGAACTTGCCGTTGATAGGCATCATGAGCAAGTCACCATCAGGCTTGGTTAGTCGATACGTACCGTTAGAATACACTGATTCTATAATGAAAGGACCTTCCTATTTAGGCTGAAATTTCCTTTTTGTTTTGTGCGTCATGACCATTGGTCTTCTCACTACTAAGACAACATCACCGACTTGGAAGATTCTTTCCTTCACCTTTTTTTTGAAGGCTCTGGAAAGACATGCTTGGTATAGCTCAATGCGCTGCTGAGCTAACAAGTATTTTTTGTCTAGCGCTTCGAGCTCCTGTAGTCGCAGACGGTAGCTTTCTTCGATAGTCAACTCGCTGGCTAAGGCTACTCGAAGAGAAGGAATCTGGATTTCTAGGAGAAGAACTACTTCGCTCCCATAAACCAGAGAGAATGGCGTACTGCCTGTTGGAGTCCGGACCGTTATACGATAGGCCCATAGACGTTCGCCGAGCTTCTTATTCAAATCGCGCTTGTTTGAAGAGACGAACTTCTTGAGAAGTTTAATGATAGTTTTATTGAAGGCTTCTACTTGCCCGTTAGCCGCTGGATTGTAGGCAGTAGAGGCTACATTCTGGATTCGATTCCTATCGCAGAACCGATAGAATGCATGACTTGAAAATTGTGGACTTTTATCATGGATGATCCTACGAGGTAGGTCGAAGCGTTAGATAATATGATATTTGATGAAACTGATCACGTTCGACGCCTTCACTTCGGTGAGCGGTATAGCTTCCTCCCATTTGGAGAAGTAATCGGTTATGGCTAGGATGAACCGATGTCCTCTGGAAGATGGCGGGCTGATTGGGCCTATGACGTCCATACCCCAGGCTTCAAAAGGCCAAGATGCTGTCGTCGGAAGTAGAAACTCCGAAGTTTGATGAATAAAATCGGCATGGAACTGACAAGCTCTGCACTTTTTTGCATATTCAACAACATCTGCTATCATCGTAGGCCGATAATAACCCATTCATTTGAGGCGATCTTGTAATTTGGGGCCTGGTTGATGTGCACCACAAACTCCATCGTGAGCCTTCCGGAGTTCATATTTGGCTTCTGTGTCTGATAAATATCGTAACAGTAGCCCGTCGTAAGAGCGTCGGTACAGCATCTTGGTAGCTGTATCGTAGTAAAATCTCAGGGATCGTCTTTAGATAGACACTGCTTCCTTCGGGTCCTCAGGGAGGATTCTATAGACGGCATAGTCTATAAAAGGAAATCTCCAGTCTTTAATATCGATGTTTGTTTCCGTTGTGTAATTGTGATGAATATGCAAGGTATCTTTCACACAGAATAGTTCTCGACTGGACACTGTGATCGACTACTGAATATTGGTAGGGACGATCAAGGAAGCAGCGAGACCGGCTAAAGCATCTGCTTCTAAATTCTGTAGTCGAGGTACGTGCTCGATGAAGAATCCAGCGAAATTAGATGCCAACTCGATTATCGCTTTGTGATAGGGGATGAGATCTTCGTGACGAACTTCATAATCCCCTCGGACCTGACTAACTATAAGCTTGGAATCGTCGTAAGCTTCTATATAGTCAACTTCCAGTTGTTTTGCCAGTTGTAGGTCGATCAATAGGGCATTATATTTGGCCACGTTGTTGGTGCAGGGTTCCATGAGAGAATATGCACGATGTATAACCAGATGGTCGGGTGACACGAGTACGACACCTACTCCGGCCATAATATTTTCTTTAGGTCCTGTTCTTGATGCACCGTCAAAGAACATTCGCCAAATGAGGATTTCTTCAGTTGCGGTGTTAGACTCCACTACTTCATCGGAGATTTCGTCGTAGAGTTTGGAAGATTCTAGCACCGGATGAGCTACTAGAAAATCAGCTAACGCTTGGCCTTTTACTGTCTTCTGAGGAATGAACAACATATCGTATGGAGTCAACAGTATTGTCCATGTAGCTAAACGGGAATTAAGAGAATCCGGTTTAGTCATGAGTATTCAAAAAGGATTAACTTTAGATATGATGTGGATAGTTTGTCAAGACACATAGTGGCGTGTCTTCTGGATGGCAAATTCCAGTACAAGGCATTCCTTTTCCACAGGTGTGTATCTGTGCTCGGCACCCACCATTGTACGGCTGAGGTAGTAGATTGCCTGCTCATGGCCGCCTTCATTTTTCTGAGCTAATAGGCCGCCGAGGCAATGGTCCATAGCGCAGACATACAGTAAGAAGGGCTTCTCCATTATTGGAGCTACCAATACTGGGGGGCTTGTGAGATACTTCTTGATGTCGTTGAATATACGTTAATATTGTTCAGTCCAGATGAAAGATACGCATTTCTTCATGAGCTGAGTGAACGGTTGACATCTTCCAGAAAGGTTCGAAATGAATCGTCTGATGTAGGCTAGCCTTCCTTGCAGTCCGTATAACTCTTTGAGGTTTTTGGAGGATGCATATCGAGGATAGCCTTCACTTTCTCTGGGTCAAGATGTATACCCTTTGAAGTGATGACAAAACCAAAGAACTTGCCGCTGGAGACTCCCAGAAAAGACTTGGTTGGATTCATCTTGAGTTGGTGTGCACGCATTAGTTCGAACACCGTTCTCAAGTCTTGGAGGTGGTTGCCCTTGAGACGACTTTTAACTGCGATATTGTTTATGTAGCACTCCACCGTTTTTCGTAAATGATCGTAGAAATTTTTGTTCATTGCTCGCTGGTATGTCGCCCCTATATTTTTCAGTCCGAAGGGTATCACCGTATATCGGTACACCCCCAACGGTGTTCAAAAAGATGTGTACTTCTCATCGTCGGGGAACATCTTGATCTGGTTATAGCCTGAGAACCCATCCATGAAGGACATCCGCTCGAAGCTGTAAGTATTGTCGATTATTACGTCGGTGATCGGTAGAGGGAACTCGTCTTTCGAGCATGTAGAGTTCAAATTACGGTAATCAATACAGACTCGAACTTTATCATTCTTTTTCATGATTGGAACAATGATGGCAACCCAGTCAGGGTGTTATTCTTTGTGAATGAATCCACTGGCAATGAGCTTCTTGACTTTATTCTCGATGGCCTTCATGACATCTGGTCGGAATCGTCGTTGCTGCTGCTTCACTGGCTTAGCTTTAAACGAAATATTTAGGCGGTGCATGGCGACTTTAGGGTCCAGGCCCGGCATGTCTTCATAGCTCCATGCAAAGACGTCGATGTATTCTCTTACACGCTATATAAGAGATTGCCGTTCATCGTCGGAAAAACTTTTGTTGATGAAGATCGGTTTAAAAGATGATTCATCTCCTAAATTGACTTGGACAAATTCGTCTTCGGTAGGTGGTTCACGTTGTTCAAAACGCAGCTCCTACATAGTATCCATCTTTTGAGCCCATTGTTCAAGTTTGATTGATTGGACATCGTCTACAATTTGGTCAACTGAAACCATATTGACGGACAAAGTTGCTTTGAACATCTCAACAATGCTGGAGTCTGAGTCCCAGAGGCAGGAATCAGAAGAATGAGAACAACGATCTGCTTCATCATCTGATATTTCGGGAGTTGTTGGAGGAGTGACATAACCCAAACCAACACCGTTTTGTTGATAATAGTTCTCGGGTTTGTCGGGAGGAGCAAAGTGACGTATTGGCAACCGTCGTTCCCGGCCGTAGTTTAGCCCCTAGTCGCTTTTTATGTCATATCCCATGTTCTGGATGATATTTTTGGCCTGCCAACTATATCAAAAAAGTTGTATTTTCCCAGAGTCATAGTCAGCACCGTGTTGTGCTTGGGAGAAGTAGAGTCCGGAACGAACTTTCTTTCGTCAATTATTCGACCGAAGATGATTAGCTCTTCACCTTTCTTTCTGCTGGAACGATGAAGTAGTGGATATCTTATGGGTAAACTTTTTTCCACAGATGAGGCATTGTAACCGGCATGCAGAGGTGTGGTCCTATGCTGTGCTCTAGAGAGTATATCGTATCTATGTAGTGGTTTACAGATTGATAGACATCGGAGTAATTCAAAGATAAACCTTTACTAAAAAAATATGCAAGTTCTTCTTCAGGGATAACATCATCCGCTGAAGGTACATTATTATGAGTATTGGTATACTCATTGAGGAGATCATCATCTGGAAGAGGAGCCACAGTCTTGGCCAAGTTCACCATGTAGGATAATTCTTCAGGATTGGGAGGACGGACTTCAGCTGTTTCCACCCGAGGTGTCTTGCGGAGAGTGATCGTCAAAGGTTTGACCTTATCAGGGTTTTTCTTTTTCACCCAGATTGTGAGAGGCTTTGGAGTACTTTTTGGAGTAGTACGTCCTTTGACTCGGATAATCAGGGGACCATCATTGGAGGATGAACTTGCTTCAGCTTCATCGCCAGCTTCGTTGCTGTCATCCTTGGAGGACTGAGATTGGTAATGTACTGAATCTCCATAGTAGGCTTCGATGCCCTTAAAAGGATCGACATCGGCAAACTCTGTCTTCACGATGCCATCACTGTTGACATACTTGAAGCACTGGTGAAGTATGGAAGGGACGATCATGTTCTTGTGTATCCATGGACGTCCCACAAGACGTTATAGGATACATTGGCATCTATCACATAGCAAGAAACCTCCGTTTGGAGATCACCGATCTGGCACTTGAGACGGATCTTGCCTAGCGGGTGGCTTCTTCCAGCATTGAAAGCCATGATAGTTGTATTGGTTGTAGATAGATTGTGTAGTAGGATTCCTAGAATTTGAAGCAACCTTCTAGGAATGATGTTGAGAGAGGAACCTGGATCGATGTGCATCCGATCCACCTTAATTGCTCCGATATACTCTATATAGTACAGAGGTCTATCATGACGATTATTTTTGAGTAGCATGTCCTCCTGTGAAAAGGTGATGTTGGGCACCACTTCCATAGTACTGTAGCAGTGGGGACAGGAGACAGGGTCTTCAGCGGGGGCTTTGACTTTAGCAAGATAAGAGTCGACATGTAGTAATGCCTCACTTAAGGCCTTTCGCATTTCTTTGGAGAGTCGCAATAGATTGAACAGAGACAACCTAGCAGGTGTACTGGCTAGCTGTACCAGTATGAAAAAGTTGTAGGGCCGATCTATGCCTTCGGAAGCTGGCGCCTTCAGAGACTTATCAAATCGCGTCTCCTTCTGCTTGGCTTTAGCTTAGATGGGCCGACATTTGAGCTTGTGGGGGAAGCAGGAGCTTGAGAAGGTACTGCTTCTTCTTATGCGGGATCGTAAGTTCGAAGATAAGCCTTTCCCGATCGTGTCTCGCCAAATAGAACTTCGTAGATGGAAGAAGACACCATATGGCATGACTTATATTTTTTGTCCTTTTTTGCTTCGGGAGATACCACCCCCTGCGTCATTTCTTACACAAGGTTCGGATGGACCCATATGATCTCACCACGTTCAGTCGTGAGTGGCACCAAGGTCGAGTTACGAGCTGGCGGCAGGTTGCCGACTTCCATTATTGCCTTGGGGATCGGGACCACGCCGTTGTGGACATACACAAAAAAGAAGAAGACAATGCTGTCTTTTCTTTTATTGGCACAAGGCACCACAAATCGAGTACGCCTGCGAGATCATGCGCTGAGGATCCCCGAGTACACAAAAGAATTCTGGAGAATGGGACGATGGAGATCGAACGACATTTGCTCCTTTACTTCGTTGACACTCCGATTACAAAAGTAGAAGAAAACCTAAAAAAATTGCTAACTCTCGGCTCACTGACAAGAAGTGCAGCAATTTGGCTCTTGAAAATGCTCTCCTTTCTGTGTTTTGAAGAGGGATGATGCCCCCCCTTTTATAGTCGTTCTCGAGCTGGAACGATGTTATGCGCCCACGTGAGGAAACACGCAGGTTCTTATGTGGGCACATAGTCCTATTTTTGGCGCATAGGATGTAGGCGCATACAGGCTGCGAGATCGTGGGTTGGTCGTGGTGTTGACGTGGCCTCATGCTTCGGTACACGACTGCTCGTGGGGAATGACGTGGCCGTGTGCTTCGGTGCACGTTTTGATCATGGCTTTGACTTAGTCAGGCTTGGGCGTATAGCCATGTCTCAGGCTATGCACCCTCCTTTCGGGGGAGCTAGTCTTGGGCACATGAAGATTCACTGACTGGGAGCATGGAGCTACACTGACTTGGGCGCATGGAGCTACACTGTCTTGGGCGTATGGAGCTATACTGACTTGGGCGTATGGAGCTACACTGATTTGGGCACATGGAGCTACACTGACTTGGGCACATGGGGCTTCATTTGCTGAAAATTTTTTATGCTTCTACAAGACCCCCTTTAAAGTTTTCAATACTTGAACAAGTTCGAAATACTTTGAAAGAAGCATGGATCGTCTTCTCATGAGGCAATGGGCGCATAGCACGGCTCTCTTTAGGCACATAGTATTTGGCCATCCTGTCAGGAAGATACGACTGTTGAGATTTTCCTCGAAATCTGGACTGACAGATACATCGAAATAGAATTTGAAGCGGTCCATCCTTCATACGTCATCCACGTCAGCAAGGGACAGTCGCAGGGTATGCAAAGAGCTGATCCTTCACGTGGGCGCATAGGCTGTATTGGGCGCATACAACATAATGGGCGCATACAATAGGTGGGCGCATAGGAAGTGGCCTGTGCCTATAAATAGACCCCGGAGGAGAGGGAAAGTTCATTATTCCTTTCTCATTTGAATTTTTTAGAAAACTCTTCGTCTTCTTTCTTTGAGAACCATGTCTCCCAAGGTCGCCAAGAGATCCACGAAGGGCAAGGGGGCTGCGCCGAGTGACTCTCCTCCTGCGGCAGCGTCTTCGGCAGTCCAGGACCCGATTCTAGGTGAGGGCATGCTTCAAAAAACGAAGTCTCGAGCGTTAATTTGTGATGCTCAAACTTCTCTTCTGTCTGGGCACTTGTGCCTAAGGCAACATGCTTCTGTGAGCATTACTATGCGCACACAGAAGTCACGCACCATCACTGTAGTGTGCTATTCGCCCACATATTGCCATTTTATGCGTCCTTTAAGCTGTGGCATGTTATGCGCCCATGTACTGTTCGAGAGTTATGCGCCGACATGTCTCATTTTGGACGCATATCCCTTTGGGCGCATAGCCTTTTGGGCGCATAGAAGCCCTTCAGAACATAGTTTTTATCGCGGTTTTCTAAGTCTGACTATCTTTTTGCCCCTTTTCATATTCTGTAGGGATTTGGCTAGCAAATTTCTCCAGGATCGATATCGACGATTCTGGGTATGGTGAAGATGCAACACTTGACACCCACATCAGAGAGCTCAGGACTCTTCGTGTTTTGGAAGGGTTTTTCTCAGATGGTAGGAAGAACCTTTATACATCGAAGAGTCGGACAGTAGTTGGGCGTTACCATGAAAGTTCTGCTTTCACGTTTCTTCAAGTAGGCAAAAACAACTCTAGAGATGTTGTTTTGAAGGTATGGTCTCTTAAAGAAATGGGCCCACGACGTCCGTAATATGGAGGAGAGGAGATCACCATTTGTAGATGTTTTAGCATGCTATATTTGCCCTCCTCCGTGCAGCCTCTCGAAGGTTCAACAACCTTTTTTGCTTGCTCAACTGTAAAACATGACCTCCTTTGACGAAAGCGTGGTGCTGCCAAGCTGAACAAGCTATGTGTTGCTGATGAGTAGCGGATTCTTCCTTCTTTTTGGACATCAATATAATCTTTTACTTCTTATCCAGATAAAGGGATGAAGAACCTTTTGTTTTGCTCATGAGATGTAGTCCTATGAATGTAACTAATTTTGAATAGACATAGTACATTCGCTCCATTCTCTGCTTATGGTATCTGTGGTGCTTTGTATTAGAGAGCCGAATACCGTATTTATGTAAAGGGTATCCTGCTGGGGTATCCCCCTCTCTCTTTTTTTGTTTGGACCTATTGCCCTTTTGTGCATCCAAAAATACGAGCAAATAGATTGGAATGATACTTTCGTGGACCTATTACCCTTTGACACACCAGCGGTACAGATAATAGATTTGAAACAAAACCTAACAGAGGTGATGAGATCGTGATAGGTTTTGTGATCTTGGCGTCGTACCTTTCATCTCGGGTTGGGTACAGGCGTCAAGTTGGAAGATTATTGGTATCAGAGGTAATATGGGCGTGACACGTGATAATCAAGAGTGGTTTTTGGTGGAATGGATTTTCTTGTCAAATTTGGCTTCTTGTCAGGTATTCCTCCCTGAAGTAGAGGAAACTTTCCAAGCTTTTTTTTCTGATGACCTCCACCGAAGACGATGAGATAGCCCAGGAAGTTGTCAGAGCTTTCTACTCGGTGCTGAAGGTGAAGCTTACTGGAGTCTTGAATCGGCGCGCTGCCTTCGGCCCCGTGAAGGCTGTTGCCGAATGTCATGTAGCGGCCCTCGATAGCATAGCCGGCTATGAGGAGCGGGCCAACACTTTGAGGAAAGTTCTGAACGACCTGGAGGGTCAAGTGGCCAGGTATCGGGATGCCAAACAGCGGAGCTCGATGTCACTGTTTCGTGCAGAGGACGAGGCTTTGATGACAGCTCTTGCGGAGGAGAGGCTACCTTCCAGGTAAGAAAGGATGCCCTGGCTCGGTAGATCGGCGAGCTGGCTGACCAGTATGGCCAGTTCAATGCTGCAAGTGAGGCACGTGCTGTCTCGAAGAACAGGCTAGCTATGCAGATCATTGAGAAGCACAATCACATTGCACAGATCAGGAACGAGATCGCCCAGCTGGAAGCCGACTTGAGGGCGGCGACATCTGAACAGGAGGATTATTTGTCCCAGGCTGCCATGACTGCCACCGCTTCTTTCCGTTTAGGAGAGCATCTGGCGAAGTTGGAGGGGGAGCATCAGAGTCTGATCCTCTTTGAAGATGAAGCTGCTCGTTAAGAAGAGGCACGATGTCGAGCTGCTGTGAAATCTAAAGCCAAGATTGTTGCTCTGAGGGATAGCATCAACCGCCTGTGTATTCCGTAGATTTTTGTAACTCCCTTTTTTTTTCTTTTTCTAGCCGTCACGGCTCTTGTACCTTTTTTTGTCTCTTGATAGACGTTGAAGTACAAAATAAAGAATCTTTTCAGAAGTGAATGTGGTTTTGTGAAATGTCGATGCTAGAGGTAATGTGGACGTAGCAGAGATATTTCTGGTGGGTATTCCGCTGAGGAATTTTGATGTGGACCTATTATCCATTTTATATTCAAGCTATTCGAATAAAGATAATAAGTTGAACGAAGCTCCTAGTAGAGGTAATATGGACGTAATAGCAGAGTGTGTTCTATATCTGACCAGAGGTAATATGGGCGTGGAAAGATATATAACATTAGGTGGGAGTGGATAGTTCAGAAGTAGTATGGACATGACTATCTTTGATGAATGCTTTGCTCAGAGGTTATGTGGACGTGGCAAAATATTTGATCATTCTGCTGGGGAAATAATTATCGAAAAATAATTCAGCGGTAATAGGGACGTGATTTGTTTTCGTCAAACCGAGTTTGGACGGAGTCAAAAAACGGAAATGATTCCACCGGGAAAATATTTAGAGGACCTATTATCCAGGACGTATTCAAGACTCTTGAAATACGGATAATAGTTAGATAGTTGCACTGTACATTTACATGACTGAATATATATGAACAAAAAGAGGTTACACATAGTATTTCTTCAGGAACTTGCCATTGATAGGCATCATGAGCAAGTCACCATCGGGCTTGGTTAGCCGGTATGCATCGTTAGAATACACCGATTCTATGACGAAAGGACCTTCTAATTTAGGCTGGAATTTCTTTTTTGTTTTGTGCGTCATGACCATCGGTGTTCTCACTGCTAGGACCAGATCGCCGACCTGGAAGATCCTTTCCTTTACTTTTTTATTGAAGGCTCTGGAAAGGCGTGCTTGGTATAGCTCAATGCGCTACTGAGGTAACAAGCATTTTTCGTCTAGTGCTTCGAGCTCTTGGAGTCACAGACGGTAGCTCTCTTCAGTAGTCAGCTCGCTGGCTAGGGCTACCCGAAGAGAAGGAATCTAGATTTCTAAGGGAAAAACTGCTTCGCTCCCATAAACCAGAGAGAATAGCGTACTGCCTGTTGGAGTCTAGACCATTGTGCGATAGGCCCATAGACATTCACCGAGCTTCTTGTTCCAATCGCGCTTATTTGAAGACACGAACTTCTTGAAAAGTTTTATGATAGTTTTGTTGAAGGCTTCTGCTAGCCCATTAGCCGATGGATTGTAGGCAGTAGAGGATACGTTCTGGATTCGATTCTTATCGCAGAACCGATAGAATGTATGGCTTACGAACTGTGGACCATTGTCATGGATGATCCTGCGAGGTAGGCCGAAGCGGTAGATGACATGATGTTTGATGAAACTGATCACGTTTGACATATTCACTTCGGTAAGCGGTATAGCTTCCGCCCATTTGGAGAAGTAATCGGTTATAGCTAGGATGAACCGATATCCTTTGGAGGATGGCGGGCTGATTGGTCCTATGACATCCATACCCCAGGCTTCAAATGGCCAAGATGTTGTCGTCGGGTGTAGAAACTCCGAAGGTTAATGAATAAAGTCAGCGTGGAACTGGCAAGCTCTACACTTTTTTGCATATTCAACAGCATCCGCTATCATTGTCGGCCAGTAATAATCCATTCGTTTGAGACGATCTTGTAATTTGGGGCCTGGTTGATGTGCAGCACAAACTCCATCGTAGGCCTCCCGGAGTGCATGCTTGGCTTCTGTGTCTGATAAGAATCGTAACAGTAGCCCGTCATAAGAGCGTCGGTACAGCATCTTGGTAGCTGTGTCGTAGTAAAATCTGAGGCATCACCTTTGGATGGATATTGCTTCCTTCGGGTCCTCAGGGAGGATTCCATAGACAGCGTAGTATATGAAGGGAAATCTCCAGTCTTTAGCATCGACGTTTGTTTCCGCTGCGTAACTGTGATGAATATGCAAGGTGTAACACCCATTTTTTCGGAAGAGGATAATTTTGAAATTTTGTAATTATAATTATTATTTAATGATATTTATTTTATATTATGATTTTTAGTGATTTTTAATTATTTTTTTAAAACTATTTAAATTCATGACTTGTAATTTTTGGTGTTTTGCTAGTGAACAGTAGAGACTGCCTACCCTAGAGCCTAGCTATGTGATTAGGGTATTTTTGATATTTTTAGGGTTATTTGGATTTATTATAATTTATTTGAATTTATGGGAATTTTTAGAATTTATTTTGGAATTGTTTGATTGAGGGTTGACTAGGTTGACTTTGACTAGCAATGACCTTGGTAGGTTAACCTAGAAGCTAACCCTAGTTGTGCTTGGACTTGGTTAGGTTATGTAACTCTAGTTTAACCTAAGTTAGTGAGGATTAACTCATTATAATTCATTTGGAGAAACTAGGATTCGAATTGATTTAGAAATGGCTTGTGATTTCACAAGTCATGACTTGTGACTTAGGCTTAATAGCCCATAGGCCCACACCATGAACCAAGCCTAACCCTAATCAGCCCATGGCAGCCAACCTAAGGTTTCCCACCCTATTTAATGCCTCTTCCATTTGTTCTTGCCTCCTTTATTATTTTTCTCTCAAGCTTTGGAAGAGGTGAGTCTCCATCTTAAAAAATCCCTAGAAAATCTATTTTAACTCCTTTTTAATCCAAACAAATTGCAATAGGTTCTAATTGATGTTTTCTTGCTATTGGAATTTGTTACTCTCAGTTTTCTATCAATTTGAAGGAGTTGGGTGGCTTTTTGGGAATCCACATTCAAGGAGTTTTTGTGTTGGAGAACACCATAGGTAAAATCCTAATCCACCCATTAAAATTCTAGTTTCTCTGCATGTAGACCTAGCCCCAAGTGTCCTGATCCTGTAGGTATTCCTAGACCTAGGTTTTGTGTCTATTTCGTGTCCTAAATGGACACGTATCAGCCTATAGACCTAGGTGTTTGACGAAATGTCCCAAAGGACATTTCGGTTGAATTTTAGGAATGTGTTTGAATAGAAAATTAGGGTTTGGTCTTGCTTGTCGATTTTTGGTTGACTGATGTAATTATTGTGTCATATCGTGTCGTCATAGACACGTGAACACGCACGTTCCCGCACGGTAGCAGTGCCCTGCTGCTACGCGTGTCATGCTCACTACACAGACCTTGTGAACCCACCAAAATTGGTGTGGAGGTCAGGGCAGTGACTGACAAGTCACTCCCAAAATTTCACGACTCTTCGTGTCGAGTCGGACACGTAATCACTCACGCACTGATTTCGTGCACGAACTGTACGCACAGGAATCACGCTCTGATACGGGTTTCCCGTATGGACACGACGACACGTTGGCTCGTGTCAGGGTCCTAGGCACTAAGCCCTATGTGTGGCGAACCTAGGTGTACGAGCTCGTGTCCTGGTTTGGCTCGTTCGCGTGCACGAGGATACGGCACACGTGCACGATGATTGCTGTCCAGTTTGTATTGTTTTGTGTTCTCTGTGTTCATTTAGTTGATTAATGTTTAAATACATGTTTAATTTGGCTAAATTAATCCTAAATATAATGTATAAACTATATTAGATTAGCTTACATGATTGGGTTGGGTTTAATGTGGAAGGATGGTTCGAATTGGGTCGATTGGCATGTTAACTATTCACAGGGTCTGATACATGTTGATACATTGTTTTTCTTTCAATTTCCTGAGCTATTAATCCCTGTTATTGATGTTTTTCAACTGTAATTTACTCTCACATATCTATTGCTTCATATTATTGAATATTGCAATTCAAATATGGGCTTTTGAGCTGAAAATGGAAATTTAGTATTGGTGTTGGATTCGAATGGATAGGATTGATTTCCTATTTAACCTGAGATGGTATTCTTCCTAAATGAACTGATTGTTTTCATGTACTGTCAATCTTTTTCCCATTGCACTGAACAAGCTCACTGTCACTGATCACTCTATTTTATTCCCTGTCAAAAAACTGAGATTTATGAGCTTATAAACTGAAATTTTTCTGTGTTCATATGAACTGAGAATCTGAGTATATGAACTGAGATTCTGAATGTTTATGTGGGACTCTTTTAACTGAGACATGGGGTTGTTTCTCACTGAATTTTCATACACTTTTCATATTACAACTAAGCATTACACTGTTTTCCCTTAATACATCACTGCTTTCTATTTCCTAATGCTGTACACACACTCACCCACACTCTATTATGTTTTTCCCTGTCATTAAACCTGAGTTATTCCCAGGTTTGGAAACCTAGGAATGAATGTTCATTCACAAAAATTGGCTTTCCTATGTATAACCTAAGAATGAGATTGGGCATGGGGTTGATTGTGTTTTACTGCTAACTAGGACTGTTTTCTTACCATTATAGCTGAACTGTATATTAATGAATAGGTTTCCTTTCCTATCTTTTTTCTAAAACTGAACTGCAGTCTCTCACCCACCCTTCACAAGTCACACACACACAAGAATACATGCTTTCTTATACACTGTATCCCTGAAATCCTGAGCTTTCTCTTCACATGCCATTGTTTTCAATGATTAAATTCATATGCATTAGTTTTGATTTGAATGAATGTTGACATGAACTGTTAGTTGATTCTGGATTTGATTCCAGTTTAGACTAAACTAGATGTTTGACTAATGTGTTTAATTCCCATTCTAATGTGGGTTATGACTAATTTTGGGTTTCCTTATGAACTGAGATTTGGATGAGTATAAATCTGGGATTCTGTAAACTGGTTGGGTCCATGTTGGACTGTTTGATTTATGAGAATCTGAACTGAGTTCTAGGTGTCTTCACAGATTTTACATTGAGCACCTCACTGTTTTCCCCACTGATTTTACTGTACTGATCAGGTTTCATCACACACACCTACACATTTATGTTCCTACCACACTCTCTTATGTCACACACATGATACTATACACAACCCTTAACACTCTCTGATTCTCCTCCTATTTTTGCCACTGTTTGTATCCCCAGAATTTAGGATCACAAATGCACTCATGTCCATGTCTAACACACACATTTTCCTTTCACTCTCACACACTATGATTCCTGTCACCACTCACATGTCTCTACTCACTGAATTTTTACTCACACACATGTGTTTCCCCTTCCTCTTTACAAATGTATATATATATATGTATTGGGTTATATATATATAGGTTCCTATATATATATAAGTATGTGCTATTATATATATATATGATATATGAAATGTGTGGTACATTATGGACAACCTATAAGCTAATGAGTATTTCTATATTAGACTGTGTAAACATATCAATATGTGTATCCTATATTATAGTGTATTTCATTTTTAGATAAATGATTGACATGTGATATGTGATTCATGGGTGTATTTGTTAGACCTAGTAGAGTCTAGATTAGTCTTGTGCAGTCTTGTTAGACTTAGAATAGACTAGTTTAGCCTAGTTTAGACTAGTATAGACTTGATTAGCCTAGATTAGTCTTGTTGACCTAGTTTAGACTTGTTTGACCTAGTTTGACTTCTAGGGTTGACCAGAGTTGACCAAGAGTTGACTTTGGCCTAGATTGACCTAGAATCATGTAGAATGCATAGTAGGACTTCATTATACATTATATCATTTTAGACTTGTTGTGACTTGTGCTGTTCTGATTAGGTGCCAGACACCTCTCCTCGGACAGTACATTTACTTCAGACATTCAGATACGAGGCGAGTACATTCTCTGATCATTTCATATCCTGTTTAGAATTATTTCCTGCATTAAATTTCTTTACTTGATACTGTCACGTTGGTCACACGGATTAGTACAATATGGATCCCTCCCTGAGATGTTATCCCTTCAGGGAGCATCGGGTACTCTATGTTCTGTGCGTTTCACTTACATGGCGTATCATATGCTTTCTTTGGTTCTTTGATCACTTGTGACATATACCCTTATGATCACAGAGTCTTCTTTGAATCCTTATCCCATTTATTAGGTTTCCCAGAATCCCCATTTATGGGACTACTATGTACCACCCTTTGGGGGCTTACCACCCTTCGGAGGCCGTTACATAGAATCATAACATAACCTGGTTGGATCCTTGTATATTAGTTAGGGGTACGGGGGAGTATAAATAGCCATGTGAATAATTCCAATGTAGAATAGCCATATACGCCTCTTTAGTATAGCCATGTACAATCAAGCCGTTCACAAGTCGACTTTGTGCTCTAAATCACTAGTCACTGGTAGCTCTTTACTTATAGTAGATATTTCTATTACAGTTCTTTCTCTCTGTTTACCTACTGTATTCTTCAGTATCTATATCTTACTTTAATGCATGATTATATTTTCTAACCTGCTATGAACTGTTGAGATGCACTGTACTCGCTCCTGTCCTGACTGGACCTGTTGAAAATATTACAGAGGACGAGGAGGAGGCCTGGGAGGATACCTTCTACGGGACAGCTCTAGCTGAGGACATCACCCCCACTGCCTAGACTAGTTTAGTTAGGCTTTATCTTATTTTTATGTTGTCTTGAGACTGTTTAGCTAGAAATTACTTCTGTGCAGAGATGTGGAGTTGTATATATTCTTTCATATTCAGTAGCTGAGATATGTACTCTGGATATTGCTGGGATATTATCTTAGACTATTCTATCTTCTGATTTTCCTTGAGTTCTATATTATATCGTATTTTCTTCTTCCTTAGTTGTGATTGAGTTCATTTACTGCTTAGTATTATATTGCTAGATGTATGTTGACCTAGGACAGCGTTCTACCGCCGACACTGCGGCGTAGGCTGGGCGTTGTGACGTTCTCGTACCCTCACAGTGGGTGCGGGTCGTGACACGTTTTTAGTGGTGGCCCATGCAGGTCGAGTTTATGTAGTGGTATTCGAACTAGAGTATCACTACAGCCTGCAGTAGGATTAGGATATATATTTTGAAGGTACTCAATCACAGTTAGGATTTCTTGAAAGATTCCTGGAACGACCCTTGAGAATCTTATTTAAACTTCAATTTGAATTATTTTCCTTATTTTGTTGCTCTCACTCCTTGATTATTGAATTTGATTTTGTTGGATCGTTGTTGATTTGATTCTCCTATCGAGATGAATTTTTATGGCCTGAGTTACGATATTTTTCTGATAACATATGTCGACGGAAATACAGGGATGGTAAACGTCTGCTTGGTTATGGAACCTAGAGTTTATCGCAGCTATACTAGCTGGCGTGGCGGAAACATAGAGACCTGACTTCGGATGTACGTATCTTGGTTATGAGATTTAGAATTTCTCGCAGCTATACTAGTCGGCATAGCGAGAATTCCAGACGACATGATTATAGAGGTGCATGCCCCTGTTATGGACTCTACCGTTTATCGCAGCCTTGCTTACTAGCGTGGCGGAGATTCTGAGTATCATGATTTTTGGACAGACATATATGATTATCAGATTGTATCTTGGAAAGGTTCTTAAATATATCATCTCTATCTTCATTCCAGTTATTATAAATTGTTTTCCATCATCAAATAATTTAGGAGTAGAGATATTTTTTTTAGCTTTATAGAGCTTATACATATGTAGTTCTTTCTTAGTGTGATAATTTGATGACTTGTGATTAGGCCCTTATCTTAGGAATGATAGTATAGCCTGGCCTTAAAATAGTGAGCCTATCTGTGCCCACTGCAAGAAGTCTGGACACAAGTGGAACAACTGTAGAAAAAGACTAGGATTGTGCCTAATCTGTGGTTCAGCTGCACACTGGGTGCAGCACTGCCCTGCTATACCTGCCCCAACCAGGGTCCTGCTTCCAGGAGGGAGTTCTGGTTCTCAGACCTAGCTGGAGGTGAGTTTTGACCTAACCTTAGTATTTCCTTCTTGAGAATTTTGATGCATCCCTTGCTTGTATGTTTTGATACCTTGTGATTGCCTAGTACTGTAGCATGGTTGGTATAACTAGATGAGACCCCAGACTGATATTGTATGCCATGACCCCATAGGTTACACTTTTCAACTGTATGTTTTAAGATAGATTTCTGAGACTATGACTGTTGGGGGCTTAACCTAGAAGGGGTACGATCATCTTAATTTCGAGGACGAAATTCTTATAAGGTGGGTAGGATTGTAACACCCAATTTTCCGGAAGAGGGTAATTTTGAAATTTTGTAATTATAATTATTATTTAATGATATTTATTTCATATTATGATTTTTAGTAATTTTTAATTATTTGTTTAAACTATTTAAATTCATGACTTGTGATTTTTGGTGTTTTGCTAGTGAACAGTAGAGACTGCCTACCCTAGAGCGTAGCCATGTGATTAGGGTATTTTTGATATTTTTAGGGTTATTTGGATTTATTATAATTTATTTGAATTTATGGGAATTTTTAGAATTTATTTTGGAATTGTTTGATTGAGGGTTGACTAGGTTGACTAGCAATGACCTTGGTAGGCTAACCTAGAAGCTAACCCTAGTTGTGCTTGGACTTGGTTAGGTTATGTAACTCTAGTTTAACCTAAGTTAGTGAGGATTAACTCATTAGAATTTATTTGGAGAAACTAGGATTCGAATTGATTTAGAAATGGCTTGTGATTTCACAAGTCATGACTTGTGACTTAGGCTTAATAGCCCATAGGCCCACACCATGAACCAAGCCTAACCCTAATCAGCCCATGGCAGCCAACTTAGGTTTTCCACCCTATTTAATGCCTCTTCCATTTGTTCTTGCCTCCTTTATTATTTTTCTCTCAAGCTTTGGAAGAGGTGAGTCTCCATCTTCAAAAATCCATAGAAAATCTATTTTAACTCCTTTTTAATCCAAACAAATTGCAATAGGTTCTAATTGATGTTTTCTTGCTGTTGGAATTTGTTACTCTCAGTTTTCTATCAATTTGAAGGAGTTGGGTGGCTTTTTGGGAATCCTCATTCAAGAAGTTTTTGTGTTGGAGAACACCATAGGTAAAATCCTAATCCACCCATTAAAATTCTAGTTTCTTTGCATGTAGACCTAGCCCTAAGTGTCTTGGTCCTGTAGGTATTCCTAGACCTAGGTTTTGTGTCCATTTCATGTCCTAAATGGACACGTATCAGCCTATAGACCTAGGTGTTTGACGAAATGTTCCAAAGGACATTTCGATTGAATTTTAGGAATGTGTTTGAATAGAAAATTAGGGTTTGGTCTTGCTTGTCGATTTCTGGTTGACTGATGTGATTATTGTGTCATATCGTATCGGCATGGACACGTGAACACGCACGTTCCCGCACGGTAGCAGTGCCCTGCTGCCACGCG
>JANAVB010020396.1:2934878-3129878 GCA_029216955.1 Iris pallida | reverse complement strand
AGAGGGATACCAGTATACATCGCTGTCTTTGCGTTTGCTTTCTGAACTCTGCCTTTACTTTATTTTCATCTGTGATTATATACTGTGATTGTGTTGCTAACTTTTTTAATTAGCATTATTCCGCTGCCAACTCTATTCACCCCCCCTCTAGAGTATTACGCTTTACTATATCGTTCCTACAATTGGTATCAGAGCGGGTGTTACAGGTAAAGCAAGGTAAAAGTGCTATTATTTATTCATTATTTATTAGATCACAGCATATCACATGGCTACTATGAAATTCACAAGTGAAGGTCACGCCACAAACAGACCTCCTCTGTTTGATGGTACTAACTACACTTATTGGAAAACACGGATGAGTTTCTTCTTAAAGTCTCTTGATTTTGACTTATGGGCTATTGTTCTTGATGGCTATCAAAAGCCACCTCGTATAAATGTCGAGGGTGTTTTAGTTGAAAAACCCCAAAACAGTTATACAGAGGAAGAAAAAAAAAGGCCAGTCTTGACGCACGTGCCATTAATGCTCTTTTTTGTGCCTTAGACAGAACAGAATTTAACAGGTTATCTACATGCACAACGGCAAATGGTGTATGGAAGCTTCTCGAAGTTACACATGAAGGCACGACTCAAGTCAAGGAGTCAAAAGTCAGCAGACTTACTCAAGAGTACGAGGCGTTCAAAATGAAGCCAAATGAAACAGTCACACAAATGTTCGAGAGGTTCTTGGATATTGTAAACCCTTTGTCCTCCTTAGGCAAAGAATACAGTAACCACGAAAAGATTCGCAAACTCCTGCGAGCTCTCACCAAGAACTGGATTCCGAAGGCTACAGCTATCATTGAAGGAAACGACCTCACCACAATGACACTTGAAGTACTCATGGGTAAGCTACTCACTCATAAACTGGATCTACAAGAGTTTGAAGAGCCTGCACCAAAGGAGAAGACTATCGCCCTCAAGGCTCAGCACAGAAAAGCTGCTGAAGATGACTCAGACAGCAGTGGATCTGACGCTGAAGATCAAGCACTCCTAGCAAGAAAGTTCAAAAGATTCAAAAGTTCAAAAGAGTCAAAGAGAGCAACAACAACAACTGGTACCAAGAAGATGCTGTCTGCTATGGCTGCAAGAAGAAGGGACATGTGAAGAAGGACTGTCCCACCAACTCATCATCGAGCAAGAAGAACAACAGGTATGAAAAAGGCAACCTGAAGAGATCAACATCCCGGAAATACGCCAACACCAGCATATGGCATGAGAGTGAAGCTAGCAACTCAGAAGATGAACATTCAGAGGACGCTGCAAACATCTGCTTTATGGCAGTTGATCAGGTACCTACTGAACCTGTAGAAACATATGATGACTTTACCTTTGAGCAATTAGGAGATGCCTTCAGTGACCTGATGCTTGACTACAGGAAACTGCGTCGTAAATATCAGACCGCTAAGAAGGTACTCAAAGAGTACAAAAGAGAAATAGGAAGACTTACCGACCTACTAGCTGAGGTTAGAACTAGTGTTAGTGAGTCTGGTGAGCTTTCCTCTATAAAGCTCTTATTACACGAGACTAAACAGTCATCCGAAGAGAAAGATAAGATTATAGACCAATTGAGAGAAGATCTTTCAAAAGAAAAGAAAAGTCTTCAATCTGCACAAATCAGAATGGAATCACTCACTTCTGATTATACTAAGTTATATGACACTTCCAAAAGGTTGGAAATTAGGTTAGGAAAACAGCCTGAGCCTGCTGCTTCCTATCCTAACACGTGTCACTTACCGAAAATTCGGAACATTCCCAAGCTAAACACTGTCAGACCAAACCATATAAAACCTTTACCCCAAAAGGTTAAGCCCAAACATGATCATAGGTATGCATTCTTCTATACTAGAAAACCTAAACCTACCAACCATGCACATCACTCTGCTTTCAACACTCAACATGCACAATGTCATTATTGTGGCCTCATTGGTCATATTTCATCTGCATGTAGAATGAGAAAGCTAGTTGATTTAAATGTTTATGCTTGGATACCTAAAGCTAACAATTCAGGACCCTACAAGAAATGGGTACCAAGAGTTTCATCTGCAAACTGTTTTGTAGGTGGAACACCCTTCACATGCTAGAAGCAAATGGATCCTCGACAGCGGTTGCTCACGGTATATGACCGGTGACGCTACTCTATTTGCAACACTGTCGAAGAAAAAGAAGGAAGGCTATGTTTCCTTCGACAATAATTTAAAAGGGTATATTATTGGTATCGGTGATGTTGGTAAATCTCCCTATCCCGTGATTAAAGATGTCTGTCTGGTTACCGAGTTGAAACATAATCTGCTCAGCATAAGTCATCTAGCTGATCATGGTTATGGTATCAACTTTGGCAAAGACAAATGTACTATAGTTGATAGCTCAACTGGTAGTACTATCTTTGAAGGAATCAGGGAAGACAATATATATGTTTTCTATCTATTGGAAGAAGCTAACATTTCAGGTAGATGCTTAATGGCCAAAAGTGATGAGAGTCATTTATGGCATATGAGACTCGGTCATGCAAACATGGATACAATTTCAAGATTATCCACAAAGAAGTTAGTACGCGGTTTACCGGACATAACATTCAAGAAGGATTCGGTATGCAGCCAATGCGAAAAGAACAAGGCTACCAGATATCCACATTCAAGTCTGTAAACGCAGTATGTACTACTAGACCTCTACAATTGCTACACATGGATTTATTCGGTCCTAGCAGAATTGCTAGCCTCGGAGGTAAATTATATGCATTTGTAATTGTAGATGATTTTTCTAGATACACGTGGGTATATTTCTTGACACACAAGAATGACGTATTATCCGAATTTGTCGCCTTTTGCAAGAAAGTACAAAATGAAAAAGGTTACATGATCACTCGTATTAGAAGCGATCATGGAGGCGAATTCGAGAATGCTGATTTCGAGCAATTTTGTGACACACACGGTTTTATACACGAGTTCTCCTGCCCTAGAACTCCACAACAAAATGGAGTTGTGGAACGTAAGAACAGAACTCTAACCGAAATGGCCAGAGTAATGTTAAATCAATTTAGCCTACCCAAATACTTCTGGGCTGAAGCTGTCAATACAGCTTGCTTTGTGCTCAATAGAGTTCTAATTCGACCCAAATCGAAGAAGACTCCATTTGAGTTATGGTTTGATAGAATTCCTTCAGTTTCATATTTTAAGATATTTGGCTGTAAGTGCTTTATTCTTAATACTAAAGACAATTTGGGAAAGTTTGACGAAAAGGCCGATGAAGGTATATTTTTAGGTTATGCGGCCAAGAGCAAAGGATACAGAGTCTTCAACAAACGTACCATGATCATCGAAGAGTCAATCAACGTCACTTTTGATGAAATGAACCAAATGACACTCGATGACAGTGATGAAGATCTGCCTACATCAAGCTCAACATCAGCTGAACCTGAACCAAGCTCTGCACAAGCTGAACCCCCTAGAGGAGATCCAGGAACCAGCTACCTACAGAGTCTACCGAAAAGGTTAAAATTCACAGCTGATCATCCACAAGATTTGGTAATTGGTGACATTACCAAAGGAGTAAGTACTCGATCATCCAGTAGAGATATTATTTCTAGTGTTGCATTTATTTCACAGCTAGAACCTAAATCTATTGATGAAGCATGTGGTGATAGTTTCTGGATAGATGCCATGCAAGAGGAATTGAACCAATTCGAACGGAATCAAGTTTGGGAACTTGTTCCCAAGCCTATTGATCATCCGGTCATTGGCACCCATTGGGTATTCCGAAACAAACTGAATGAGGATGGTTTAGTAACTCGTAACAAGGCTCGACTCGTAGCTCAAGGATACAATCAAGAAGAGGGTATTGACTACGATGAGACTTATGCCCCAGTTGCGAGATTAGAATCCATTCGTATGTTATGTGCATTTGCATGTTTTCATGATTTCAAACTTTTTCAAATGGATGTAAAAAGTGCTTTTCTAAATAGATTTATAAAAGAAGAAGTTTTTGTAGCACAACCTCCGGGTTTCACGGATTTCAAAAATCCTGACCATGTTTTCAAGTTGAAGAAAGCCTTATACGGTTTGAAACAAGCCCCTCGTGCTTGGTATGATCGTCTAAGCTCTTTTCTACTTGACAACGGTTTTACAAAAGGAAAGGTTGACACTACACTTTTTATTAAATCTTTTAATGGCAAGCTGCTTTTAATTCAGATCTATGTTGATGATATCATATTTGGATCCACTGATGAATCTCTTTGTCAAGAATTCTCTAAGTGTATGCAGAATGAGTTTGAGATGAGCATGATGGGAGAGCTGAAATTCTTTCTCGGATTGCAAATCAAACAAACCGACAATGGGACGTTCATTAATCAAGCCAAGTACACAAAAGATTTGCTAAAGAAGTTTGATCTGGACAATGTCAAACCTATTGGCACTCCGATGGCAACTTCAACAAAGCTTGATTCTGACGAACAAGGCAAGCCAGTCGACACACGTAAGTATCGAGGTATGATTGGTAGTTTACTTTACTTAACTGCTAGTCGTCCAGATATAATGTTTAGTGTTTGCTTGTGTACACGTTTTCAAGCTAACCCAAAGGAATCACATCTGTCCGCAGTTAAGCATATCTTCCGATACCTTAAAGGCACTTCTTCTGTCGGCTTGTGGTATCCCAAATCCAAATCCTTTGACCTTATTGGTTATTCGGATGCAGATTTTGCTGGATGCAAGGTTGATAGAAAAAGTACTAGCGGTACATGTCATTTCTTAGGCAAGGCTCTAGTCTCTTGGTTTAGTAAAAAGCAAAATTCTGTAGCCTTATCAACAACAGAGGCTGAGTACATCGCCGCAGGACGTTGTTGTGCTCAGATTTTGTGGATGAAACAAACCTTAGAAGACTTTGATTTATTTTACACACATATTCCCATTTTCTGTGATAACACTAGCACCATTAATTTGACTAAGAATCCTGTATGCCACTCTCGTACTAAACATATCGAGATTCGGCATCATTTTCTTAGAGATTATCATCAAAATGGAGATATAAACCTTGTATACATAGATACTGATAATCAATTAGCTGACATCTTCACTAAACCTCTTGCGGAAGATCGCTTCAATTATTTACGTCGAGAATTAGGAATTTTGGACGTCAATAATATTAATTGATTTTATTTTATGTTTTTATATCATTATGCAAAAACTGTGTTAGAGACAAGCTAATAAAGAGTCTGTCTGTCACCACAACTACGGTTGAAGCGAAGCGGTATTTAAGAGTTCCCCGGTGAACCTCCGCCAGCTGGGACAGTACTCCTACAGCTAATCTGAGACAGCTGCTGTGTAACGATATTTAACTCATAAAATATTATTAATTATGTTATTTGAAAGCTAAAATAACTAATCTTTGAATTAAATATTTGAAACGAGTCAATGAAAAAGAAGTAGCAAAATCAACTTGAAAGAACCCTAGGCGAATTCGGCCAGAACTCTGACCGAATTTGGCCCGAGTTCGGTTGAGGGTATCTGCGTATATATCCAGAACCCGAGAGCTCCTTCTCTTCCATTGCTTCCATATTTCCAACCAGCAGCTACAGCCGCCCGAAAATCCTCCAAACCCTAGGTATTTACCAACCCATTGCTCCCTATCTACTTGGTGAAATCCTTCCAAACTTTGGAATCGTGCGGAGATCATCCTTCTCTACAACATATCTAATTTTTGTGAGGTATAACTCTCTCTTTCTCCACTTTCAAATTTGTGCTTATTTATTTCAATGGCACCTAGATTTAATCCGTCTAAGAGGAAGAAGACTACTCCTAGTGAGGAAGGGTCCTCTTCGAATCCTCACACGGATTCTTTGTTTTCGCCAGTCCAAAAGAGCGACGGTGCTTTCGATGGGTTTTTCTTTCAAACCCTCGATCAAGCTTTATTATGGTACGGTGACTTTTCCACCCGATCCATATGCAGCGGCGCTCCAGTTAAATGGACGATATTTCCTGACCATCGTCACTTATTTGAGGCATTAGGGTTACATTTGCTTGTTAAACTGTGCTTCCCAATTGCTACTAATGCCATTAGATTGTTCTATTGTAATCTCGTAGTTAACACTTTTGACGTGAGCACACGTGTTGGAGGCATAGATATTGAGTTCAATGATGTCCTCCTAGCAGAGATTCTTGGGATTCCCAATGAAGGTGAACCGCTAGTTGATATCACGGAATTCGAGTTTCTCGAAGGCACTACACTCACGAGTTTCAAAACGAAACTTTGTGCACCTGACAGAGTACGTTCTGGAAAGTTTAAGGCTAACAACCTTAACTTGTTTAACTACGAATTGCATCGCATCATCTACTCTACTCTACTTCCTAAATCCACTTCCAAGGATGATGTGACTTCGCTTGAGCTGTCCGCTATGTATCATCTTATCAAGGGGATTCCTTTTTCCGTCCCCAAGACTATTATTCAGATGATGGGACGTTGTCGTGCAAGAGATCGAAATCTCTCTTACGCGATGATTTTCCCTCGTATCTTTCAGCGCTTCGACATCAATCTATCGACTTGTACTCAGGATTCTGAGCCCAAGTTACTCCAGCTTTCTCGGCGCAGCCGGACTGCTTCAGCTCCACCTCCTGCTCCTCCTACTGCACCATCTCCACCATATCAGCCGTATGCCATGACTTTTGAGGGCATACATCAGCACCTATCTGCTTTACACGTCTCGATGACGGACATGGCTCGTGAGCGTGAGTTCTGCAATGTCACCCGTTACCAGGCGATGGCAAACTCCTTGGCCGATCTGCGTTTTGCACAGACTGGTCACTCTGCCGCTTCCATCCCTCGAGATCCAGCCTTTTCGGGTTACCGCTGTGAGGATGAGGCTGTCCATGCTTACTTCTAGCCCGGTAACGCCTATGATTGGTATCGTGCTCCTCGAGATTATGTTGGCGAGTTCTATGCTGGCGCCCCTACTCATCCTACTGGCGCTGGTACTTCTGGTGCTGGTACTTCCGGTCATGCTGGCCGTGCTGCTGATGATATTGATGAGGATAGTGATAATGAGACCTGATCTGATTACTAGTGACATTCTACTGTATACTTGAAAATGCTCCGACATTCCAAGTTTTTATCATTTACTTTTTGATTAGTACTTTGTAGTTTGCTATCAGTATTTCTTTTATCTTCATGGACATGTTTATGATGTTTCATTTATGACATCTCAGTTTAGTTCAGCATTTTGTTTAGCACTATTTTCTTATATTGCTTTTCATTTTTAAACTGTCTGTGAAATAGCATGCCTGAGATTTTTTTATGCAATACATGCTTGTGATGATAATTTGTAGAAATATTACATACCTGTAATGCTATATCTCTAATTATTTACTGTATCTTTTATTTTGTTTTCTCACTATTTGTTACTTATGCATTGATTGCGGGGGAGTCTTCTGCATTTCATGCGGGGGAGTCTCTTGTACAACTATTTTGCTAAGTGACAAAGGGGGAGAAAATTAAAATGATCTAACATTTTTTTTAGTTGAATACAGGTTATGAACAATTTTTCACCTTTTGATATTTTTTCGAACTAGCTTATTGTTATATCATTCATAGTTTGTCAATTATCAAAATAGGGGAGATTGTTGGCCCATTGGTCATATGGTCAACCTGATTTTAATAATTGATCAAAACTCTGTCTGGATATACAAAGCTTGTTGGGACATTCTCAGCTTCTTGGACATAAGCAAGATTGGATAGTTCAAAATGTTTTTAAAATGACCTATCAAATTGTTTACAAAAAGATTTTCAAAAAGGTTTTCAAAAATCACCAAAACCTATTTTAAAAACCCTAACCTAACCCTGACAGAAGTCGGCCAGAGTTCGGCCAGAGTTCGGCCAGAGTTCGGTTGGTGGCCGTTTTGATTTTGAATTCTCTGGAACTTGGTCCTCCTTCAGTTGCGGATTTGACCGAGATTTGCTCATCGAGTTCTGCCCGAATTCTGACAGAGTTCTCCCTTTGGAAATCCTATAAATAGAGAAGTATTTCGATCATTTCAACTCACTCATTCACTTTCAATCTTCTCTCTATCTAAAAAGCTTTCTGCCTTCCAAAGAGTTTTCTAGAGCTTTCATTTTCAGATCCCAAGCCAGTTACAATCCTCTAGTCGATTTGCCAGTGCGGTACGGTCTAGAAGTTTTTGAGAGATTGTAATCAGAAGGCTTGATTTAAGAATACCTCTTCACATTTGAAGTTGGACGAGTTCTTCGTATCAAATCTCGCGTTGTAGAAGTTGCAAGGACTTCGTAAGAAAACTTGCGGTTTTTTCTATAGTAGATTCAAACTGGTAGCAAGAGTTCTACCGACTGGATTAGTCCTCAACAGAGGGATACCAGTATACATCGCTGTCTTTGCATTTGCTTTCTGAACTCTGCCTTTACTTTATTTTCATCTGTGATTATATACTGTGATTGTGTTGCTAACTTTTTTAATTAGCATTATTCCGCTGCCAACTCTATTCACCCCCCCTCTAGAGTATTACGCTTTACTATATCGTTCCTACATATTGGTGTTTGCAAAAAACAAAAATTTGTTTTATTCCAAACTTGTAAAAGAGTACAAAGTACAATGAATTCTGGGATAGTACAACTTTAGGAATCGGATCAGAAGACGATCACTTTATCCCTTGGACAATGTGAACTTGAAGACTGTAGCCTCTGGAGAATACAACAGCAATTTTACAAGAGTCCTCTCTTCTCGATGATGATTGGAAACTCTATTTATAGAGTTCAGGAAATAACTGTTTTAGCAGTTATTCTGATGTACGCGAGGCTGGATTGCGCCATACTGGATTGTGCCAACCTTCTGTTGTGCCAACTTCCATTCAGTTGTCAATCGTGTACTAACTGTATTTAGACGCGTAGCATCGTATGATTGAGATGCGCGTGGTCGTGTACAGGATAGTAGACACGTCTTGAGAGATTAGTGGCATTTGCGCCACGTCATCCTGCTTTAGAATGTAAGTTGTCTCAACTTTATCAGGTTGCGCGAGCTTCAGTCAACAAGTCAACCTGCGCTTGATTTGAGCTGCGCTTACACACGTGGCAGCTTCTGAGTAAAAGTCGTTCAGGTTGCGCCCAGGCGCAACTAAGGATTTTGTTTAGATTGCGCCTGGGCGCAACTCACAAAATGTACAGGACAACTGTCCACCAACTTTTTCTTGAGCGGTACACTTTACGGGATTCGAAGAGATTTTCCTTGTTCTTTGTTGTGTCAGTCGTCAGTATGGTCAGGAAATAATGACCATTAAGTGTTAGATGCCACGTAGGCTTTGGCACAAAAAGATTGGACGCAGTCTGATATCAGGCACAATCTGATCGGTGGCGCAGTCTGCTTCATATCAGTGGCGCAAGTTGACTTTCAGGGCGCAACTTGATCACTGATCTGTATATTGAAGGCGCAACTTGATTTTTAGGCTCTACAATTGGTAGAAACGGTCAAGAAAGCAACGAGACCGGCTAGAGCATCTGTTTTTATATTCTGTAGTCGAGGCACGTGCTCGATGAAGAATCTAACGAAAGTAGACGCCAGCTCGATTGTTGCTCTGTGGTAGGGGATGAGATCTTCGTGGCGAACTTCATAATCCCCTCGGACCTGACTAACTATTAGCTTGGAATCGCCATAAGCCTCTAGATAGTCAACTCCCAGTTGGTTTTCCAGTTGCAGGCCAATTAATAGGGCATTATATTCGGCCACGTTGTTGGTACATGGTTCCATGAGAGAATATACACGGTGTATAACCAGATGATCAGGTGACACGAGCACGACACCTACTACAGCCACGATATCCCCTTTGGGTCCTGTTCTTGATGTACTATCAAAGAATATTCGCCAAATGGGGATTTTTTCAGTTGCAGTGTTAGACTCTACCACTTCTTCGGGGATTTTGTCGTAGAGCTTGGACGACTCCGATACCGGATGAGCTGTTAGTAAATCAGCTAATGCTTGGCCTTTTACTGCCTTCTGAGGAACGAAGATCATATCGTATGGAGTCAACATCATTGCCCATGTAGCTAAATGGGAATTGAGAGAGCCCGGTTTAGTCATGAGTATTCTGAGAGGGTTGACTTTAGATATAATGTGGATAGTCTGCCCAGACACGTAGTGGCGTGTCTTCTGGATGACAACTAGTGCAAGGTATTCATTCTCCACCGTTGTGTATCTGTGCTTGGCACCCACCATTGTGCAGCTGAGATAGTAGATTGCCTGTTCATGGCCGCCTTCATTCTTCTGAGCTAAGAGGGCACCAAGGAAATGATCCATAGCACAGACATATAGTAAGAAGGGCTTCTCCATTATTGGAGCTACCAATATTGGAGGGCTTGTAAGATACGCCTTGATGTCGTCGAATGCGCGTTGATATTGTTCAGTCCAGAGGAAAGATACGCCTCTCTTTATGAGCTGAGTGAATGGTTGACATATTCCAGAGAGGTTCAAAATGAATCATCTGATGTAGGCTAGCCTTTCCTGTAGTTTGCGTAGCTCTTTGCGATTTCTTGGAGGATGCATGTCGAGAATAGCCTTCACTTTCTTCGGGTCCAGATGTATACCCTTTGAAGTGATGACGAAACCAAGGAACTTTCCGCTGGAGACTCACAGAAAAGACTTGGTTGGATTCATCTTGAGTTGGTGTGCACGCATTAGTTCGAACACCGTTCTCAGGTCTTGGAGGTGGTTACCCTTGAGATGACTTTTGACTGCGATATCGTCTACGTAGCACTCCACGGTTTTACACAAATGATCGCAAAAAATTGTGTTCATGGCTCGCTGGTATGTTGCCCCTACATTCTTTAATTCGAAAGGCATCACCATATAGCAGTATACCCCCAACGGTGTTCGAAAAGATGTGTGCTTCTCGTCGTCGGGGAACATCTTGATCTGGTTGTAGCCTAAGAACCCATCCATGAAGGACATCCGTTCGAAGCCGCAAGTGTTGTCGATCATTATGTCAGTGATCGGTAGAGGAAACTCGTCTTTCGGGCATGCAGAGTTTAAATCACGGTAGTGGATACAGACTCGAACTTTACCATTATTTTTTATGACTGGAACGATATTGGTAACCCAGTCTGGGTGTTGTTTCTTGCGAATGAATCCACTGGCAATGAGCTTCTTGACTTCATTCTCGATGGCTTCCATGACATCTGAACTTTACCATTCTTTTTCATGACTGGAACAATATTGGCAACCCAGTCTGGGTGTTGTTTCTTGCGAATGAATCTACTGGCAGTGAGCTTCTTGACTTCATTCTCAATGGCTTCATGACGTCGGGACGGAATCGTCGTTGTTGCTGCTTCACTAGTTTAGCTTTAGGCGAAATGTTCAGGCGATGTATAGCAACGTTAGGGTCCAAGCCTGGCATGTCTTCATAGCTCCATGCGAAGACGTCGATGTATTCTCTTATAAGCTGTATAAGAGATTGGTATTCATCGCCAGATAGGCTTTTACTGATGAAGATTGGTTTGAAGGATGCTTCATCTCCTAGATTGACTTGGATGACTTCGTCTTCGGTAGGTGGTTTTTGTTGTTCGAAGCGCAGCTCCCATCTGGTGTCCATCTTTTGAGCCGATTGTTTGAGGTCGATTGATTCGACATCATTTGTAATTTGGTCGGCAGGAACCATGTTGACGGACAGAGTTGCTTTGAACATGTCGTCGATGCTGGAGTCCGAGTCCCAAAAGGAGGAATCAGAAGAATGAGAACAACGATCTGCTTCATCATCTGATCTTTCGGGAGTTGTTGGAGGAGAGACATAGCCCAAACCAACACCGTTTCATTGATAGTAGTTCTCGGGTTTGCCGGGGGGAGCAAAGTGTCGTATTGGCAACCGTCGTCTTCTGCCGTAATTTAGCCCTTTGTCGCTTTTGATGTCATATCCCATGTTCTGGATGATGTTCTTGGCCTGCCAACTATATCAAAAAAATTGTATTTTCCCAGAGTCATAGTCAGCTTCTGTGTTGTGCTTGGGAGAAGTAGAGTCTGGAACGAACTTTCTCTCGCCAATTATACGACCGAAGATCATTAGCTCTTCATCTTTCTTTCTGGCTGGAACGATAAAGTAGAGGATATCTTCAGGGTAAATTTTTTCCCGCAGGTGAGGTGTTTTGACCGACATGCAGAGGTGTGGTCCTATGCCGTTCTCTAGAGCGTATATCGTATCTATGTAGTGGTTTACAGATTGATAGACATTGGAGTAATTCAAAGATAAACCTTTACTAAGGAAATAGACAAGTTCTTCTTCAGGGATAACGTCATCCGCTGAAGGTACATTATTATGAGTATTGATATGCTCATTGAGAGGATCATCATCTGGAAGAGGAGCCACAGTCTTGGCCGAGTTCACCACGTAGGGTAATTCTTCATGATTGGGGGGACGGGCGTCAGTAGGTTCCTCCCGGGGTATCTTATTGAGAGTGATGGTCAGTGGCTTGACCTTGTCAGGGTTCTTCTTTTTTTACCCAGATTGTGAGAGGCTTCGGGAGTACTTTTTAGAGTAGTACGTCCTTTGACTCGGATAATCAGGGGACCATTGGAGGATGGATTTGCTTTAGCTTTATTGTCAGCTTCATTGCCGTCATCCTTAGGGGCTTGAGATTGGTAAAGTACCGAATCTCTATAGTAATCTTCGATGCCCATGAAAGGATCGACATCGACAAACTCCGTCTTCACGATACCATCGCTGTTGATGTACTTGAAGCACTGGTGAAGTGTGGAAGGAACGATCATGATCTCATGTATCCATGGACGTCCCGACAAGACATTGTAGGATACATTGGCATCGATCACAAAGCAGGAAACCTTCGTTCGGAGATCACCGATCTGGCATTTGAGACGGATCTTGCCCAGCGGATGACTTCGACCAGCATTAAAAGCCATGATAGTTATGTTGGTTGCGGATAGCTTGTGCAGAGGGATTCCCAGGATTTGAAGCAAATTTCTAGGAATGATACTGAGGGAGGATCCTGGATCGATGTACATGCGGTCCACCCTGATCGCCCTGATATACCCTGTATAGTACTGGGGTCTATCATGACGATTATTTTTGAGTAGCATGTCCTCATGTGAGAAGGTGATGTTGGGCACCACTTCCATAGTACTGTGGCAGTAGGAATAGGAGACAGGATCTTCAGCGGGGGCTTTGACTTCAGCGAGGTAAGAGTCGGCGTGTAGTAATGCCTCACTTAAGGCCTTCCACGTTTCTTTGGAGAGTCGTAATAGATCGAACAGAGACAACCTGGCAGGTGTATTGGCTAGCTGAGCCAGTATGTCAAAGTTGTAGGACCGATCCATGCCTTCAGGAGCTGGCACCTTTAGAGATTTATCAAACCGCGTCTCCTTCTGTTTGGATTTGTCCGTGGTTTGAGGCTTGGACGGACCAGCTTCTGAGCTTGTGGGGGCAACAAAAGCTTGAGGAGGTACTGCTTCTTCTTGTGTGGGAATATACGTCCGAAGATAAGTCTTTCCCGATCGTATCTTGCCAGATAGAACCTCATAGATGGGGGAGGATACCATATGGCATGGCTTGAATTTTTTACCCCTTCTTGCTTTGGAAGGTGCTACCCCTTGCGTCACTTCTTGGACAAGGTCTGGGTGGACCCACATGATCTCACCACGTTCAGTTGTTAGTGGGACCAAGGTCGAGTTGCAGGCTGGTGGTAGGTTGACGACTTCCATCATTACTATGGGGATCGGGACCACGCCGTCTCGGACTTCTGTAGGAGAAAAGTTGCCAAACTGAAGAGAGATCATGTTAGCAGATACGACCTTGTCTTCAGCTTCAAGGTTGATCACTTGGCTATCGATAAGTTGTTGTATCTTCTTATTCAGGACGATGCAGTCCTTGGTGGAGTGATGCACGTACTGATGATAGAGACAGTACTTTGGATCATTGAGTTGGCTCGCCTCTGCAGGACATCGTGGTGGAGGTAATGTCAACTTACTGCCCTTTGTCAATGTGTGGAAGATGGTAATGACATCGTCTTCATCGAAGGGGAAGGTCTCCTTAGGCTTGTCGGAGGCGCCCTGAGAATTGGAAGCTCCTTTGGATGTGTCGACTTTCAGGACTTCTTTTCCTTTACCCCCACGAATAGGAATAGTTTGAGGATGCTTGCCCTTATCTTCGGATTTGGGTGTCTTTAACCCCAGTAGTTCCAAGTTTGGAACATCATTTTCAGCAGCATCAGCGGCCCCAATGAAAGCGGGCTATGTATCATACTTATGTATACCTAAACAAAACTTTACTGTAGAAAGGAAGTTATGTCGACAAGTATCCATAAGTTCTGAGTCTGGTATGCCAAAGGGCATCATCAGTGCTAGCCGCCTGAAGCATTCGATGAAGACAATGACAAACTCAATCCTCTTTTGCTTGGTCTCGACGAGGGTGGACATACTAACATGCATGTCGCTCTCGTAAAACCTGTTGAGGAACAACCACTCTAAGTCTTTGAATAAATTAATACACCCGTCAGATAGACTGCAGAACCATTCGAAGGCTACCCCCTGCAAGGTGCTAATAAACAGCTTTGACAGGAACGGATCGTCTCCGGGCAAGTGCAGAGTCTGTGTGTTGAAGTACGTCATGTGCTGACGAGGAGAAGTCAAACCGTCAAATGAGTTCAGCGTCAACGGCTTGTAGTTGGGAGGGCAAGTAGCATTCTCCCATTCAGGGAGATACGGTTGAGATATCCCCATCTTCTGAAGCTCATCATTGTATGAGATGGTGTCGAGGCGAACGACCAAGGAATCAATTGCATCTTGTTGATTGAGCAGGTGTTGGGAAATGGCTGCTGAACGGTTGTCAGGCATTGTTGGCGAAGGACCGATCCCGGCATTTGCAAGATTTAGAGGAGACACAACGGAATGATACTCCTTTTGTAGTGAAGGAGGATTGTTGCTGTGAGCCGGACTAAGGTGGGCCGAGACATTTTGTTGAGGTGGAGGAATAGCCCCCGCGGCTTGAACTGCCATGATACTGGTAAGCATATCAGTGATCTTGGCGAATGCTGTTTCGAGACCCTCTAGCCGTTTGCTAGTCTGATCACTGGCTTCTCAGATCTTTCTCCGTCCGCCATGTATGTAGATAGCATGCGAGGATGAACAGAGGAAGCAGTGCAACTGGTGCTGATACTGTCTGTCTCCGAGTGGATAAGTCCTTCATCTTCACGTAGAAGAGGTAGATAGTCGCCATTGGATTCAGAGGGATTATCGTCCTCTGGAAGGCTACCCCCAGTATGGGGGTTATCTGCTTCAGATTCTGAGGGAATGCTACCCCCGGCTTGGAAATCTTTGTCGTCCATACGGAATCTTGCCTTTGATCGAGTGCCCATATAGACTCCTTCGGATGTGACAGCCTGTTGGCCATCTGTTGGTAGACTTCTCCTTCTTCTTCTCTTGGAGCTAAGAGAGAAAGTTGGGTTCGTAGTCCACCATCTTTGATTTGGGCTTCCATAAGGGAGACCCCATGAAGCCATGTTGGATGAAACACATAGTGGCTTCTGGTCGTCAGAGAAGTGTAGCCGTCGAAATACGGACTTTCTCTGAGGCACTCTTGTTGATTTGGAGCACGGAAGCGCACTATGAATTGTTATGTTCTCCCACGCTTTACACTTATAATTTATCATGTCGTATAAGTCAGCGGAAGGGAGTTTTGCCTTACAACACATGTTGTATGCATCGTCAAGCTTTACATGTGGGTTCGTAAGGAGAGTAGGCGCATCCAGACTTAGTTCATGTGTAGGGGCAATCCCCATACATAAATTCTGTGATGTCCTTGAAGGCAGCCCCGTGCTATACGCGTTGGGGCCTATCTTTTTGTTGTAGGCGCATAGGCCTTGGAGACTGGCCTTGGGCGCAAGCTCCTTGACAGCATGTCTGAGCCTCTTTGATGTGGGTGCATAGTATGGATCCAGAGAGCCTGGGCGCATAGCCTTGGGCACATGGTTTTGGATGCCCAGCCTGCTGAAGACAGAAGTGTTCTGGTTGGGGCTATGCGCCCAAACACTCCCTTGGGCGTATGCCCGGTGGAGCATCGCTGTTTTCTCCCAGTTTAGCCTCATTCGTTTGTAAGCCTCGTCGGGTTCGGCCAGAGTGTCGTACACCCCGATTCTTGGCATCGTAGGGTTTTCTTTTGCCAAGTCTCGGGTGTTGAACACCGTGTTGTTGGTTGTGCAGGGAAGAAGTCACTAGGCTAGTAGAGCCTGGAACGGTGTGAGCCTTCTCTATTTGGAGAACTTCTGTAGCAGAGTCATATGCCCATATGACAGAGTCCTCCAGCTGCATATCTGCTATGACACTAGTAGGATATGCACAGCGAGCCTTCGGAAGCCAAGTCTTGCGAGACTTGTTTGGCTTCGCTGATTTTGAGGGAGTAGAGCCATCCCTCGAGAGCATCTCTTCGAACGCCTGCTGATCGAACTTTTCGACCAGCATCTTCTGAGTACTTCCCACTTTGTCGGTATCGGATTGCGTCACCACCTTCTCGTTAGAGGAAAAGGTAGTCCCTAGCAGAGTCGCCATTTTTGTGGACACACACAAAAAAGAAGAAGAAAATATTGTCTTTTCTTTTATTGGCGCAAGGCACCACAAATCGAGTACGCCTGAGAGATCCTGCGCTGAGGATCCTCGAGTATACAAAAGAATTTTGGGAAATGGAACGATGGAGATCGAGCGGCAGTTGCTCCTTTACTCCGTTAACACTCCGATTACAAAAGTGGGAGAAAACCTAAGAAAATTGCTAACTCTCGGCTCACTTGCAAGAAGTACATCAATTCGGCTCTTGAAAATGCTCTCCGTTCTGTGTTTTGAAGAGGGATGAGGCCCCCCTTTTATAGTCGTTCACGAGCTGGAACGATGTTATGCGCCCATACGAGGAAACACGCTGGCTCTTATGTGGGTGCATAGTCCTGCTTTGGGTATATAGAATGTAGGCACATACAGGCTACGAGATCGTGGGTTGGTTGTGGTGTTGACGTGGCCGCATGCTTCGGTATACGACTGCTTGTGGAGACTGATGTAGCCGTGTGCTTCGTTACACATTTTGATCATGGCTTTGACTGAGTCAGGCTTGGGCGCATAGCCATGTCTCAGGCTATGCGCCCTCCTTTCGGGGGAGCTAGTCTTGGACGCATGAAGATTCACTGACTGGGCGCATAGAGCTACACTAACTTGGGCACATGGAGCTACACTGTCTTGGGCGCATGGAGCTATACTGACTTGGGTGCATGGAGCTACATTGACTTGGGCGCATGGAGCTACACTGACTTGGGCGTATGGGGCTTCATTTGCTGAAAAGTTTTTATGCTTCTACAGCCGTCTGGGACTTCTGTGGGAGGAAAGTCACCAAACTGAAGAGAGATCATGTTAGAAGATACGACCTTGTCTTCAGCTTCGAGGTTGATCACTTGGCTGTCGATAAGCTGTTGTATCTTCTTCTTCAGGATGATCCAATCCTTGGTAGAGTGATGCACGTACTGATGATAAAGATAGTACTTGGGATCGTTGAGTGGGTTAGCCTCTGCGGACGTCGTGGTGGAGGCAATGTCAGTTTATTACCCTTCGTTAATGTGTGAAAAATGGTAATGACATCGTCTTCGTCAAAGGAGATTAGGCTTGTCTTAGGCACCCTGAGAATTGGAAGCTCCCTTGGAAGTGTCGACCTTCAAGACTTCTTTCCCTTTACCCCCACGGACATGGATAGTTTGAGGATGCTTGCCCTTGTCTTCAGATTTGGGTGTTTTCAACCCTAGTAGTTCCAGATTAGGAACGTCGTTTTCAGCGGCATCAGCGGCACCAATGAAAGTGGGCCATGTATCGTACTTATGTATACCCAGACAGAACTTCACTGAAGGAAGGAAGTTATGTCGACAAGTATCCATAAGTTCTGAGTCTGGTAAGCCAAAGGGCATCTTCAATGCTAGCCGCCTAAAGCGTTCGATGAAAGCAATGATAGACTCAGTCCTCCTTTGCTTGGTCTCAATAAGGGTGGACATACTAACATGCATGCCACTCTCGTAAACCCTATTAAGAAACAACCTCTCCAAGTCTTTAAAAGAATTGATACAACCGTCAGGCAGACTGCAGATCCATTTAAAAGCTACCCCCTACAAGGTGCTAATAAACAGCTTTGACAAGAACGGATCGTCCCTGGGTAAGTGTAGAGTCTGCATGTTGAAGTATGTCATGTGTTGACGAGGAAAAGTCAACCCGTCAAATGAATTTAGCATCAGCGGCTTGTAGTTAGGAGGGCAAGTAGCATTCTCCCATTCAGGAGGATAAGGTTGAGATATCCCCATCTTCTGAAGCTCGTCTTTGGGTGAGATGGTGTCGAGACGGGCAACCAGAGAATCAATTGCATCCTGTTGATTGAGTAGGTGTTAGGAAACGGCTGCTGTACGGTTGTCAGGCGTTGTTGGTGAAGGACCACCCCCAATATTTATAAGATTTGGAGGAGGCACAACGGAATGATACTCCTTTTGTAGTGAAGGAGGCTTGTTGCTATGAGCCGGACTAACATGTGCCGAGACGTTTTGTTGGGGTAGGAGAACAGCCCCAACAGCTTGGACTGCCATGATACTGGTAAGCATGCTATTTCAAGAACCTCTAGCCGTTTGTTAGTCTGATCACTGGCTTCTTCAGGTCTTTCTTTCTATGCCATGTATGTAGATAACATGTGAGGATGAACAGAGGCAATAGTACAACTGGTGCTGATACTGTCTGCCTCTTAGTTGACAAGTCCCTCATCTTTAGGTAGGAGAGGTAGATAGTCGCCATCAGACTCGGAGAGATCGTCGTCCTCTGGAAGGCTACCTCCAGTATGAAGGTCATCCGCTTCAGACTCTGAAGGAATACTACCCCCAGCTTGGGAGTCCTCGTCATCTATATGGAATCTCGCCTTTGACCGAGTACCTATATAGACTCCTTTAGATGTGACAGCCTGCTGGCCATCTGTTGGCAGACTTCTTTTTCTTCTTCTTGCAGAACTGAGAGAGAAAGTTGGGTTCGTGGTCCACCATCTTTGATTGGGGCTTCCATAAGGAGGACCCCATGAAGCCATGTTGGATGAAACACACAGCGGCTTTTCATCGTCAGAGAAATGCAGTTGTCGAAACACGGACTGTCTCTGAGGCACTTTCGTTGCTTTGGAGCAGCAACAGTTGATGACAATACTGGTGCACGGATGTGCACCATGAATTGCTGTATCCTCCCTCACTTTACGCTTATGATTTATCATGTCGCGTAAGTCAGCGGAAGAGAGTTTTGCCTTAAAACCCATGTCACATGCATCGCCGAGCTTTGCTTGTGGGTTTGTAAGAAGAGTTGGCACATCCAGACTTAGTTCACGTGCTGGGACAACCCTCACATCTAAGTTCTGTGATGACCTTGTATATAGCCCCGTGCTATACGCGTTGGGGCCTGTCTTTTTGCTGTAGGCGCATAGGCCCTGGAGTCTGCCTTTGGGCGTATGCTTCTTGGCAGCATGTCTGAGCTTCCTCGATGTGGGCGCATAGTATGGATCAGTTGAGCCTGGGCACATAGCCTCGGGCGCATAACCCTGTATGCCCAATCTATCGAAGACAAAACCCTTCTGATAAGAGTTATGCGCCCACACACTCCCTTGGGCGCATAGCTTTGGGCGCATGCTTGGTAGAGCAGCGCTGTTTTCTTCCAGCTTCGCCTCCTTCGTTTGTGAGCCTCGCTGGGTTTGCCCAGAGTGTCGCATACTCCGATTCTTAGCATCGTAGTGTTTCCTTTGCCAAGTCTCAAGCGTTGAACACTCTGTTGTTGGTTGCACAAGAGAGAAGTCACTGGCTAGTAGTTTCCAGAAAGGTGTGAGCCTTCTTCATTCGTGGAGCTTCTGTGGCAGAGCCATGCGCCCATGTGACAGAGTCCTTCAGTTGCATATCTGCTATGACACTGGCAGGATATACACTGCGAGCCTTCGGAAGCCAAGTCTTACGAGACTTGTTTGGCTTCACTGATTTTGAGGGAGTAGAGCCATCCCTCGAGAGCATCTCTTCGAATACCTGCTGATCGAACTTTACGATCAGCATCTTCTGAGTGCTCCCCACTTTGTCGGTATCGGATTACGTCACCACCTTCTCATCAGAGGAAAAGTTAGTCCCCAGCAGAGTCATCATTTTTGTGGACAAAAAAAAAGAAACATTGTCTTTTCTTTATTGGCACATGGCACCACAAATCGAGTACGCCTGAGAGATCTTGCGCTGAGGGTCCCTGAGTGCAAAAAAGAATTCTGGGGAACGGGACGATGGAGATCGAGCGGCAGTTGCTCCTTTACTCTGTTGACACTCCGATTACAAAAGTGGAAGAAAACCTAAGAAAATTGCTAACTCTCGGCTCACTGGCAAGAAGTACAGCAATTTGGCTCTTGAAAATGCTCTCTGTTATGTGTTTTGAAGAGGGATGAGACCCCTTTTTATAGTAGTTCTTGAGCTGGAATGATGTTATGCGCCCACATGAGCAAACACACTGGTTTTCATGTGGGCGCATGGTCCTGCTTTGGGCGCATAGGATGTAGGCGCATGCAGGCTGCGTGGTCGTGGATTGATCGTGGTGCTGACGTGGCACCATGCTTCGGTACACGACTGCTCGTGGAGACTGACGTGGCCGTATGCTTCGGTGTATGCTTTGATCGTGGCTTTGACCGAGTCAGGGGCTGTTCTGGCTTGGGCGCATAGCCTAAAACAGGGCTATGCGCCCCCCTTCTGGAGGAGGAGGTCTTGGACGCATGGGCATATGACCTCACTGGAGCTTGGGCGCCTATGACCTTGCTGGAAGCTTTTGGCGCATAAAGCTCATTGGTGACTTGGGCGCATAAGGCTCTTTGGTGACTTGGGCGCATATGTCCAGTCTACTAAAATTTTCATGCTTCTACAGTAGAAAGATGATGAATTTCCAGTTCAAGCACAAAAATTTATCCTCCGATTGCAAAAAGACAACATGGAGATGAAGGACAAAATTATTGATTTGGAAGCCCAACTTCATTTGAAAGAAAAGAAGAAATCCAGGCCTTGCATTCTCATGACGTTGTTTTTTATTTTTATATTGGTTTTTTTCTTGTTTCTTGCTGTAATGACAGTTTAGATGATTAGGGATCTTTTGGAAGGAAAGATGTAAATTATTGTGCTAGCTTTAGGTAGGAATGAAGAAATGATTCCAATGAAAAAAATTATGTTTGGCTATTATGTTTTGTTGATAATTCTTTCTTAAATGGGTGTGAACGATTGTAGTAATTTTGATTGGTTCATGTTAGGATATCTTCCTAGAGTTGGGAAATATTTTCTTTGAAGAAGTGCAATAAGCTGTACACTGGCAGTGTACAACTAGTGTCAAAAGCTAGTGCCATGTGAAAAAAACATATACAATATTCTGGCTGTACACTGCCAGTGTACAAGTAGTGTCAAAATATCCAGTATTCTGGCAGTGTACAGTTAGTATTTGAAAATATTGCTTCAAGGAGTCATTCTAAATCTGAACAAAATACCATAGTAACCATACAATATTTGCAAATAAATTTCAAACACCAATGTAAACACCAACTAAGTATCCAAAGTATCCATGATCCTAACTCAAAATATCCATGATCAAGTCATAACTCAAAATATTAGACACCATGCTAGTTAGACACTAAACATAACTTAAATAGAGTCACATCCCCCATTGTTTAGATACTAAACATAACTCAAAATATTGGACGCTTTGCTAGTTAGGCTGCATCCCTGTCCTCCATCTGATTGTTAGTACCATCGGGTGCATGAGCAACATAGGCGCCATCCATCTGATTGTGAGTATCATGGTATGCTTGAGCAGCAGAGGAACCATAACCTCCAGTAGCGTATGGATCAATGCCAGTAGGGTAGAGAAATAGAAATGTGTTAGTCTCACCCAACCTAGGACTAGAAACATTGGAATGACGAAGCGAAGGATCCAAGGGCACATTGAGTTGAGCCGCAAGCTGAGTAGTATAGTAGAAATGGTCAACCAAGCTACGTCCAAGAAGTTTTCTGCTTCCACGAATATAGTTCCGCAACTGATCAAGTATAAACTGTGTATCAGACGAACCCAGAATGGAGTTGGAAGCAGCTGGAGCAGAGACAACATGTATAGTAGGTTCAACATGAGTATTAGTATCATTGACAAGAGAAAGAGCAGGTATCGATGGCTTGCGATAGAAAGGAGAGAGTGCACTGTCTGGATTTTCAGATGGACAAGTGGATAGGTCAACATCGAAGTGCTCTAATATACGAGTGATTATCATCCCATAGTGGATAGGTCAACATCGAGGAGCAGGCTCAACATGAGTATTAGTACCATTGACAAGAGGAGGAGCAGGTATCGATGGCTTTCGACAGAAATGAGAGAGAGCGCTGTCTGGATTTTTAGATGGACAAGTAGATAGGTCAACATCGAAGTGCTCTAAGATACGAGTGATTATCATCCCATAGGCTAACGAACGATTACTATTTCCACGAATGTCGATCATATTACATTTGCGCTAGACAAAAGCGGATACCAAAATAGAGATGATGCATGCAGGAAAGTGCATCTAAAGTAACCTTATCATAGCTACCACCTTTAGGCAGAATGGTGTTGAAAACAAGTCAATGAAGATCATAGAAATAATTATTTAGAAAGGGGGCCAAGCGTTGTCATTCGTTGGAGGTACAGAACATATAAGATTAAGAAATTTTTCCCGAGTGTGCTCAGGCGGATCTTTTTAACGGAATATATCCATAAGTTCGTCGCCTTTGGAAGAAATATCGAGAATACGAGCAAGAATTTTTCCATTCATAGGAATAGATTTTCCAGCTGCATGGGTAACGAAACTCAGGTCCGTAGTGGTATTGATAATCATATTGCAAAAAAATACACAAATGACATTTGGATAGACAAGATCCCACTTGGCAAATAGTTTGTCCCAATCAAATTGGGCGAAGATAGATCGATATGCAGAAAAAATGGTAAGGTCGATAGAACGATCAGAGAGCACTGGACGAACTACAAAGCCATTGAACCAGTCAGTAGATGCGGCGTAGCAATGGAAGAAGTTGTTGTCATATCGTTCATTGTCGAAGAAATCTATAAGGCTAAAAGCGGGTACATTCGGATTAGAAACTACATGTAATCCCTCTTGAATGTTGACAACACGCTTCCCAACAGAAGATCTGGAATGCTTGGACATGATTTAACAAGATATGGATATAATTTTCACGGATCAAGATATATGTCGAATAGTTGTTGGGAGTTGGAGAAGAGGATAAATTGGAAGAGAAATGGGAAGATAGCTGAAATGGAGATGATAGATGGAATGTGGATGATAGAAGAAATAAAGAAATTTTGGCAGTTCAGTTGGAGAGAGGAGAGTTCAGTTAAATTTTGGTGGATAGAGGAGAGGGCATTTTGTTTTTGCTGGAAAGAAGAGAGTTTAGTTGATTTTTGGTGGAGACGGGAGAGTAGGAATATATACCCACTTAAAAACAGTACACCGCCAGTGTACTATAGGAACCCAATTATGGAAGCAGGATCTTGCTGGATGGGTTTTGTACATACAACAGTACACCGACAATGTACCTTGGGAATCGATTTATTGCAGTAGAAACTTACTGGATGGGTTTCAACTCGGCAACAGTAAACAGCCGGTGTACTATGGGAACCCATTTATGGGAGAATAAATTTGTTGGATGATGCAGCAGTATACATCCAGTGTACTATGGGAACCCATTTATGGGAACAGAAACTTGCTAGATGACACAGCAGTACACAACCAGTGTACTATGGGAACCCATTTATTACAGTAGAAACTTGCTAGATGGGTTTCAACTCGGCTACAGTACATAGCCGATGTACTGTGGGAACCCATTTATGGGAACAAAAACTAGCTAGATGACACCGCAGTACACTTGGATGACACAGTAGTACACAGCCAGTGTACTGTGGGAACCCATTTATGGGAACAAAAACTTATTGGATGACACAACAGTACACAACCAATGTACTGTGGGAACCCTTTTATGATACATATTCCAAATGTTGATACATATCCACACATAAGAGCATATAAAAAACATATCCAAAATGCTAATACATATCCATACATAAAAATATATAAAAAACATAGCCAAAATGCTGATACATATCCACACATAAAAGCATATAGAAAACATAACCAAAATGGATTTTGTTATCACATTTGTTTCACTGATGTATGTCCAGAATACTAATACATATCCAAAATACTGATACATAACCAAAATGGAATTTGCTATCACATACGTTTCACTACTAAATATCCACTAGTATCAGTTAAAACATAGTTTCTGATATAAACATCCTAGCCTTCTTCAGATTGCTTTATACAACTTCCCAAAAGCCTAGCCTTCTTCAGATATTGCCGATTCAAACTTCCCAAAATCCTAGTCTTCTTTAGATATGTTCAGATTCTTAAGTCATGGCATCCACCTGACTTTCCTAAAAAAACATAATTTAGGTTAGCAAGCCATAATAATATGTCCAAGTAAAAAAAGTAGAAATTTATTTTCCTTACATAATAATACATGGTCTCGTTGTTATATTTGACTCATGCGACACTTGTACTCCAGTCATGGTATCCACCTGAACCCCATGTGTGTCCTAACAATTGTTGATTGTAAGTGTTAGTTGTAAATGAAAATCATGAAAATTTATTGTTTTATATAATTGATACTCATACCTGACTAGGAGGATTGTTAGTATTAGATGGCCCTCTTCTTGGTGTAAATTTTGGTACGACACGCTTTCTAGGTGGTGACCTGTAGCTCCACTTCCCAGAAATTTATGAAATATTTTTTTATTATTTATTTGTTTTAAATGGTGATTTTTATAAATAATTATTTAGTTAATTATTACGGTAGATAACTTTAGCCATAGTTGAGTTTTGAAGTACCAGATGACCAAGAATCATGGCACGGATAGTGCAGTAGCGTACTTTGACTAGTGTTTAGTCATGGTAGGGGAATGCCAAGCCATAAGTAAGTCCTAACTAGAAAAACCAGGCCAAGTTGCGACTTAACCTCTATAGATGTTTTAATTATTTATTAATTAAATTATTGACTTGCAGAAGACCCGGTTGTACTCAGCTAGTCCGAACTAGACTCGAACCGAGCCCAAGCCATGTAGACCCTTAGTGCGACCAAGACGGCTACATAGATATACTGCATATATATGGGTGTTTTATTTTAATGATCAATGACTAATTATAGATATTGGTTAAATAAAATATATTATTGCTGTTAAAGTTATAATTATATTTTATATATTTGTTATTTTTGAAAATAATACGTTTTCTTGAAATGTCATTTTAGATTTGTGGGACCCTTGACTAGAACAATATATGTGTGTATATATATATATATTATCAGTGTTACTGTCCTTGTCATAATTTTGTCCTTAGTTTTTGTGTGGCTATTTTGCTATATATTCTATTTTTTACTTTCAAGTCGGTTACAATTCCAGTTTTGTCTATACTTTCAAATTTCCAATTTCGTTTACAATTCAGAAGCTTCTGTACTGTCACTTTATCTTTTCGGTCTCTTGTTCTGAAAGTTCTCAGTCAAGTTTACTCCTCTTATGTTCATTTTTCGTTCAAGTATTGAATAAATTTGTTAGAAGGCACTGGTTTAGATTTAGAACAATTCCTTGCTTCAAGCTTACTGTATTTTCATCATATTGGTATGGACTCTTTTTTATGTTTTCTTCTAGCGAATTATCTTTCCTTCTATAGGTTGATTCTTCATCATCTCCTTCATGTTTCTAATTTTCAGAAGTTCTTTTAGTTGAACTGTGTACATTCCAGTACATTTTTTTAAGCTTGGTAATACTCATCTAGCTATTTACTCGAGCCCAACTAAGCCCACACAAGCAAACCCCAAACCAGCTAAGCCAAGCCAAGCCAAGCCAAGCCAAGCTAGTAGCACCCCGACCCTGTTCCACTCCACCAGACGAGTTGCAATGTGTACACACACAGACTTTCCTGCTGCTTTGACATGTATGCGAAATGACGGAGAACCACTTAATCTAAAAATTAACAAAATGAATCTGGCTTTTGACTTTGTCTGTTCCCTGGTAAAAATATCCCAGCCCAACCATGCACCCAGCCTAGCCCATAGGCACAGCAAGTTCTCGCCTATTCCCAGCAGCGTCAACCCGAGCGTTAAAACCAGGCCGAGCCGACCATTGTATTTACTGTATACATACGTCGAGAGAGCGAGTTTCCCTTAAACCCTAAAAACATTGTTGTTGCAATCGCCAAGAGCCACCCTCTCAACCTGGCGACCCCTTTCCCAGTCCTAGCGCTGCCACATCGTCCAACGACGGCGAATGACGGCCATGGCAGTACCGACACACGCGCGCGCGTCAAAACAGAATGACAGCAGCATCAATAGCCACCCCCTGTTTGAGGTACGATTTCTCCTTCGTCTCTCGACGAATTCGTAAACCATTTTCATGGATTCGATAACAACCCAATCATCTACAAACCCTAGTAATTAGTTAGATTCCACTCGTAGAGAATAGCCTGCTAAATCTCACGAAAAACCGATAAAAAACTGTTTCGAGAACAGTTTAATAATAGTCCATTCATCCACGTTTGAAGATCGATTTTGATCGATCTAGTACCAGATTAGAAATTCTACTTGAACACAATTATAGACAACATATAGGGCTCCACAACCCATTTCGCAAAAGTCGATTTTATCGACTATGCGCCGAGAAATCAGATCCTAAAGTTTACCAAAAACCTGTTTTCAAAACTATAAAAACCTTCGATACGACGTGCGTCCCGCCAATCCGGGCGACGTGGTCGCGAACTGAAAGCATCGAAAGGTGCGTATCAGTGTAACGCCCCAGTTCCAAAATACGTAGGACTAGGAATGTAGACATGCCAGCTGTATTCATACGAAGTATACTCCAATATATGGAAACCTCATATGAATACATAAGCTGTAAAATGCAGTAGAACCATAACTAATTAATCTCATCCACACAAAATAAATAAATAAAAGATATCATATAATGAGAATGAATTGTCTTGATACAATATGTTGGGCGGAGACAAATCCACTACCAACAAGTAAAGGAAAAATACATGAGAAAAGAAATAATTTTGGCGAGCGAAGCAAAGACGATCCAAGTGCAATCATCCTCGAAGAAATAGAGAGGACCATGGCTAGAGCTAGAATACCTGTGAAAGACAAGAGCACACACCTGGAAAGATAACCAGATCCTCAGAGGGACGTAACAAGACACATAATATCATGCCATATAAACTGAATAAATATTGCTCAAATAAATAAGTCAATTGAATTATAATATGGTCCAATACACACCTATTGAACGAGCGTACCATCCCCCCAACCAAATAAGGACAGGAGATGGTAAACTAATTTACTGTGACGTATCTTTCCATGCTATGAATCCAATATGGTATCCGGACCCCAACAAAGTTCAATACCTTCTCATCGAAGTAGTAAGTCACACCTACAACCAAACAAGGACAAGATGTGACGAACTAATCCGCGACAAGTTATTGTTCCAAGCTACGGTCAGATACAAGTTCCCAAACCAAAAGTACTCATACCTTACGGATAAGATAGCCTAACCGTTCTAAGTGAAATGTAATTAAGAACAATCCTTCCTACGCATGGGCCCTGGCTAAATAGGATCGACATGGTCCTCCCTTGGGGCACCAGAGGCCCCATCAATAAGAGCATGACGTTCCGCAGAATGTCAGTGGCCGTTAGTAATCATGGGTCATCAATCCCGTATCTCCAGCGGAGCTTCCGGGTCACAAGGAAAAGTTCATCGAAGCCCATACGCTAAGGAATTGTCCTTCCCGCCTAATGCCTACTATGTTGTATCCACAATAGTAAACCTCTATAACCGCTAAGTCCAACTAGCATGCAATTCTATTAGCGATTATTCCTATCGTACGGCTTGTACGTACTGGTGGCCAGCCGATCACGCATGTCCGTGTTCTACATGCGACACACAACTTCATGATACAACGTGTCAAGGCCATGAATACAACACACAAAGGTGGTCCCTTAAATCTAGGTTTTAATGTGTAAGAAAACTAATACATAGCAAGAAATATAAATGAACATTAAGTTCTAACAGGTTATGCCATGTATCACAGTTTATTTGTATAAAGAAAATAATAAATAATGCATGAAATATGAGCTAAAATAAATAAACAGCAAATGGCAAGGTGTCTTGCCTGGTAGGACGCCTGGTGTACTGCAATGATCGAGGTGGCAAGAACTACGACTCCGGTGCAACAACTTATGCAAGGTGACCTCGGGTGGTGTCACGGACAGTTTTATTGGGTCCAGAAGGGTCAAATTCGTTAGGGTGGACATAAGGTCAGCTAGAATTGGCGAAGGAATGACTTGGTTATGGACAGAAAAATATCTAAAGAATGGGTTAAATAATATATATGTTTTTATAAAACTTTTTTTAATACTTAAAAAATAGTTTTATTTAGTAAAACAATTAATTTAATTACTTGAAAATCCAAAAATCTTTCTAGGGAGAAAAATCTAAGTTTCGACAAAATACTATTTCTAAGTATAAAAACTATATTTTATATATGAAGATATTTAGGTACTTATTCAAAAATAATAAGGAGTATTTAGGCCAAAACTATAACTTGTCAAATACATTTATATACATATAATTCGAGAAAATATTTTAGAGTCAAAATTTACTTTGAATTTAGCTAGAAAATATTTGTAAAATTTTCTAAAATGATAATAATAATGCAAGTAATAATTTTTAGCAAGACAGCAAAATAATAAAAATAACCGTAATAATAATAATAATAATAATAGTAATAATAATAATGACAATAATAATAGTAACAATAAAAATATTAATGATAATAATATTAATGATGATAATAATAATAATAATAATAATAACAATAATAATAGTCAAAACTACTGTACCTCACAGTAGTTCTCTCTTCAAAAAAAATCAGTCAACAACAACAAAAAAAAACGTATAGGAAGAAAAAGGAGGCTGAGAGAGGAGGGAATAAGTGAGAGGAGAGAGAGAGTTGAGGAGCGATCGAAAGACGAAGCAGGGGCGGTTCGGCCGGGCTCGACGGCGGGCGGCGCCGAGCGCGGAGAGGAAAGGAGGCGAAGGGGAGAAGAGCCGTGGGAGGACGGGAGGGTGGCGCACGCGGCGGTTAGGGCACGACGGTGGAGAGGGGTTACGCGCGCGCTCGTGGAGGAGCGGAGATCGGTTCGGGGGCTGGGCTTGGCCGGGCGTCGACAGGAGGGGCGGCCGCGCGCGGAGGTCTCGGCCACCGGCGGCGAGAGGAAAGGTCGCGGCGGGGCTGCGAGCGGAGGAAGAGGATGGCGGACGCGAAGGGTCTCGCCGACGGCGTAGGGGCAATTGTCGGGACGGGGTACGTAAAGGGTTTGTGCGGCAGAGGCTGGCTCGCGGTGGCGGCCAGAGTTTAGGTAGCACGCGGAGGAGCGGCTCGGTGGTTCGTCGGCTCCGGATCTGGAAGCCGAGGGGCAGAGCGGCGCGAAGTTCGACTCGGAGGTCGAATCGCCGGAGAAAGGCCGGTGCTACTACCGGAGGTAAGGAGGGTGGTGGTGGTGTATTTCCTTCCCTATTTTTTTCTGTGAGTTTTTGGTTTCCTGTGTTCCGGCGAGTGGACGCCGGCGACAGTGGAGGCGGTGGTGGTTTTGGTGACGGGAGTTTGGGTGGACGGGACGTGGTCGGCCGGGCTGGGTTGGACTGTTGGTGGCGGAGATCTGTGGGTGTACTGGTGGTGATAATGACGGTGGTGGTGGTCGAGTTCGGGGCTGCGGTGGTGATGGTGGTGATGGTGTCGGTTTGATGGTTTTGGGGAGATTTTCAGGTGGTTTGGAGCGGTGGTCTGCTTGGTGGATGGCTCCGGCGAGAGTTTGTTGGAGTCGGCGGAGTCGGGTTATGTCGTGGTGGTTCGGAAGAGGCCGGGACTGCAGGTGGTCGGATGGGTGGTGATGATAGTGGCTGGAGGTCAGTGTTATGGCGAGAGTGTCGGAGCGCCGGGGGTGGTCTGTGCCAGGGGCCGGAATTTGATGGTCGGGATGTTGGCAATGGTGGCGGTGGACAGAGAATGGAAGGCTGGCCGTGGGTTTCGGGTTAGGTAAGGAATAGGATTTATGATTGTCCGGGTATGTCGGACACGAAGGAGGAATGATGTATATGTAAAACGTGAAATAAAAATTGGACGGAAAACATGGACACGATGCACACACGTCATGGAATTTGTGGATGTGAGGAACCTACGGAGGAGTACCTGCCTATTTTTAGGATGTGGGAATTCCCAATTGGATAGGGATTATGAAAAGATTTAAATTCCCTTTTAGATAATTTACCACTTAATTTAAAACAAATCAAAATTACTATCCATATCTAAATCAATTTAAATATAATTGAATTCCATCCTTAGTTTAAAATCAAATAAAATAAATCAAATTCAATTATAGATATTAATTTACTATTTAAATCAATCCATAAAATCAAATCAAGATTTAAATTGCCATAAAATTTCAAAATATGTTTTTCCAAAAATACTATAATAATAATTTCGAAAATACATTATTATTTACAAATAAACTTAATAAATATTTATGAAATATATATGTATACACGAAGAATATTATTTATTATTAATAACTGTTTTTACGAAAGACTTTTTATAAATAAAATAAATAAAATAACGAACTTGGAAATGTTGGTATGATAGCTAAAATAATTATTACATATATTATTTTGAAACCATAAAAATAGAAAAAATATTTTTCTAAAAATATGTACGCTCGCACATATTCGCACTCGTCGAGCAAAAACGAAAATTCGCGTGCGACGTATAATTATGCAACTACGCGAAATAATAAAATAAAAATCAATACCAAATTTATAAATAAGAAAAAAATAGTAGAATTTTAGGGATTTTACAATCAGCTTCGTGGATGTGGGGGCTTTGACGGAATTCAAATTGGTTGCGTGTGCGCGACGAATTTGATGCGTATCCGTCAAAATTCACCGTATCGGCCTCTGTGCAAAAACTTTAATTACTTTGTGCACGTTCATCAAATCGAGAAGAAATTTGCACCAACAGGACCGTATCATTTTTCTGGTCCTGTATGCCATGTTTGGGCGGATTCTGAGATAGTTGATCGGATCGCCGTTTTGTGGGCCCCACGATCCGATTCAATGGGCGATTTTGTGCACAGCCCATCGGAATCCAAAACTGGACATACTGTTGGGTTCGTATCGTCAAACCAAATCCGTAGACATATAGTTTGATGACTTTAGAGACCATTGACTCTGGCACGTTTTCCGGTACAAAGCGGGTCCAACGGCGGACACCATTTTGACCCGAAATTACCGTTTTGCCTATGTGTCCAGAATTGGACTTAAGGGCATGCAATTTTAGCTAATTTGACTATTCTGAGAATGTTGGCAATATATTTTTCAGCTTTCGAAGACAGTTGCGAGATTTGGACTTTATGGCTTATCAGTTGACTATATTTTTGTTGGATCTTTGTACAACCTCCAGGCAAGTATACCTTGTCTTTCTCTACAGTTTATTTACATACATATTCTAATTATTATATAGTTTTACTAGTTGATTATTGACATGTGATTTGTACAACATGCATGCTAGTATATATATATAGTTCTTGTTCGTAGTTAATTTTGTAGTTCATATTGGATTGGTTCTCTCGTGTATCTTGATTGGGTCGTGTCGTGTCATCACCTGTACTTGGACTATGTTACATCGTATCATTGGATGAATAAGTTATAACAGAACTGCTGTACCTTGAATTCTTAAAGCTAACCTGCGAGTCCACATTAGGGACGAGGGTTAGTAGTTATTTGTACCTTGATTTCGTGAAGCTAACCTGCGAGTCCACACTAGGGGCGAGGATAATTCTTGATGCTAGCCTGCGAGTCCATATTAGGGGCGAGGGTTAGTAGTTATTTCAAACCTGCGAGTCCACACTAGGGGCGAGGGTTTGAGTATCCATTGATCTCGTGACATGTTTCCTCTTGTTCTCCTCCAGCAGTTCGTTTATGCGTAGTGGTTCTCCCAGTCGTGTATAGTCATATTTACGTACGTGTTGATTAGTATTTTCTTGTGTATATCCTGTACTTTTTTTTTGCATAATAAACTGTTAAATATGCATGTTTTTATGTAACTTGCTATGTCCCCTGAGGACCTGATGATCTCTTCAGGTAGCTGATTGCATGGAGTTAGTTAGTGGCTCATGATGGTAGTGATTACACCTGCAGGGATACAGGTATTTGCTTGTGATATTGCTTTATTAACCTCTCGTGCTTTATATTCCATACCTTGATATATTCTGCTTATTTTATAGACTCATATCATTCTTACAGTCTAATCGGACAATATGCTAATGGGCTGCAGACCATGACCCATAATTATTCATTCATGTTTCATATTCTTATTATGGATTGAAATATAGATTGCATTGCCATGATTTGGCAGTATACCATATCCTTGACAGCATTTACGTATTCGAGTCGGTCTGGAGTCCGTTCGATACGTAGCTGGCTTGCTCACGAGCTCGCGTCCGAAAAGTGGGCGCGGGTCGTGACAAGTTTTTTCGGTGGCCCATGCAGGTCAGAGCATATCGTACTGGTTACGTAACTATACTGGTACGAGCCTGCGACTATAAATAAACCTTAGAAATCTCAATCTGCACTGCTTTGAAGATTCTCCTAGAAATTCTCTACGTCCTTGAAAACTCCGTAATTGCTCTCGATTATACTTTCTTGCTTTCCGTACCATTGATTATCGTCCCTCTTTATTTCGAAGTGACGAATGATCGTGATGTTTAGAATTCATCGGAGATTCTTGAGTTATGGTATAATATTGCTTGACTATTGAATATTTGGTTGTTTATATATATGAGGGATTATAGATGCCATACGCCATAGATACCTGATTGGTAAAATTGTTAGCAACTAGTTAGAAGATTATAAGATTTTAGTGACCGTATTTTGAGGAGTAGTGTGACCAAAGGTGGGTAGAAGTCCTCGAGATTTCGTAGTTACAAAATGGCTAGAGAAAGATATAAACTATTTTTTTTGAGGAATTAAATTTAAGGAGATTTTGGTAAAAGTAGACATTCATTTTGAATTTTAAGGAAATAGTTATGAATTAGAATTTCGAGGACGAAATTATTTTTTATGGTGGGTAGATATGTAACTCCCCTTTCCGAAAATTTTTGAAATATTTTTTTTATTATTTATTTGTTAGATGGTGATTTTTAGATTTTTATAAATAATTATTTAGTTAATTATTACGGTAGATGACTTTAGCCATAGTTGAGTTTTGAAGTACTAGATGACCAAGAATCATGGCACGGATAGTGCAGTGGCGTGCTTTAACTAGTGTTTAGCCATGGTAGGAGAATGCCAAGCCATAAGTGAGTCCTAACTAGGAAAACCAGGCCAAGTTGCGACTTAACCTCTATATATGTTTTAATTATTTATTAATTAAATTATTGACTTGCAGAAGATCTGGTAGTACTCAGCTAGTACGGACTAGACTCGAACCGAGCCCAAGCAATGTAGACCCTTAGTGCGACCAAGACGGCCACATAGATATACTGCATGTATATGGGTGTTTTATTTTAATGATCAATGAGTAATTATAGATATTGGATAAATAAAATATATTATCGCTATTAAAGTTATAATTATATTTTATATATTTGTTATTTTCGAAAATAATATATTTTCTTGAAATGTCATTTTAGATTTGTGGGACCCTTGACTAGAACCGTATATGTGTGTATATATATTATCAGTGATACTGTTCTTGTCATAATTTTGTCCTTAGTTTTTGTGTGGCTATTTATGCTACATATTCTATTTTTTTACTTTCAAGTCGGTTACAATTCCAGTTTTGTCTATACTTTCAAATTTCTAGTTTCGTTTATAATTCAGAAGCTTCTGCACTGTCACTTTATCTTTTCGGTATCTTGTTCTGAAAGTTCTCAGTCAAGTTTACTCCTCTTATGTTCATTTTTCGTTCAAGTATTGAATAAATTTGTTAGAAGGCACTGGTTTAGATTTAGAACATTTCCTTGCTTCAAGAATACTGTATTTTCATCATACTGGTATGGACTCTTTTTTATGTTTTTTTCCAGCGAATTGTCTTTCCTTCTATAGGTTGATTCTTCATCATCTCCTTCATGTTTTTAATTTTCGGAAGTTCTTTTAGTTGAACTGTGTACATTCCTGTACATTTTTTTAAGCTTGGTAATACTCATCTAGCTATTTACTCGAGCCCAACTAAGCCCACACAAGCATACCCCAAGCTAGCTAAGCCAAGCCAGTAACAGCCCAACCCAGTCCCACTCCACCAGACGAGTTGCAATGTGTGCACACACAGACTTTTCTGCTGCTTTGACATGTATGCGAAATGATGGAGAACCACTTAATCTAAAAATTCACAAAACAAATATGGCTTTTGACTTTGTGTGTTCCCTGATAAAAAAATCCTAGCCCAACCATGCACCCAGCCTAGCCCATAGGCCCAGCAAGTTCTTCCATGTTCCCAGCAGTGCCAACCCGAGCGTTAAAACCAGGCCGAGCCGACCCTTGTATTTACTGTATACATACGTCGAGAGAGCGAGTTTCCCTCAAACCCTAAAAACATTATTGTTGCGATCGCCAAGAGCCACCCTCTCATCCTGGCAACCCTCTTTCCCAGTCCTAGTGTCGCCACGTCGGCCAACGACGGCGAACGACGGCCACGGCAGCATCGACACACACGCGCACGTCAAAACAGAACGGCAGCAGCATCACTAGCCACCCCATGTTTGAGGTACGATTTCTCCTTCGTCTCTCGACGAATTCGTAAATCTTTTTTTATAGATTTGATAATAACCCAACCATCTACAAACCCTAGTAATTAGTTAGATTCAACTCGTAGAGGATAGCCTGCTAAATCTCCCGAAAAATCGATGAAAAACTGTTTCGAGAACAGTTTAAAAACAGTCCATTCATCCACGTTTGAAGATCGATTCTGATCGATCTAGTACCAGATTAGAAATTCTACTTGAACATAGTTATAGAAAACATATAGGGCTCCACAACCCATTTTGCAGAAGTCGATTTCATCGACTACGCACCGAGATATCGGATCCCAAAGTTTACCAAAAATCTGTTTTAAAAACTATAAAAACCTTCGATACGACGTGCGTTCCGCCAATCCGGATGACGTGGTCACGGATCGAAAGCATCGAAAGGTGCGTATCAGCTTCATGGACGTGTGGGCTTTGACAGAATTTAAATTGATTGCGTGTGCACAACGAATTTGATGCGTATCCGTCAAAATTTACCGTATCGGCCTCTGTGCAAAAACTCTAATTAGTTTGTGCACATTCGTCAAATCAAGACGAAACTTACGCCAACAGGACCGTATCATTTTTCTGGTCCTGTATGCCAAGTTTGGGCAGATTCTGAGACAATTGATCGGATCGTCGTTTTACGAGCCCTACGATCCGATTCAACGGGCGATTTTGTGCACGGCCCTCCGGAATCCAAAACTGGACATACGGTTGAGTTCGTATCATCAAACCGGACTTGTAGACATATAATTTGACGACTTTAGAGACCATTGACTCTGGCACGCTTTTCGGTGCAAAGCGGGTACAATGGCGGATACCATTTTGCCCCAAAATTATCGTTTTTCCCCTGTGTCCAGAATTGGACTTAAGGACATGCAATCCTAGCTAATTTGACTCTTCTGAGAATGTTGGCAATGTCTGTGTCAGCTTTCGAAGATAGTTGCGAGATTTGTACTTTATGGCTTATGAGCTGACTATATTTTTGTTGGATCTGCGTGCAACCTCCAGGCAAGTATACCTTGCCTCCCTCTACAGTTTATTTACATGCATATTCTTATTATTATCTAGTTTTACTAGTTGATTATTGACATATGATTTGTACATCGTGTATGCTAGTATATATATATATATATATATATATATATATATATATATATATATATATATATATATATATATATATATATATATATATATATATATATAGTTCATGTTCATAGTTAATTTTGTAGTTCATATTGGATTGGTTCTCTTGTTTATCTTGATTAGGTCGTATCGTGTCATCACCTGTACTTGGACTGAGTCGCATCGTGTCTTAGGATAAATAAGTCATAACAGAACTGCTGTACCTTGAATTCTTGAAGCTGACCTGTGAGTCCATATTAGGGGCGAGGGTTAGTAGTTATTTGTACCTTGATTTCGTGAAGCTAACCTGGAAGTCCATACTAGGGGCGAGGGTTAGTAGTTATCTGTTCCACACCTACGAGTCCACACTAGGGGCGAAGGTGATTCTTGATGCTAGCCTGCGAGTCCACACTAGGGGCGAGGGTTAGTAGTTGTTTCAAATCTGCGAGTCCACACTAGGGGCGAGGGTTTGAGTATCCATTGATCTCGTGACATGTTTCCTCTTGTTCTCCTCCAGCAGTTCGTTTATGCATAATGGTTCTTCCAGTCGTGTATAGTCGTATTTTCGTACGTGTTGATTAGTCTTTTCCTGTGTATATCCTGTACTTTCTTTATTGCATGATAAACTATTAGATAGGCATGTTTTTATGTATCTTGCTATATCCCCTAAGGACCTGATGATCTCTTCAGGTAGCTGATGTCATGGAGTTAGTTAGCGGCTCATGATGGTAGTGATTACACCTGTAGGGATACATGTATTTGCTTGTGATATTGCTTTATTATCCTCTCCTGCTTTATATTCCATACCATGATATATTCTGCTTATTTTATAGGCTCATATCATTCTTGGAGTCTAATCGGACAATATGCTAATGGGCTGCAGACCATGACCCATAATTGTTTATTCATGTTTCATATTCTTATTGTGGATTGAGATATAGATTGCATTTCCATGATTTGGCAGTATACCATAGCCTTGATAGCGTTTACGTATTCGAGTCGGGCTGGAGTCCGTTCGATACGTAGCTGGCTTGCTCACGGGCTCGCATCCGAAAAGCGGGTGTGGGTCGTGATATGACCTATTAACCAACCTCTTAATTCTTGGCCTACTCAACGATGTTCCTCCTTTAGTTGAAGGTGTTTCTACATCCAAGTGTCTAACATCTGCAACATGAGCAACATGTGTATTTTTTATAGTCTTCTTCACATGAGCAACATGTGTATTCTTACACTTCCTTTTGTTATGGCCCATTTGTTGGCAATTAGAGCATTTCATTAAAACTCTAGTTCTCCTCATTCCATATCTATTTTTTAATGGAGGTTCGTTATTTTTCTCTCTTCTTAACTTTTTTGGACGCCCCGATCTTTTCTTACCAAATGGTGGTGCGCATACAGGATCACCTACACCATGAGGCAAAAATCTGCTATCTATAATTGAAAATATCATCTCAGAATAGCACTTCTTCCAAGTGCTAATGTGGTAGCATTGATCCACGTAATCTTCAGGTTGTTTCCTGAGATGGTGTAATGCTGCTATTGAATGCAAAGAAGGAATTCCATAAAGTTGCCATATATACTCTGCAATCACATGTCCTTAAATTTGTGTCCAAAGTATAAATGCCACCCTCATGTGCAATTTCAAAATTTGATCCTTTTCTTGCATAAGTTACTGTACATTCTCTAGATTTGTCCTTCTTCTCATCTCACTTCTTCTGTATGTTTGGACACAACAAATTATTTCCCAATCTTTCTATTTTCTCCCTTTTCACTTGAAATCTTTTCATTAGCACTCTTCTTATCATCTCCAATACTGTAAGGATTGGCTTATCTCTTGGTAATAAAATGTACCTATTAAAAGCTTCGGATATGTTGTTAGTTAACTGATCACATTTCAAATAGTCAACAAAGAATGTCCTACACCATTGCACTTTGTTCAACTTTATCAACCACGACGTCCATGCTTCTTTGTTCTCCAGCATCATAGCCTGCATATGAAATTCCCAATCTGGAACAGTGTGAGCTCTTGCAATATTCCACAACATATTTCTTAGTTTGCCTCCTCTGTAGCCGGCCAGTATCCCTGAAGTTTGCATGAATATGCCTAACACAGTACCTATGATTATCATCTGTCATGATCTGTTTGAAAGCCTCAACAAGGCTCTGCAATATAAATAGAAGTAATTTTCAAGTTTAATTGGCTATTACGAATTACTGAAATATAAATAAAATATAGTAATATGTGTATACCTTTTGCCTATCACTTATGAAATGCCAATTGTCCTCCAACTGGCTCCCAATAGCATAAAGCAAACAATCAAGAAACCATCCATGTATCGTGGCATTCTTGGGCTACTACTACAATGGCTATAGGAAACATTTGGTTGTTGGCATCTCTAGCAACAACAATGTGTAAAATCCCTCATGCAGGACCCTTCAAATGAGTTCCATAAACGCCAATAATATTCCTACACCCACTTTTAAAACCTTTTATTTGTGCATTGTAGGCAATGAAAATCCCATTGAAGATGTTGGGCTCCTCCATTGCAATTCTTTGTGTCCTTATCTTTACAACACTACCAGGATTTTTTGCAGTATGATTGCCGCATAGTCTCTCAACAACCCATACCGCTCTTTGTAACAACCATCTATGATACCCATTGCTTTTCTCCTTGCTCTGTAGGCTTTATATGGAGATTTCAACTAAAAACTTCCTATTTACATCACTTATGAACTCCTCAACATTCCATGTAGGACTACTTCTAAAACCCTCCAAATATTTGTTTGCCAACCAAAATGCAGTCATCAGCATATTTCTCACGCCCCGCTCCCGGAGGAGCAATCTTTCACGCTAAGGCGTGATGCCGCACAAGCCTAGGTTGCGCTCGTGCAAGGCCAAGTCCAGAAACGGCCGATTGAAGCTAGGCCACAGAGTCGTACAGAGTGTCCCCATTTGCAGCGGAAAGTAAATTTATATAAGTTGAAAGGCAATTTCAAGATCTTTATTGATATTCAAGAAGTAGTACAAGCGGCGCTAGGCCGAGATTACAATTCGCTCAATCTCTCTCTCTAAAAATATAAAAGGTGTGCCAAGCGGCTTACAACATGGGATGATACATGGCGATGTTCCAATACATTATGTCCTGTATATGGTGCTTCAATTCCTCTGCATCGCTCCAAGGCACCAGAGTTAGCTCCGTACCTTAGCACGCTCGAGGAAAGTCTCCACACCCAACGAGGTTCTCCCGCACCCTGTAAGCAGACTATGTGGTTATCAGTACATTGTTATGCACTGGTGGGGAGGCTAGCTTGCCCACTCGCTATCATTACCAAACACGTTTATTTTACTTTTGTGCACCATCTATCATTTATTGTCTTACTAATCTTGCCTTAGGATCAGTTTTATGGCATATGATTTAAAGTCTATCTCGTGTTATCAATGTCAAGTATCACATAAGAATAATATGCACAACTTACCATACTTACCATACGATCTACCCTATTCAAGGTAAACCAAGTTAGCCAACATATTAAACGTAAGGACTTAAAAAATTGTATAAGCAATCAAGAGTGTCAATGGCGTGTTCCTGCCTCAGGTGGACGAAGTATTTATGTTCATCAAGTTATGTTATACTCTAAAAGCTTTGTTTCGATGTTTCTGTTCACTCAGTTGTTCAGCTTACTCAAGTTGTCAGGATGTGTTATACTCAAGCGTTATTCCGATACATTTCGTATAGGTACTCATATTTTGTCAAGATGTTTTGTTCTCAAGTTTATTCAGGCATGTTTCATTCAGTTACTCAGTTGTTTAGATCTGACAGATTACTTATTTTAATGCAAGGCCTCGTACGCGAATTTGCCACAATCGAGCCAACTTAATCTATATGTACTGGTCGCTGGTAGCACAAGCCATTTTGGACTATCCATCTTGGTATCGTAGTTCTCTATCAGCCGGCGATGGCTGGTACACCCTGATAGGCCATGCAATACCCGAGTTACGCCTCTTGGGTGGCCGAGCCCGCACCCAAGCCGCCCGTAAGCCATGATTCCGCCTAGGCCGGCCACGATGTCGTGATCGTTGCCTTGGAATCCTTATTCATTTCTTTCCCTCGTGCATCGAGTTGTCTACGACCATTTTATATTGTCTTGTCATTTTTAATTTAACGGGCTGTCATTGAGCCATAGGCGATCTTTGAGCCATAGTCGATTACCGACTAGGTTGGCGGCAACATCCGTGCAGCGCGGGTAGCGAGTCCCGTTGCACGTCCTCGTCATACCTGTCGCAAATCATTCTTCTCTTCTTATATTTCTTTCTTTCTTTCATTCATTCTTAATTCTTCTTTCTTTCACTTGTTTATTCATTCTTTCACTTATTCATTCATTTATTCGTTGATTCATTCATTATGCAGCTCTCTGTACGGGAACCGCCTTGGCGACCCAACTATGTCGAAGCCTTTCGATGTTTCTATACTCTGCTCGAAACGACTATATTGATAGTCTTCCTGCCTCATTTTCGTGAACCATTCATTATTTTGTGCTTCAAGTTGTAGTACGATCTAAGTGACAAGCATTTCGTTCATAAGTTAACGCATAGACAATTCTACTCAAGAGCAAGCTGTGCCTTGGCGCGTGCGCGGACTTGTGGTGCGAGGTTCAAGTAACATTGCATGTTCTACAAAAGCATACAAGATGGGATTATTCCCTTCGCTATGTTCGTTGAGTCATTTTATTAGCATGCACGGTGTTATCGCCTAGCGATCTAACAATATTATCCATATTATTATGTGTCTAGGCTAAACAAAGACAGGTTCACCGGAGCCATCCACCTTAGCGATGATCGCATCGGCCGAGCGAGACTCCGAGCGCGCCTTTGAAAGTCTAAGTCTCAATTCTTCTTGGAGGGCCAACTTAACACTTGCATCGATTCGCATCGATACTTAATCGGGTCGATGAAACTCTTCGAGTCAACGATTCATATAGGACTAAGTACGCAAACATGCCAGCTGTAGATATACGAAGAATAGCCTGATGTATGGAATCCTCGTATAAATACATAAGCTGTAAAATATAGAGAACCAAGACATGCTAAATCTCATCCACAAACATATAAAGAAATAAAGATAGAATCAACTATGATCTGTTATTTGTACATACGTTGGGCGGAGACACATCCACTACCAACAAGTTTAAATGAGAAAAATATACAAGAACAGAATTGGCCGAGCGAAGCAAGAACAGTCCAAGGGTAGTCATAGCGAAAAAAAGAAGTAAACCATGTCCTTGGCTAGAGCACCTACAAAACCACAAGAAAGTACACCTGGAGAGACCACCAGGTCCTCAGAGGGATATAACAAGATACAGGAAGAACATGCCATTATAACTGTAATGTAAACACTATAAAACTATAACACAACTGGGTCCCTAACCGTCTATGTGATATGCACTTTGAGGATAATATTCTACACAGGGGCTGTAAGGATTCACGCAAGTAATAAAGAGTGGCCGTCAAGTAGCGCTCATCCGAGACACTATCGGCCAGACAGCAAGTAGCGCTCATCCGAGTCATTATCACCCATGAATGTGTAAAAAGTAAATGTAGCCCCTACGCTAGTAGCTATCCTCTCCCCCTAAATGATACTATAAATGCGTCGTAACTACGACGCACCAACACATGTCACTTCCACAACACTATTTTACATCTGATAACCGTCATGTCCTCTAACATGCATCTATTGACAGTTATTCCTACGCATGTGCACGGGGGATCAGCCAACACGCAAGTATCCTCTATATGTACTTTCAACTCACACACATCTCGTGTTATAATCGTGACAAGTTAATGAGATGTATTACATTGACGATAGTCTCTTAACTCTAGGTCTACATACAAAAAGAAAAATAAATAACTAAAAAAAGTGCGAAAAATATACAATAACAGAATAATAAGGTGCAACTAAATATAAGCAGTAAATATGGCAAGGTATTTTGCCTGATGTTGACGCTTGGTGTGCTACGAAAATTAAGGTGGCACGAAATCCAATTTCAGTGTTATAACTAAGCAAGACGACCTCCGATGACGGCACGGACTATTCTATCGAGTCCAGAATGGTCAATTTAGTTCGGATTGATATAAAAGGTGCAGACTTTGCGAAGGAATGGGAATAATCGGCTTATTCATGGATGGGGAAAAAACATAGATAAATAAATAATATGTATATACGACTTTAGAAGATATTTATAATCTTTGGAAATATAATTTGTTATTTAAAATATCTTTTAGATATAAAATCATTTAGGTTAAAGACTAAGTTGTCAAAATAAAAAAGGGCAAGTACAATAGAGTGGAAATTTGGTATTGTTGATGGTGAGGGCGTGGCCGGGATTGTCGGACGGGATGGAATTATGATGTATTTGTATTGGAGAAAATATAGTGGATGGGAGGCACGGACACAATGCACAATGGAGTAGAAATTTGGTGTTGTGGAGTTCATGGAAAAAGAGGGCAAGTAACTCTCCTTTTATAGGAGGTGAAAATCCCATTAGGATAAAGACTAGGATAGTTTAAACGCCCATAAGATAATTCATAATTTAATTCAAATTAGTTTAAACATAGTACACATAATTTATATCAAGATTCAGTGTTACTAAGCTAAATCTCATACTTAATTCAAAACTTATTTTGAAAACATTCGGTACAATTGATTTAATACCATTTATCAAAATTTATCCAATATTAAATCAAACAAGATTTAAAAATACCTTTTTCATAATTACTACAATATGGTAAAAATAAATTTTGAAAATCATGGTATTTGCTTAAATATTAAATCATAAAATAGCTTTTATAAATAACAAAATATATTAATAAACAAATTTCAAATTTTGCAAAATATCTAGAATACATTTTATATAAACCAAAATTTCTAAACCACTACTTATTTTTAAACAACGAATAAAATAACTCTTTTATATAAAATAAAAATATTTATCACATTTGTTTGAACATGTACTTTTCCTATATAAAATAAAATTTATAACAAAATATTTTTCTAAAATATGTACCTCGACACATATTCGCACTCATCGAGCAAATACGAAACGCAAATCTCGTACGCTACGCAATACAACAATGCGAACTCGTATGCGACTTGCAGATACGAAGTACAAAATAAATACAAATATATTTATTTAAAAAAAATCGTAGTAGAAATTTAAGGAGTTTACATCCTACCCAACTTAAAAAAATTTCGTCCTCAAAATTTAGGAATAGGTAGAATTTTGCGGTTTGAGGGGTAGAAGGATTTTGATATGAAAACATAACCAAGCGAGGTAGTGAAACAAATGTAAAATTTAGAAATTCATGATTTAGATAATGAATCACGGATATGGCTAATTAACGTAAGAAGGAAATGATTAAAGGTTAAAATTAATCGAGATGACATGCATTAAAAGATAGTAGCATATCAAGAAATATAATTTAGAGACCTTGAAGATGTAGTTCCTAGATAGAATATAGTCGTCTAGGTTTAGTGTATGGTTAAAGAAAAGATTGAATCATTTTCAAGTTTCATGGACGATTAGTAGGGTGCGATAATGAATCTAGGGTAGAGAAAAAGGTAACTCAAGATGGGGATATAGTCACATTGGGTGGTTAGTGGCTAACTATCTTGGCAATAGATGGTGGACAACTAGGGGATATCAAGTGCAAGTGTTGTCTTTCTAATATAGGCGAAAGACGAATATTAACGAGTTCGAAGAAGATATTATCGAATACGAATAAGTGGTTCAAAGGCGATTGAAAATTTTCAAAAATAATTGCCAAGGCATTCGCGGATGAGGCTCTTGGGGGCAAGTTTAACTATGTCTCCATCCATGTAGAACAATATATGAAAAGCGAACCAAAGTGCACTAGGTTGATCAGACCATCATGCACCGGCTCTGATTAGACAGTATGTTGGTGGAGGCCTCCAATAATAGACTGTCCTTGATCAAGCTCGATAAAAGAATAAGCTTGTAAAACTGGGCTAAACTAGCGCATAAGTCAAGCTAGTCCAAAAAATAAGCATACGAAAGAATAATGCAAGAAATACGAATAGTCTAAGTATCTAAGTCTTGTCCGACATTTGTGCCTATAAAGGTGTCCTACTATCTTCTTAGTTAAGGTCAAGGTGAATGTTAGGTTGTGAGGCATCTATCCCACTTAAAAGAGTTAAACTTGTAGTGTGATGGGAGAGGGGGTCAAGCAATTGAGAGATAGCACCAAGTAACCGTTTAAGGAATTAAGTAGGTCACAATCATATATAGGGTCGAAAGAATTGAGTCCAGATTCGGTCTCTAACTGAAGTCGGAAAGGACAATGGTATTATGGTATGGTTTATAGCTATCCATTTCGACTTGAAAGTCGTATTACAAAAATAATGTACAAGGGAACGTGTTTTAGTGGGACATGATATACCTACATGAATGTGGGCTCGTATAGGTCTTCTATATAGAATTTGTTGGATGAAAATGTTTAGTATTGTGCACCAAATATCCAAGTCACATAAAGGACACAAAAGAATTTAAAATAGAAAGTGGGAGTTCATGAGATAATGATTAACGCACAAAATAAATGACCAAGCAAAAGCATAAGATAATGATAATTCAGATTATAATAAATTAAGGTAAAATATGTTAGAAATATAGTTTCTAGAGATATGATAGCCACTTAGATAGAGTATGATCAAGGAACAATCTAATCATTTCTCAAGTTTCAAATGCTTAGAAAGTCATGATAAAATCTAGATTTGAGGGAATGTCGAGTGAGTCAAGATTAAAATATAACCACATGATTTTGTAGATGACTAACAACACTTGTGTATATACTACTATCATGGCCATGAGGGATATGGCAATTAGCGTGGAATCCTTCTAACCCATTAGGGTTACCTTGGTGGCCTATCATTAAAATTTAAAACTCAAGTTTTCTTCAAAAAATTTCTAAATAAGTTTTCCAAAATGAACAACCATAAGTTGTATTCACTCCAAGCCGTCTAATTTAATCATGATTAAAAGTTTAATCCCTTCCATAAATCTCCAAGTGAACTTTCATCACGTTACTACTAATTTTTTCAAAATATTAACATTTTCACTCCAACTATCAAACTCGAGAGTTCATAAATCATGACTCTATAAAAATTTCAATATTACTTCATAACTTTAAAACTCCAAAATTTTCTCAAATAATCCTCAAGATAAATTCTTAGCATATCATGAGCAATCTAAAATTTACCGCTCAATATTTTAACGCACTCATCAACCACAACTTGTATTTCTAAGTCATTCAAACATAATCACAACTTGTAAATGGTAAATTCTTTTAATCAATCAAAATAACTTTTCATCACATCATTAGTAAATTTTCCCAAAAATTGTAATATTAACAATCAAACTTTAAGCCCAATATTCAAATGATCTTATCAGCCATCAAATCATTTTCTTTTCAAAATTTCTAATCAATCTCGAATAAACCTTTATTTTGTCAAAAATCAAATATATATATATATATATTTTTTTCTATTATTAATCCAAATCTTAAACTCAAAATTTAAATAGGTTTTAACAATCGTAATTCATACAAGAGTTTAACAATCAAAATTTAAATAGGTTTAATGTCATCTCCCTATTTTTCCAAAATACGTAAATGACTGTATTTCTGTATTTGGAGGATTTTAAATTTTGGGTATTCTTAAAATTTTATTTATTTTCTGGACTTTGGTTAGCCTTAATTGTTTAGGCATGACATTTGATTATCGTCTCTATTTAATTGTTATTATTATTATTTTATTATTGTTATTAGGGGTTAACATGGCTAGCCTTGATTAAATTGTTTTTATTATTATTAATTATCATCATCATTGTTATTATTATTATTATTATTATTGTTATTATTTAAATCCTAAATATCTAAACCTCCCCCATCTCTCTCTAACCTAACTCTCTCTCTCTCTCCCCTTCCCATGGAGCAGCCACCCCTCCCCCACTCTCTCTCTCCTGTACTCTCCTCTCTCCCGCTCACTCAACACCCCTCCCCAAGCTCAGCTCCCTTTCCCCTTCACCCGAGCCCCCTCACCCGAGCTCCCTCTCCCCCACACCACGATCGCCACCGCCGGCCGCCTGCACCACCTTCACCACCACCATCATCGTCGCCGTCGCCGTTCCTCCACGGCCTCCTCCGCCGCCCTCACCCACGTGCGCCGCCTCCATTTCCGCCGTGGTCACCCTGCCTCCAGTCACGACCACCGCCTCCAGCCCCATGGCCTCCGCCCCCTTCTCCTTCCTCCTCTCGCCGTGGCGCGGATCGCCGTCGTGAGCCGCCTCCAGCGGCGCCGTCTCCTTCTCCTCCTCCCTCTCCTCCGCCGCAGCCACTGCTGCCGCTGCTGTCGTCTTTCGTCCCCGCCGGCGGCGACCAGCCCCGACCTGGCCGAGCACCCCCCTCGGTGAGCTCCTCCTCCCCTATCCCTCTGTCCTCCCTCCGCCGGTGGTCTGACCCGACCTGGCCGAGCTCCTCCGTTCTCTCTCTCCCCCCTTCCTTGGGCTGTGAGCTCCTCGGGGAGTGAGCCCCTAGATCGGCGTGCCTCGGGCAGCGTGCTGCCTCGAGCAGTGTGCTGCCTTATGCAGCGTGTCACCTCGGGCAGCGCACCCTCGGTTGGTGCACTTCCTCGTTCCTCGTGTTTTCGGGTTGTGTGCACCTCGGTGTACGTGTCGCCTCGTTTTGCGTAAACCTCGGTCTACGTGTTGCCTTGGGCAGCGGGACGCCTCGAGCCCCGCGCTGCCTCGGGCACCGTGCCATCTTGATTTGAGCGTTGTCTCGGTTTTCGTGCCCGGCCTTTGTGCCCACCTCGGTTTGCGTGCTCGCTCCGATTTGCGTGCCGCATTGGTCTTTGTGTCGTCTCGATTCGCGTGCACGTCTCGATTTACGTGATGCGTGATTCGTGGACCATTCTGATATCCGTGATTTTCTCGATCTACGTGTACGTCTCGATTTACGTGCACATTTTTCCCTGTTCGTCTTGATATTCGTGTTCTCTCGATTCTCGTACGCGTCTCGATATACGTGCGCATCTCGATTTGCGTGCCCGTATCGATCCGCGTACCTCAGTTTTCGTGTCAGATCCCTGCACTGCTTGCGGGACCCACACGGTATAGCCTCCTGCCATCACCTGTGATTTCTCCTATTATTTTATTGTTTGGTGCTAATGATTGTTTATTGTATGTTCTGAGGATCTCGATTGACGTGCTAGCTTGGATCGCGACTGTCGAAGACTTGCTTACCTAGCCAAGCCCTCTAGGCAAGTATCCCTTGCTCATCGACGGCTCTTGCCCTCTCTCTCCTAGAATTTTATTGCATTTAATTAATTTGTACTTGTAAATTTTATTATCATGATTAGTGTAGCTTAGCAGTAGAACTGCCATGATAACTTAGGATAGTTTGGCCCGATACCGGGATAGACCGTATCGGACAACTCGGATGGGTCATCCACACCTCCGAGGACACGAGCACGACTCACATGTATGGATTGTCCCCATATGCCCCGTGTCCGACTCGCGGTCGGGTAGCGGCTTTGGCTGACCTTACTTGAGGCTGTGATTGATTGTGCGTGGGTTAGATTTATGGACATGTGTTGTAGTACGCCCTGCGAGACGGTTGTTTTATATTATGCATGTTGGCTTGGCGCCCAGTACGCATTGTAGCGCTGCTGGAAGCCGGGACTTAGTGGTCTCGGGTTCGATTGGTTTCCAGTACGCATCGTAGTGCTGCTGGAGGCCGAGACTTAGTGTTCTCGGCTATCGACTTGTTTCCAGTACGCATCGTAGTGCTACTGGTAGCTGAGACTTAGTGTTCTCAGCCTGCGAGCCTGCGACTGTGATTCTGCGGCGGGTTGCGCCGAGTGGTTTTAGCCCCAATTTGCTGGGAGCTCCCGTCCAGAATACAGAGGAGACTCTGCCGGATTCTTCCAAAATTCCCGATCGGGAATTTGGTTCGAAGGACTGGGCAGAACCATTCCTTTGATTTGCTGGACTGGGCTCGTGCCTGTTCACCTTGGTATAGTATACCTGATCCCCTTGCCTGCTAGGTAGACTCCATACTAGATTAGTCGCCTAGCTCCTGACCTGTCTTGTCCGTCGGATAGCGTAAGGAGAGCGGTTCCACTCGAAAGACGGTCTGCAACCCTGGTCCTTGTTTGGTTTAAAGGTTGTGGATTTGCTCCAGAGCGGTCCATGTAATCCTTGCCACTTCCGGCGGCATTTATTACCGGACTCTTGTCCCCTGACCCTTCATCCTAGGGGTTGTCCTAGTTTGTCAGATAGAGCTGACAGTTGTCCTATGTATTGGGAGATGTGACTCGTGGATATGACTGAGAATTGAGTATTATGGAGAGTATGATCTTGGGATATTGACTGGGTGGATCTATGTGGATTCTTGGATTTTGGTGATTTCGAATATTTTGTGGAACGAGGAGAATATCGAGGGTATTATTATATGATTTTTACTCGACTTCCCAAACGCCCAAAACCTGGTACCTTTGTGTATTCCGGTAGTTGGGGAACCTGGTTGATTATTGTGTCTTGGTAGTTGAGAGGCTTGTTTTCTAGTGGCTTGTGATCATTGACTTGGAGGATTCTTGTGAGTCAGAGGGCCTAGCATTGTTAGGGGAATGAGCTTGGTATTTGGTGGTTGTCTTTATTGACGTGATATTCACTCCATCATGGATGGGAGACTCTTGCTAGATTGATCTGGTGGATGGACCGACTTGATGATTTGAGGTGTAGGTTCCCATGTGTACTTGACAGGCTATTATAGTAGAGATCGTGATCTTGTACCCGACTTGATATCCATGTCACGATTTGGGCATGTGACTTCTTGTGACTGATAGGTTTGACCTTGTTCCTGGTGTTACACGATGACCTGGACCTGACTTGATTCCTGGTAGTGGCCCGTGGTGGTGCACTCCTGACTAGCACTCTGGACTTGATAGTAAACCTGGCATGTATACTCTTGATTCTTGATAGTGGCCCGTGGTGGCGCACTCCTGATTAGTACTCTTGACATGACATGTTTACTCTTGACCGCTGTTGCGACAGCCAGTCCTGACTTGCTAGGCATGACCCCGTCTTGACACCGTGGTTGATTTCTCTTGATTGTGCTTGTATAAACTACCAGTCCAGTCTTGTCTTGCATCATGTCTAGGACATGGATCCCTGAGTACCACGGTCAGGGATCCATAATGAAACTGACTAGGCTAATAACTAGATTAATCATGTAGTTCATGGGGACTTCCCAGTGACCTGTTGCTTGTCTGGCCCTGGCCCTATGTATCTATATATACTAGGGATTGTTGCTATCCGTCGAGATGAGCGCATTTCCAGCCCTCCGTCGAGTGTGGCACTACTTCTTTAGGGCACATGTATCTTACTGCAGTGTGCCTGCTATATCTATCTTTTTCTTTTGCTGGGGCCATTCGGGTAGTAGCAAGCAGGAGCTGGACTTTGAAGTCTCAACTGCATCTTGTTAGTAATTAGGCCTGTGATAACCCTAGTTAGTTAATAATAGCAAGCCGTAGGCATTGTGTGGCCGCTTGTCCTTCTGTGTTGTTTGGCTTGTTGCCTGCTAGCCAGCTGATATTGATTCCAGCTGGCAATGCAGGTGTTAGTGGATGTTAGGGAGATTGTGATTGTGTTAGCTTCACTATACTTGTGGATTGTTATTGTGCGTTGGTACCGCACGATCCCTTACCTTTATTTACTGTTTTTATATGTTATTCTTGTCATATTTTATCCTGCTGGTTTTCTTCGCCCGTCCTTGAGCCTTCCTTTCTGGTACTTGCTACGGTTGGCCTGACCAACCCTGGATTGTTCCCAGATTGTCTGAGACCGACCCGATGGATCTTCCAGACTTGACTTGGAGGGTGTGCTTCAGTTCCAGACCATGCTAGGAACTGTGGGGAGGTATACTTGTCTACATTATTATCCTGTACTGTAGATTCCAGAATTTCATATGAGTATTTCCTGTTTTTCATATGATTATCTCTCTTGATATTGTTTCATTGTGATTTACCTGTGGATATGAGATCGAATTTAGGCCATAGATTGATTGCATGCTAGGATACCCAACCAGGCTGGACAGCCGTCATCACCGTATAGCGTATTCGTACCTTATACGGTGTAGCTGGCCGTGTACGTCCCCGTATTCCGGAACTGGGGCGTTACATTTAAACCCAACTATGCCGAAGCCTTTTGATGTTTCTATACTCTGCTCGGAACGACTATGATGATAGTCTTTCTGCCTCATTTTCTTGAACCATTCATTGTTTTGTGCTTCAAGTTGTAGTACGATCTAAGTGTCAAGCATTTTGTTCGTAATTAACGCATAAACAATTCTACTCAAGAGCAAGCTGTGCCTTGGTACGAGCGTGGACTTGTGGTGCGAGGTTCAAGTAACATTTCATGTTCTACACAAGCATACAAGATGAGATTATTTCCTTAGCTATGTGCATTGAGTCATTTTAGTAGCATGTACGGTGTTATCGCCTAGCGATCTAGCAATATTGTCCATATTATTATGTGTCTAGGCTAAGCAAAGACAGGTTCATCGGAGCCACCCTCCTTAGCGATGATCGCATCGGCCGAGCGAGACTCCGAGCACGCCTTTGAAAGTCTAAGTCTCAATTCTTCTTGGAGGGCCAACTTAACACTTGCATCGATTTGCATCGATACTTAATTGGTTCGATGGAACTCTTCGAGTGAACTATTCATTTGAGTCGTTGCACATACTGTTTGAATTGACGTTCCGCTAGGGCGGAGCGGATCGTTACAGTATTCACCAAAACCCTTGAGCACTTGTGGGTTGGTTGCATACTTTTTAATTGCCATCTAGTGCCATCAGAATTCGATGAGCCATATAGTCTAAACCCATAATTTTTTTTGCACTCTACAAGTATTCTTCTTCCCTCAATCTTGTTCCACGAGATACCATATCCCCTCTTAATTGCATCTTCCCTGACTAATCTTCAAAATTCTTTTTAACTTTGAAACTCCATGCCGATTATAAATGGTGGGTCTTTCAATTCCTTCACTTCGTTAAACTCTGAAAACTTGGGCCTAGATTGCCCAAGTTCATCTTCTTCGTGAATGCTTCTGTTATCATTACTGTCATCGTACTCACTTTTAACCAAATCTGGCAATTCAATATTCTCTATATCTTCTCTAATGTTAGCATCATCTTCATCTTCCGTATCGGAGTTTTTATGAGTTCAGAATCTTTTGTCTCGTCAGTCTCTTCTACATAGTCATCATCATTTGATCCACACTTTCACCATTATCTTCATTCTCTTCATTGTTTCCTAGAGAAAAAAAGAATCGATAAATTTGAAATATACCTACTACAAGTAAATCATAACTAATATAAGTAATAAGAATATTCATGTACATACATACACTACAACAAATATGGCATACAATAGCAGTTTATCTATAGCGTTCAAGCCTCCCTGCTATAGAATGTCATCATCAATAGCGTTCCTTCCACAGTGCTATTAAAATAGAATATAATAGCAGTTTATCTATAGCGTTCGAGCCTCCCTGCTATTATAATATAATCATCCATAGCGTTCATATTGAAGTGCTATTAAACGTTCATACAATAGCAGTTTATCTATAGCGTTGAAGCCTCCATGCTATTAGAATATCATTATCAATAGCGTTCATTATGCAGTGCTGTTAACAGAATATATAGCGTGTTATGAACGCTGTTAAAGGTATAGTTTTTTTTTCTGAACGTTGCTATGTCCGTATGTCTAGGGGTGAGCATTATTCAGTTTTTGGACCGAATTTCGAACCGAACCTAACCGAATAAGAGATTCGGTTCGGTTTGAAAAAAATCGGTTCGGTTTCGGTTTCGAAAAAAACTAAATTTTTTTATTCGGTTTCGGTTTTGGGATTCGGTTTCGGTTTAATCCCACTAACCTTTCAGAAATTTTATCTAAAATTCCTATCCCTGGTAAATCGAATAAATTTTTTTAGTAATATATATACGAAATATATCTTCGTATATTTAGTAACTATATATATTGACAAAAAAATTATAAATAAACTGAAATATTTGTTAAACCAAATAAACTGAAAATCGAACAGATTTATTTCGTTCGGTTTGGTTCGGTACGGGATATTTCGGTTGGTTTCAATTTTTGTTATTCGATTTTCGGTCGAATTCGGTATTTGGTAATTTGGTTCGGTTAACCGAGTTAATCGAATCCTTATAATTGAACTATCTACTGTTCCAATCATGGAAGAAGCAACACAGTTTTCTATTTTATATTAAAAAAATAAGTTATTAGAGCCCCGACGACAGGCGGAGCCTCTCCAGACCCGTCGTCGTCATCGCCTTCTCTGCTCAGAGCCGTCGCCTCCTAGGCCTCCTCCTCTTCCTCCTCCTCCTCCTCCTCCTCCTCCTCTGCCTCTTAACGATCCCCCCAAAGCTTCTCCTCCTCTAAACGTCGAGGTCTCTCCCAACTCCCTCTTGACGTACCATCTCCGCCTCTTTCTCCTCACTACACCAAAAGAGGGATTTTTCAACATATATATTTTTTGATTACCAACGATTTTTTACTGTTACTAAGTACTAACAGTAAAAAGTGTTAGAAAAGCAAAAAAAAAATGTTAGTATAAACGAAAAAACTAAAATGCAATATAAAGAACACATATTATTAAGTTTACCATAGTTTAAAACCGTTGCTAATCTACTAAAAAATAAAATAAAATTTTTCTCGTGTCTTTCACGTGATTCAAGTAAGTGTTATTGGGGGGAAACACTTTTCATTCCCCCCATTTTCCCCGCATGCCCTAAAATTTCTTCTCGCATCCTTTCCTCCATTTTTACTCATCCCATGTTGGTTCTTCAGCTAATGCTACTCATCTCCGGCTAATGCTTCTCCGAGCGCCTCTCTCTCTCTCTCTCTCTCTCTCTCTCTCTCTCTCTTTGAAGATATTCAATTTTGAAATTTTTTGGCGTCGACCTCTTTCACTACACCAAAACGAAGATTTTCCAACACAAATTTTTTTACATCCTAACAGTTTTTTACTGTTACAAACTACCAACAGTATAAAAACGTTACAAAATAGAAAAACCACTAGTAAAGATAACATAAAAAAGAATTTTAATATTATTGTCGCATAATAATTATATGTAACACTTAGAGCATCATTAGTAGTTGGGACTCTCCAATGCAATTTGGAGCCCAAAATTTCAAAAAAAAGGTAAATGTAGAATGTATTGGGTTTGTATGAGAATAGTAGAAAATCATAAAGTGAGCTCCGGTCCCAAAAATTGTGTGGTCAAAAATTAATGTAGGAAAAAAATAATATAAACTTTAGAATCTAGAAAGTTGGGCTCCAAATTGGAACTTACTATTCTACAAAACAAGTTTCTACAATCTAGAATCTAGAAATTGGGAGGCCCATCCCTTAGCACCCATGGATGGGTTGGAACCGAAATTGTAGAAATTGGGACTAGAGATGAGACTTATTATTCTACAAAATGAGCTCCTACATTCTAAATCTAGAATCTAGAAAATGGGATGGGCCTTACTAATGATGCTCTTACAACCGTTAGGACTTGGACAAAATTAAAGAAAAAAAATCTCGTGTGGTGCACATGATAATGAAAAGTGTTGTTGGGGATGAAAATTTTCAATTCCCTCCATACCCCATCCCGAGCCCTAGAAATTTTTCTCTTCCCTCCATATCCCATCCCGAGCCCTAGAAATTTTTCTCTTCCCTCCATATCCCATCCCGAGCCCTAGAAATTTTTCTCTTCCCTCCATATCCCTCCATATCCCATCCCGAGCCCTAGAAAATTTTCTCTTCCCTACATATCCCATCCCGAGCCCTAGAAAATTCTCTCTTCTCCTCTCTTCCCAGTCGAAGCCGCCTCGCTCTTTCGCTCTGCCATCAAGAACCTCATCCACATCGATCCCTAGAAATATACTTCAGGTATTCTCGACGTTGGTGGCCACGCTCCTCGATGCCGACGGGTTTCTTTGCTCTGTTGGTGACCCCTTCTCTCCGGTCTCCGCCGAAGTGGTCTGTGCTCGACGGGTGGTACATGCCACTAGCAGAGGTCGAGATCGACAACCGAAAGATCACATTTCAGGTCTGTTTATCATCTGGAGACCGCCAATTGGTAGTAATCCAAAAATCATAGTTCCTAACATCCCCAAACTCTTTCGTTCTGAAATTATGATTTGGAATTCGTTACAGGTTTCCGATAAGGTATGGAGACCACCAATTGTCTAAGGCAGCGCGCTTCTATTTGGTCTGTAATATGGTTCACACTTCACACAAGTAATATACTTCCATCTAGGGGTGAGCATCGGTATAATCGGTCGGTATTTGGTTGGATTTTTCGGTATTTTTTTAAATCGGTATTTAAAAAATCAATACCCATATCGTACCATTTAGAATCGGTTTTTTTCGGTTTCGGTTAAATTGGTATTCGGTCGGTTTTTGTTCGGTATCGGTATTTTACCATTTAACATTTGATCAATCAATACACTTAATATGAATCTCTTAACCTAAAAAAAAATATTTTTTTTACTTTCTTTTGGAAGCATTAAATTTCAAAGCCAAGCCTCTACCAAGCAAGCAATTAATCAAATTTGTTAGAATAATATGTAACAAGTCGCAAACACCTAAAAAAGAGCTTAAAAGATCAAACACGATCACTAAGTTTAATTCTTAGTATAAGTTTAAGTACACTAAAATTCATTTCAAAATTATATGAAAACACAAAAATATAAGCTTAAAAGACCAAAACTCAATTCTTAGCATTCTTAACATAACTTCAAGTCCACCAAAATCCATTCTAAGTTCTAACAAACTAATTTCCAACTAAAACAAAGATAAAAATGAAAAAGAGTAATATAAAATTAATCACGAACAACATTCTAAGGGAAAAAAAATGTATATATATGTATAATCGGTTCGGTTCGGTATTTTCGGTATGGTATTACGTTCAAACCGTTACCACTACCATTATACCATATTTTAATCGGTTCGGTAATTCGATATCGGTACATAATTTCGGTTCGGTTTTTCGGGATATTTTTAATCGGTATTCGATCGATTTTTCGGTATCGGTCGGTATTTGCTCACCCCTACTTCCATCACAAGCCCTCTCTTACAAAGTCTAGTTGATGAGTCTCAGAGAGGAGGAAAATGGGCACAAGCTTTGAAACTCTGGATGTATCAAAGAGTTGCCAACTGAACTTTGTAAGAGAATTTGTGAGGGAAGCTTGTCAGATCAGAATTACTGTGTTGTTTAGGGTTCGAGGACATTATCCTCGCAAGTCCAGTAATGTTCATGAGTAAAAGCACTCTCTTGAAGCTTCCTTTTCACTTTAATATTTCCTTTTCCATGTGAGATTGGAGAGCGGGTTTGTTAATTTTACACCTTAAGATGAAAATCCTTTGCGTGATATTCCTTTTGATAGTTCTTGATATTAATTGCTTTTGCGTCCAAAGAACAGTTTGATGGTAAAGTCAGCAAACATACATATGCTGCATCCCTGTGAAAGTCAATTTTTTTCTATTTATGTGTTCAACTGTGTAAGCTTCCTTTTTTTTGATAGATATAATGAATACCTGGAGTACATTTATTTTTTTTCTTGCTTCACTGCAGAAGAGGTGATCTTCCTTATATGGACTTCTTCGATATTGTCATTGCTCTTATTATCTCTTTGGAGATCCTTATTGCTCTTTGAACTCTTGATAACTGAAAGGTGACTGTTGTTATGGTTTATTAGGGACTGTATGTCAAGTCAGCAGCTTGTGGACTTTATTCATGAACACATAAACACTGTAAGTTATTAGCTTATTTTGGTATTCACTAGTTCTCCATCAGTTATACAAGTAGAAAGATTTTTTTTAGATTTGTCCTCTATGTTTCTTAGATTTCGTAATTTGAAATGTTGCTGAATAATAAACTACTGTGAGTCGATACCTTCATATCTGAAATTATGCACATCTTAGTGTGCGCGTTTAGAAATACCCTTTGGTATGTGCCAACTTGGTGGTGGTAATCCAGGAGCAGTGGCAGAGGTCGAGATCGACAACCGAAAGATCACATTTCAGGTCTGTTTATCATCTGGAGACCGCCAATTGGTAGTAATCCAAAAATCATAGTTCCTAACATCCCCAAACTCTTTCGTTCTGAAATTATGTTTTGGAATTCGTTACAGGTTTCCGATAAGGTCTGCCTCAGAGAATCATTACTACATTGAGGCATGTTACAAATTACTACAACTCCTATTATGATTTACTTATTCAGGTTTGTTTTTGATATTTATGCCTCATGGACCTAAGAGCTTTGACCCAAAATTTTGTTGACTAGTAAATACATGGATCTCTCTTCTCATTGGTTCATATTTAAAATCACAGTCAGACTGTCTACAACCATACAGTTTGAGGTCCAAAATTAGCAAGCACATAAGAGCTTTTATCTCAGTCTGTATGGAAGTGGACCTCAACACCTAAGAGCTTTTATCTCAGTCTGTATGAACCATAGCTTTAAATTTTGTATTCCTTGTGACATGTTATATCTCAGTCTGTATTCCTTGTGCTTTTATCTCAGCTTTAGATACAAAATTTAAAGCACAAGGAATACAAAATTACAGTCCGACTAATTTATCTCAACTTTAGATACAAAATTATAGCTTTTATCTCAGTCTGTATTCCTTGTGCTTTTATCTCAGTCTGTATGAACCACTTCCTTGTGGCCGATGTGCACCTAAGAGCTTTAGATAGTCGGACTGTAATTTTGTATTCCTTGTGCTTTAAATACATGGCTCTCTCATGGACCTAAGAGCTTTTATCTCAGCCTGTATGGAAGTGGACCTCAAACTATATGGACAGTTGCTTTAGATAGTCGGACTGTGATACTTTTGTATTCCTTGTGCTTTTATCTCCACAACGACTGCATAATTTTTCAGGTGCACATTCTACCAATGAACCTTCACAAGGATGTGAGTGCAACGACATACTATTTGGCAGATTTTGGTTTGGAAAAATTGATGAATTCACCTAACCTATGCCATGTCTCGGAGCTGGATGATAGTATTACTGCATAAAAGGTAGTCATTAAAGCTCTAGGTAAACTACCAACCTAGCTCATCCATAAATTGTCTCTTGTGAATACATATGCAGTCTTCTTCTCTGTTTTATATTAGTTATTATTTTAGTTTCGTCATTTACACTGATTTTTTATGTTCCAAGGATTTGCTTCAACATGCCATCAAGATGAGAACTGTAGTTACTGATTTAGAGATCGAGTCAGCACCAATTTGTACTAATTTTGTAAATACATATATCTGTATAGTGAAGTAAGATGTAAAAATCTTATTATGTTTCATATACACAACTAAAACTCATCTCATATAATTTTAGTAAACTTATTTCATATAATTTTACTGAACATCTTATTCTGTTTCATATACTTTTATAATAAATTACTCTAACTCTTTGGTATACGTTGCAATGAATCTTTGCCTTTGCAGTAAGTATTTTTGAATCATAGTGTTGTTGCAGTAATTTTTTTACATGAAATAGTTATAATGATGAAAGTTCTTCCAAACTAGTAATGCAAATGACACGAACCATTATACTGCATTCGCTAATTGTGCGCAGGAATTGAACATTTGGAACTCCAGTTTTTTTCCAGGTATGTCTCATTTTATTGTATAGCATATAATGTTGATTTCATGAACATTCTATTTTTCAAACCATGTCGTGGTGTAGCCAATTCAAGTTGTTGATTTGAAAAAGATTAAATTGGGATTGGTAGGGTTGAAGCTAGAGAAGCAGAGATCGCTTAATAAATTGGGATTGGCAGTATATCTACTCACATTTATTATTTTGATAGTCTATGGATTCTGCATTTTGGTCATGTGGTTAGCTACCAACAGAGCAATTTGAATTGACTCCAGGGTTGCTGCTTCTAGACCTCAACTTCCTCCCAAGGAGAAGAAAAGATGAGTAAGTCTTCTAGTCTGTATTGTTTACAGCTAACTGCATATTCTTATTCCAAAATAACAAACTATATCGATGTTATGTTTTATGATAAACTCATATTACGTCTTAGTAAATAGTATAACATTTATCTTTTCATTCAAGCAAAAGCATGTATACTATGTTCTTGTGTCTGTATATATACTATATATCTTACTTCCTTTAAGTGACAGGTAGGGTTGGGGTTTGGGGGAGGGTGGGTGGGTTCAAACCCAACTTGACCAGAAAAATTGGTGGGTTGGGCTGATATTGGGCGTTGATTGGACTAGGGCTGGCCCATCTCGGATTTGAGCAGGTCTTGGGTCAGGTTTCGGGTTGCCCCGCCTACTTCACGTCTACGTAGATCATGTAACTGGTACCTAGAAAAAGCAACTTGCATATGAAATATCAAATTCCAAATTAATGAAGTTGAATAGAAACCAATTTTGTACATAAAAGCACAAGGAATACAAAAGTATCAATTATACTATTTATATTTCAGTACATTACATGATAAAAAGGGGAAATGGTATACTAGAATTATCCTCAACAAATAAGAAGCAACTGAACATGGTTCTTATTCCTAAAATTTCTTTCCCTTAATCATGGCTAGTAACTTACGTTGTATCTAACCATATTTCAATATTTGCTTACCTGTGTATGTACTTCATCATATGTATCTCCTACGTGCTCCAGATGAGGACTTGCAATTTATATATATCAATCTCTTGATTTTGTGCAGCTTGATACCGAGCCAGAAGTAAAACTTGATATTGATAAGACCATGTCAACCATGTTCGATTCTTGAGAAGGAAGAGACTTTAGATACAAGAAAACCTGGTGTTGAACAAGGTCTCTTTTGCTCTGACCGTGGAAAACATATTATCAATTGTCTGGATCGGCTCGAGATGGTTTTTTCTGTACACTAATGATTTATCCCCTATTTTTGTGTAGGTTGGATGAAGGAAGAGGATGCTTTCTGAGGAGTTTTGGTTGTGGATAGGCTCGAAGGGAGCTAAATGTTAGATAGTCAACATTTTGGGATATATGTAGCTGACTACACTGTTAATGTTTAATTTTTGGACATATGTTTGGTACTACTTCGTTGTTCTACATGGAGAAATTAAGGATTTTGAATGTTTGGTACTACTTCGTTGTTCTACATATATTAGACAGTGAAATTAATGAATTTATTTATGTTCGGAATTCATTCTGTGATTGATTCACTTTTAAATTTTTGAATACCTGCATTTGTGTAACTGTGGCATTATCTGCAATAGTATTCTGATGTGCTGTATTCTGCAAATTTTCGAATACAGAATTTTGACTCTGCAATAGCATTCTGACATGCTATTGTTGCACATATAATAGCAGGAAAGAAATGCTATAAAAAGCAGATATATATCGAAACGCTATTAACAAACAATAACATACAGGAATGCAATTAAAAATAAACAGCGTTCAGGAATGCCATAAAACATTTATAGCGTTAACAAATGTTATTAATGAACTATAGCGTTCGTAAAGGCTATGTAAACTATATAGCGTTTGTAAGTGCTATAACACGTCTATAGCGTTCATGAACGCTACAATATATTAATAGCGTTCATGAATGCTATTAAAGTTCTATAGCGTTCCTAATTGCTATAACTATCACATAGCGTTTCAAAACGCTATACATTGTCTATAGCGTCAATGAACGCTATAATCCATGTATAGCGTTCGTGAACGCTATAAATTTATAGCGTTCTTGTACATGGGATTATTATAGCGGGGGCATATATAGCGGACGGAATATGCTATAATATGCATTCTACAGCGTTCAGCGCACGCTATCATATTCCATATCTGTTGTAGTGATACCTCTTTCACCAACATCTTCATCTTCTCTAAATATGGCCAGTGAATCTTGTGTGGCGATATATCCATCAACTTGATCAATATGAATTAGGTCCATTGTTTCAGGAAGATCTTTGTTCTGACCATCAATATGTTCAACAAATAAATCCAGAATCTTTGAACCTTTGTTGTTAGTGTTAAACATCCATAACACTTTCTCATCGGTGTTCAAAAGCATAAGACAGTTGTTGGACCTACTAATCTGGTGGAATATTCTGCAGGGACCATTATTGTACCCTAACTCCCTCACCCAACCCAATATTTCTTGAAGAGACATTCTATCTAAGTCAACGTTATGTGCTATGTTCTCCGTACCACCAACATATTTCCAATTTGGACCCGTAGAAAAAAATCCACCATGGTGTAGTCTTAAAGACCACATCATTTGCACAATAAGGAAAGATAACACCATTAAAAATCAATGTAATCTTAACAAAGGTCTTTCTTACTAATCAAGTGTGTAATGTTAAATGAAAGCCTGAAAACAAGTAATATGTACTGTCTAGACATTGAATAGAGCATTTGGTCCCCACTCCATATAACAGATACTGTATCAGGTCCCCACCACATATATATGCCTTTGGTCCCCACCCGATATTCTCCCTCATCCCCACCATACATTATGAATTACAAACATATGTCAAAAAAATTCTAAGCCGTAAAATCCAACCATCATAAACCTAAATTGACTTACAATATCAGAAAAACCCTAAGTGAGAAAATTCAACAATCAAAACACGCACACGAAAATACATACTGAAATAAACAAGAAAATTGACAAAAAAAATCTAAAACAAACAAGAAAATGAATACATTTTAATAAAAAAACATACAAAACCATATATGAAATGAATTTTTTAACGCATACCTTCTAATACTTCGATATATGGCAGTGAATAGAGAGGGGATGAGGGAGAACATCAAATGTGTGAGAGAGAGAGATCATCTCCATATTTCATGAGAGAGAGAGAGAGAGAGAGAGAGAGAGAGATCGTCTCCACATTTCTAAAATTAGGTGTAGTGATTTTTGGGAATTCCTAATTATCACATAACCGTACGATAGTAGAGTAAGGGATGTGAGTTTTTTGGTCTTTTTAACTTCTCAGTTGACTCCGTTAGTGTATTAAGTAGTATAATGATAGTTGAGGTATTAAGTTGATACGTATCAAAGTTGAGAGTATCAACGTGAAAAAGTGAAATAGTTGAGGGTATTAAGTTGTAATTTAGCCTTACAATTATAATCTCTTCAACTTTGGTGTCCATAAATTTTAATTGTTGACAGTAAGTAGTAAGTTGGTGCCATAAATTTAATTTTGTAATATTACCATCAGAATATGGAAGAGACTAGGGGCAAAAATATTTGAAAGCATATAGACATAAATAGTACCAAATAGGTAAATACTATAAAATTAGGAAGAGGTATTGATTACATGATGTGGTACTGTCCTGTTTATGATAAACAATACTTTCCATTAAACTACCTAGCAAAATAAATTAGCCTAGAATTTTTCAGAAAATAAGGAATACAGAAACAAATCGCATCCAAATCTGCAACTTTATGGTTTTATTTTCAGTTGTAATCATCCTAGCTCCAAATTCAACATCAATAGAAAAGTCATGCATAGGTTGGAACCTCTTGTCAGTGAACTGCAGAAGAAGACACGACCTTCCAACCCCTGGAAAGTGAAAACAGATATGGCATAACTACCTCCATTAAATAAAGGATGTCCATATAGCTTGGACTAGATAAAGCAGTTCTATCTTTAAAAAATGTGGAAATAAACATAGCGTTTGACAAGTCATAAGCACTTGAATCAATGATGTACATCCTTATACAACCACCATCCTAAGACTATTTCAAATATTTAGAACCTAAGAATATTCAAACAAAGAAAGAAAGATGGCCATCTATAACCAAGGAAGAAAAGTATGTACGGGCTCCAATCACAGGTACCTCCATGGACCTAGATTCATCTTAGCAACAAAAAGAAAATATGTATAATCTCTTAAGATCCTATATGAACCTTAAAGATATGATGCATATACTAGAACAAAAATTTAAGTTTATAATATTAATTATTATAACTTTGGAAAACAATGGTCTAGACTGACACATTTACAAATCTTGCATCTGCGAAGAATATAAGGAAATAATTATGTATTGGGCTCTAGGCTTGGTCGTTAATACTCATAGGCGACAATGTGGCATCTTTTAGCACTGTAGTTAGGACTAATGTCACAACATGCAGGCACCCTTGGCCAAGGAATCTAGCTACGCAGGAATCCATCCGTGTCCTGCTCCTCAAATTACTGCAAGATAGATGCAATTATTTACGATATTTTTTTCCCTAACCAACATCACATAAAAAGATTGATTATTCACGAACTTTTGAATATAAATGCGAATTGCACTTCTTATTGTATTTGAACTATGAAGGACCTAAACAACAATCCCTGTAATATTAGTATCCTTGTCAAAAAAAAAAAAAAAAAACTGTTGGAAAGTGTAAACCTTTAAGCACAATTGCAATGAAATTAAGACCATACCTTTTGTTATTGCCGGGGCACAATTTTTGATGGAAAACTGAGAAAATGAAACAATTGTAAAAACAACGTTTCAACACAACACTTCAAAGAAAGTGTGCAACAGAGATCTTTGGAGGATTCTGAGTTACGAAAATCTAAAAAGATTTCGTAACAGTAGCAAATGACAGTAGTACTTCTAAAAAGAAGATACTAAGCGAATTGCTATAGGCAGCAGCAACTAGGATGACAGGCGATATATGGAAGATTGCTGGGGTGAATGATCACCATTGCTCAAAGCTTAATTCGTCCCACACGAACAGCTTCCAGGAACCAGCAAGTTCGACGGAGAACTTTGGAACACTCCGCTCTTCTGACTCCTCGGATGGCTGCGAACTCCTGTGGCACTAAGTGGCGCAGGTACTGCTCTTCTCTGCTCTCTCGAACTTTTGTGGAACTGTGTTACAAAATAATTGTAAACTTCTATATATTCTGTGTATTCTGACAGAGAGAGAGAAGAGAGAACCTTATATAGGCCCGTGCTGTAACTGTCCAGTTAGTAGAACGTTCGGGACGTGGTAAAAACTGCTCCTGAAAGTACTAGAACTGTTCAAATCGTGCACAGACACGATCTAAGCCAACTGGCGCACAGCGCGCGCCACTTGCACAACGTGCGCTACCCGCGCAACGTGCGCACATCGCGCATCCCGCGCACTGCGCGCACAACGCCACTTGCGCCACTTTCGCACTCTGCGCAACCTGCGCCAATCGCGCGCCAACAGGTAACGCCAACAGGCAGCGTCCCCTGGTGCGCTACTGGGCCGCACAACTGGGCGCGCGTCTCGGCCGCACAACTGGACGCGCCACTTGGCCGCGCCACTTGACCGCGCAACTGGACGAGCCACTTGGCCGTGCCAATTGGCAGCGCAAGTGGCTCGCGCAACGAGCGCAACTTAAGCGCACTATGCGTCTAGCGACGATGCTGACGTTCTAAGTAGAAAGTGCGCCAACAAAATACCACATTACGCCTCATGAGCCCATGAGCCCAAGTCCGAGTTGCTAAGCCCCTACGGGGCTTAGCTCCATTGGAAATTAATTCCCAAGAGCAAAAAGCATGAATGCTTCATTGTTGATTTGTCCTTTTTTCCCATTAGAAAAATACTCCCACATGGCACACCCATGTGCACCTCCGCACCACTTGTGCATCTCTAAACAAGCATAGCTATTATATTAAAATACAACTCCTTTGGTCTAGCCGATGTGGTACTAAACTTTCCAATAAAAAAGCCAAACTCCGACAATCTCCCACATATCTCTATATATATGGATTTGAGTGTTTTTCACAATAACTGTCCATCATGCATTAGGAGAGATGTTGCTGGCGACTTGAATCTTCCCGTATGGGTTAAATAATAGACTATAATACAAGAATGGACTAAGCCTTGAATTCTGCACCACAGCTTAAATTTTTTTCACTCACATAACGTAGTTACATGTGATTCTGGCTACAAATTAAAGGCCCTGTGCCAGCCTGATATTAGTGTATAATTTTGGGCATTTACAAGTTTACCCTCAAGAGACGGCTTGATATCTCTTTGTCCATACACTATAGGTGAGTTCTTTCTTAAAGAGACATGACATGAAGCGCTTTGCGCTTCACTTGCGGTGCTATGCCGCTATGACATGGCCTAAAGCTGAGGCATTACCCATACCGGGAACCTTATCATAGTGTCATACTACTATAGCATGAGGACACCGTCTCTTTGTAGTACCATACTATCCAGCATGAAGCCTTAGGCTCCTTTGCGGTGTTATGTCGCAACGACATGGCTTGCAAGGTCGGGGCTTTATTCCTAACCGGGTACCTCATCGTGGTGTCTTGCCACTGTAACATGAGAAACTTCTCCCCTTTGTAGTGCTGACTACACCCCTCTTTATTTCAACATACAACATTAGGCTATCTGCCTATTTGCGGTGCTACATCGCTGTGACTTGGCCCAGCAAAGCCGAGGCTTTACCCCTTTCGGGAACCTCATGATGGAGTCTTCCCACAGTAGCAAGAAGTTTCACTCCATGTAGTGCTGCGCTACCGTGCTTCCTGTAAAGCACACCAGGCATTCACTCTGCCTGAGAACTCATTAAGACGTTTAAGCCAACCTTTCTACAGGATCCATTTTTCGCAGAAAATAACAATAGGCAATAGTTGTTATAGGTCCATAATCTCTCCATGTCCTATAGGACATGTACCTATCGTTCCTGATATTTTTCCGATTAATGGTCCTCCCTTGAACCAAAAGATAGATGCCTAGTAGATTTTTCTTTAAACTAATAGCATAAAACTTTATGATAGGATTGCAATAAACAATATCATAATGCCTTCAAGTCCATTTACTTGCTGTGTCATCGACCAGTTGGCGCTTGAGGACCTTGGTGAACGGATCTGCCAGATTTTTCTGACTCCGAACATCAATCACTGTAATTACATCTCTCTTGATAAGATCGTGTACTGCCATGTGTTTCAACCGCATAATTTTTTTCTTTCCGTTAAAGAGGTCATTTGATGCCACCGCCGCAGTCGCCTGGTTGTCGCAGTATATCGGTATTACCGGTATTTTTGCCCCAACTACTGGAAGATCATACATGAGCTCCCGAAGCCATTCTGCTTCCTCCGCTGTGATATCAAGTGCAAAGAACTCAGATTCCATGGATGACCGCGAGAGCATAGTCTGTTTCTTCGAATTCTACGATATAGCAGCTCCACCCATTGTGAAAATAAATCTACCTGTGGATCTCTCGCTCTCCACCTCTGAGCACCATCTGGCGTCACTGAAGCCTTCCACTACTAGCGAATCTTCGCTATAGTACAGTGCATATGTCTGAGTCTTCTTGAGATATCTCATAACCCGTTTCACAGCTTTCTAGTGCTCAATGCCTGGGTTGCTCGTGAAATAACTCAGCATTCCCACGACAAAATCTATGTCAGGCCTTGTGGCAGTAGTAGCATACATCAAACTCCCGATTACGCTTGTGTACTCCAGCTACCTGACGCTTTCACTTGAATTAGGCTTCAGCTTCATATCACACCTTTAAGGCATATCGATCCCTGAAAGATCTTGATACCCGTAGCGTGTGATCATCTTCTCAACATAATGATAGTATGACAGCGCTAGTCCAGTGTCTATCTGAATGATCTTGATCCCTAAGATGATATCAGCTTTCTCCAAGTCCTTCATACTGAACTTGTTCGAGATGAACTTCTTTGTCTCCGTGACACAACCCATATCCGTACCCAGGATAAACATGTTATCTACGTACAGACAAACGGTCACACCTCTTCCATCAGCGAACTTTGTGTAAACACACTTGTCCGTCTTGCTGACCATGTAGCCATTTGACCTTGTAACCTTGTCAAGTTTCTCATGCCACATCTTGGGAGCCTATTTAAGACCATACAAGAATTTCACCAACTTGTAGATTTTGTCTTCAAGACCCTTGACAACAAATTCCTCCGGCTATTGCATGTAAATCTCTTCAGTCAGCTCGCCATTTAGGAAAGCCATTTTCACATCCATCTGATGTATCACTATCTTATGTATCGTTGCGAGAGAAATCAATATTCTGATGGTGGTCATCCGAGCTACTGGAGCATACGTGTCAAAGTAGTCGATCCCCTGCTTCTGAGAAAACCCCTTGGCTACCAACCTAGCCTTGAACTTTTCAATAGTTCTCTCTGCTTTTATCTTCTTCTTCAAGATGTATTTGCATCCGATTGGTTTAGCTTCTTCAGGAAGATCAACCAACACCCAAGTGCTATTGAGGTGATGGAATCAATTTTATTGTCAATCACCTCCTTCTAGAAAATTGCGTCTCTGGTCTTCATCGCCTCATCATAGGTAAGCGAATTTGCTTCCACATGATAGCTGACAAAGTCACTTCCAAATTCCTTCGATCTCCTCACACGCTTAGGTGACGGCTTAGCTAGTTCTGGTTCAACCGTTGTTTCAACAATATTTTCTTAGACTACACCCTCATTGAAGACTTTGGTTTTCTGTGTACCCTCATTGTTCTCCGGAATATCTGTAAGAACAATGTTCTTGTTCCTTACAAATTTGTCTTCAAAATATTCTGCATCGCGAGATTCAATGATGTGATTTGACTCAATATCAAGAAATCTTCGAGCATCACTCTTCTTGGTATACCCTAAGAAGATCGTCTTTGTAGTCCTTGTCCCAAGCTTCTGAATCTTCAGATTTGGAAGCTTGACATATGCCAGACACTTCCACACTCGGATGACATTCAAGTTAGGTCTGACCTTGAACCAAATTTTATGAGGAGTAATGTCTGAAGTTGCATGAGGCATTCTATTTAGAATAAAAGTGGCCGTCAATGCAGCTTCTCCCTAATCGCACTTTGGAAGACCCGCAGTCAACAATATTGAGTTAATTATTTCTGTCAACGTTCTGTTTTTCCTCTCTGCTACTCCATTTGATTAAGGAGAGTATGGAGCCATAGTCTCATTGATAATTTCATATTTTTTGCAGAACGATGCGAATTCATGAGACCTGTATTCTCCATCTCGACCACTTCCTATTCTTTTGAGTTGTTGTCCAGTCTGTCGCTCAACTTCGGCCCTGAACTCCTTGAACTTCTCAAATGCTTCGTCTTTAGCCTTCAGTAAATAGACTAACGCATACTTTGAGAAGTCATCGATGAAGGTTATGAAATACTTCATCCCGGCCTTTATAGAGAATTGTTTGAAGTCACAGATATCAGAGTGTACCAACTCCAGAAGATCTGTACTTCGATTAACCCGATGAAAGGGTTTCCTTGTGATCTTTGTTTGAGCACAAACTTCACATTTCTCTACCTTCCCCCCATATTTGGAGATAAGTCCTAGACTAGACATTCTGTTTATTCGTTTACAATGAACATGTCCTAGCCTATTATGCCACAACTCAAAAGTATAAGCTGGAGTGATTGCATTAATTACATTGGACTGATTTACAAGCTAAATTTTGACCATTCCTTTGGTACAAAAAGCTTTTCTAAAATATGTTCCCTTTATGGACATCACCATCTAGCCAGCATTGATGCCTATCCTGAGACCTGCGTTGTAGAGTAAGCCTCCGAGATCAGGTTTTTTGCGATAGCAGGTACATGCTTCACACCTTGAAGCGTCAGAGACTTTTCGAAGTCAGCTTCAAAACCACAGTCTCGATCCTGAGCACTTTAGCTTATGCCTGGTTTGCCACCATAACCACTTCAGAAGTTGGTGTATATGTGGTGAACCACTCCTTGTTGGAGCAGACATGGCAGGTGGCTCAAGTATCTACCTACCAGTCAGAGTCAGCCCCCACCGCATCGACCTGCGCAATCATAACAACAATGTCAGTGATCATAGATACGTTGCTAGGCTCTCCTTGCTTTGATTGTTTAGTCTTTGCTTTGCATTCACACTTGAAGTGTCCTTTCTTGCCACACTTGAAATAAGGCATCTGTGACTTTGCCTTCTTTTACTTGAAAGAAGTCCCCTTCACGTTTAGATTGTTTGGGTCCTTCTTCTTGCTGTGGGGAGTCGCATGCTTTCCCTTTGGTTCCCTTGTATGAACCATATTGGCGTTAGCCAATTGCTTGGATAGTGCGTCCACCTTCAGTTGAGCTCTCATCTGGTCCTCAACGTAAATTTTCTGCAGGTGATCGTCGAGACTGACCTCAAACTTCTTTCTATGCATATTTGTATAGAACATGCTCCACCCAGCAGGGAGCTTCGAATCGATCCCTCCAACAATAAACTTGTCGGAGAGGGGCATCACCTTGTCTTCCAACTTCTGTCGCAGCTTCAGAAACTCCTTCACCTGCGACAGCATTGGCTTCTCGTCCTCAAAGAACCACTTATGATATTTCTCAACAAAAAATATCTTGCTCTGGTTCTTATCATCTTCGTATAGTTTCTCCAGAGACTCCCAAATCTCTATGGCAATAGTCTTCTTTGAATGCGATTCGGCAAAGGAATCTTCCATAGCATTTAGGATCATAAGCCTACAAATGCTATTGTACCTTCTTTACTTGACCTAGTTCTTAGTAGCCGCAGAGATTGTGGCTGCAGATCCAGTTTCTAGAACAATATGTTCCTCCTCAAACAACACGTGATCAACATCAGAGAATTGAATATTGAGGAAAAGCTTTCTTTTCTAGATTTGATAGTGCTCACCATTAAATTGTTCTAACTTAGAGAAGTTAGGATTGACTAGCGAAGCACGAAAGTTTTCCATCGTTGCAATTAAGTTTTGAGATTATTATTGCCAGGGCACAATTTTTGATGAAAAATTGAGAAAATAAAATAACTGTGAAAACAACGTTTCAACGCAACACTTCAAAGAAGGTGTGCAACAGAGATCCTTGGAGGATTCTGAGTTACAAAAATCTAAAAAGTTTTCGTAACAGTAGAAAATAACATTAGTACTTCTAAAAAGAAGATACTAAGCGAATTGCTATAGGCAGCAGCAACTTGGATAATAGGCGATATACGAAACATTACTGGGGTGAATGATCACCATTTCTCAACGCTTAATTCGTCCCACACGAACAGCTTCCAGGATCCAGCAAGTTCGACAGAGAACTTTGGAACACTCCTCTCTTCTGACGCCTCGGGTGGCTGCGAACTCCTGTGGCACTAAGTGGTGCAGGTACTGCTCTTCTCTGCTCTCTCGAACTTTGTGGAACTATGTTAAAAAACACATGTAAACTTCTGTATATTCTGAGAGAGGGAGAAGAGAGAACCTTATATAGGCTCATGCTGTAACTGCCCAGTTAGCAGAACATTCGAAACATGGTAAAAATCGCTACTGAAAGTGCTGTAACTGCTCAAATCGTGCACAGACACATTCTAAGCCAACTAGCGCACAGCGTGCGCCACCTGTACAACATGCACACCCCGTATCTTGCACACTGTACGAACAATGCCACTTGCGCACTCTGCGCAACCTGCGCCAACTGTACGCCAATAGCCAGCGCCCACTGGCGCGCCTCTGGGTCACGCAACTGGGTGCGCCTCTGGGCCACGCAACTGGGTATGCCACTTGGCCGTGCCAATTAGCAGCGCAAGTGGCTCCCGCAACAAGTACAACTTAAGCGCACTATACGTCTAGCGACAATGCTGACGTGCTAAGTGCAAAGTGCGCCAACAAAATGCCACATTATGCCTCATGAGCTCGAGTCCGAGTCCGTGTCCGAGTCCGAGTTGCTATGCCCCTACGGGGCTTAGCTCCGTTGGAAATTAATTCCCAAGAGCAAAAAGCGTGAATGCTCACTACAAAAAAGTGTCTTTTTGGGACGACACTATTAGGAACACTAGTCTAAAAAGTCTTAAAAGTATAGTTCTAGGGACGGCTATATTCTTGGTAACAAAAAGTTCTATTTTTTGGGACAGATTGTGAAAATGGGTCACTATTTGGGACTAATAAAACTTTCCATTCCAAATAATTCATATTACCGTCCCAAATAGCTCGGCGGGAATGCCAAGCATTTGGTGGCTAATTGCCAAATTTTAGGGGGGAACATTTTCCTCCACACGTCTCCATCCTGATCGTCGGATGACCTAAATCTAGACCGTCCATCCCAAAACCATTCAGAACTTATTCACCATTTGATTAAAACCAACTTAATCTCTCTCTTTTCGATAAAAACTAAGGCTGCTCCCTGCTCTCTCTCTCTCTCTCTCTCTCTCTTCGACCTTTCAACCCTAGATGCTCCAGTTCTGCTGCTTGGTATTTTTTCCAATCTTTAGATTTTTTTACCAAAATTTTTTAGTCTTTGCCCTAATTTTTGGATGCATGTTATTTGGATTGAAATTTGAGTGTTTTACACTGTTTACACGGCTGCATGTTATTTGTTCTAGATTATTTACCAAAATTTTGGTCAAATTTTACTCAAAATTAATTACTTGTACAAAATAAGAGCTATACCTCTATTTTTGATGAAAAAGTAGCTTTTGGTTGTAGCCATCTGAGTAGATTTCAATGATACTGGATACAATTTTTTTATGAAGACCATAACTACCCGAAATCACCCTATAGTAAGCGTTCTGCAATCTGTGAACACACATTTCAAAACACAATATGACGACAAATTGGAATATGGAAATTTGCGTTCCGACAATTGAAACAAAATATACGTATTTAGGTTTCCATCTAAGATTTTGGAAGGAAAAAGATGTACTTCTTTAATGTTAAAGCCTTGCTACTTCTTTTTGAAAAGACATTATTGCTATTTTGGACATAGGAGTCTTTTTTAGTTTTGATTTTTTTATTATGATATATTGTGGTACTTTATTAAATTTTATATGTACAAATATACTGTATATTTATTTCATATTTGTTTCTTAAAAAAATTTCACATTCCGGATAATCATTTTGCGATCCCAAGAAGCCTAATTCCTACGTACCACATAACGAGACCCTGTATACCGTGTACCGTGACCCCGTATCATGTGTTCCCTTTTTCGAACTGCATTTGAGAGCGTTCCATGTTCCAAGTAACCATGACAAAGGCAACTTTATTAAGGCTTATTTGTTTGTTGGAACTCGAGGGAAATTAACGAACTACCATAAAAACTTATGGTGGGAACAATCACCAAGTTTGCAGGAGTCACTAACTTGTAGGAATTTCCTAGTCCTAAGCAGATATTGGATAGAGGGCTGAAAGTTGGATAACTCAAATTAGCCTTTTAGGAGTTTTTCCCGATGTAGAGTGGGACCAAGGCTCTGAACTTACCGATTCTTGTCTACCTAGTTCCTTCGACCAAATGAAGGAAATATGAGATCCTCATCCAAAATGAAAAAGTTCTCCTGAGCTTCTTTAGGTTCTTTACCCTAGGCCCAAGCTTACTGTTTGCACTTTGCAGTATCCCTCTTTAAGTTGCAGCACCTGAGATTTAGAATACCATTAAATATGATCTCTTTACATATTTATTTTTGATGGAAAAGTTGCCTTCTTAGCAGTCATTTGAGTAGATTGCAAGATCCCAAATACTATTTTCTGACAAGAATAAATGTGGTACCTGATCATATATTTTATTATTTTAATGTGCAACTTAGAGTTTTTGGAATGAAAGTTTACTTATTTTAGTTATTTTTTAATATATGTAAACCGACATTGGTTGCTAATTGGTACCTTAGTCCTTCAGAGGTATATATGTTTACATATATATGCTTGGATAGAAAAAAAAAGGTTTTCTTAAGGGCTGTTTGGTTGCAAGGAACTTAGGGCAATTTTTGAACGAGGTAAATAAGTAAATATTATCCATAAAACCAGGACCTAGAGTATATTGCAAGAACCCAAATGCTATTTTGTGACATCCCAAATGCAATTTTTGACGAGTAGTTCTTTCGTTTGGTTGAAGAAACTAGGTAAATGTTATCCATAAAACTAGGACCTTGAATCCCCCTCCCTTCCTCCCCCTCCCTGTTGGCTTTCCAATTATCAACTAGGACTACTAAGATTTCAAGTATTTTCCTACATAATAACTTCTGCTCCTACGAACTCAGAGAACTTAGAGATGAGACAAATTGCAAGATATTATGTGTTTTTGTTGGTTCTTAAATCTCTCTCAAGTTCCAACTACCAAATAAGATCAAAATAGCCAATTGAGTAGATTGCAGGGTTCCATATGCCAATTTGATGAATATGATTCCCTAAGTTATCATCTGATGTATTGTGTAATTTAGAGACTTCGGATGGAAGTTTTAGTTTGCTTACATCTTATATAGTAAAAACTGTATACTTTATATTTCGTTCTTGATGAAACTAACTTGGAAGGACCATCTTTTTAGCACTCATCATCTGATGCCAAGAAACCACGTCTACCTGTGCCTATTCACTTGGTGTCTAGATCGATTTTTTTATCAGCACAAAGGTGTACCTTGATCATCTGTTGTATCATGCAACTTAAGAGTGATTAGGATGAAAATATTGCTTAGTTTACCCTTAACACTCAGGAAAACCCATATCTTATTTTTATGAAAAAATCGAAAGAACAACTTTTTAGTAATCTGAATAGCTTACAACACTATTTTTATGTCTTATTATATAGAATTGGTCTGATATTTGGTTTGGTCCTTTTTGAGCCATGCATTACTTTCTGAATTTAAGGCAATTGGGATGAATATTTGCCTCCAACTTTACCCTTGAAAACATATTTAAAATTTGATGTAAGTAATTGGGGAGTCAAATATGTATCTGTTAATTGTACCTGTAGTGTTTTTTCTTTGTATTTTGTGTAGAAGAGTACAAAGTGTAAATAGGATATTTGCATGAGGTTAGAAGAACCTGATATTAATTTTTACCGAGAATAAATGTGATGAAAATTCATGAAAACTCAAACCTTAATAACTTTGTTATTGGGATACAAATGTCCTCATAATTGTCATTTTAACCATCCTCAAATAGCCCTATTTTAATTTTTGATGAAAGCAATTAGAAAAGTAACACTGGTTACTTTCTCTAAATGTATTTAAAATTGTTTCTGTATTTCTTTTCTGATCGGGTTCTTTAGCAGCGAGCAAAACAAAGTGAAATCCTATCAGCAAAAGATATCAAAGTGGCAGGGACAAGTTTCAGAGAGGCTACAAGTGTTAACTCAGTGAACAGGTAGATCAATTATTCAAAATTTCCTCTCCATAAAAATAACAATCTTATTTGTTACTTTTTGGTTTCTTTTTACCTATTTGATGTTTAATGCAAATTCTGAACCATCTACTATATTTTGTTGTTAGCAGGTACAATACCAAATAAGATAATGGATTATTTGTGATCAAACTATAGATGTGTTATGTTAACTTTGTTCGATCTAGGTTTAAATGTAAACATGTCATGTCTTATCTTAATTCTTACTGTTTAATCCTATGTAGCACGAACACTCTCATCTTAGTAACGTATCTTGTGTCGGACAAGTATCAGATCGATACTCTCGGACACTCTCCAGACACGTGTCAGACACTCTCCAACATAGAGGACTGATGTCAGGTTGATGGTCGATCATAAAAACTCTATCAAATCTTTTATGGAGAATATTTGTTAAAGAACCTAGGGATTGACCAATCCAGAATATTTGTTGAATAGACTTTCAGGGTTATTTTAGGAGTGCAATATTCTTTTATCCTTTTGGATGTGTTAGCAACCCATCCTTAACATATGGATATGTTATAATCTGTTCCTCGTACTCATCGAGTCTCTCATGCTCTCTTTACCTTTATTCTGATCATCATATACTCCCACTTACAGAATAGATAAATATTTTGGGCAAAGCTTCGTTTATCTCCTGATACAAGCTTTTCTCCAACACTCATACTTCGTTGTTTTGTCTTCTGTTATACTGAAGTGTGATATGCATTGGGCTAGTAAAATTGGCATAATATACTCTTTGTTCCATTTGCTTATTTTTTTCTTGATAGTTGTCACTAATTATTGGATATTTATGTTAGTATTACTAGTCTCTGTGTACATTCTTTTCACAATAGTAACAATTAAGTTACTCAGTTTAACTGTTTTACTTGATTTACAACTTAATTCAGTTGTTTTCTTTCTTTCCACACATGCATCAATTTAATTCTTTAGGCTAGCCCCAGTAATACTGTAAGAGGAACTGTCTCATCTATGACATCAAATGCAAAAAAAATCTTCATTGCATAATTTGCCAGGTACAAAGACAAGCAGTTTGGCTACAGAGAATTAGAGAGAGAATAGTGTCGGCTCCAAACCTAGCAAAGAAGTTTCTGGAAGCTATGATACCAAACTAGTTGAGATGATAACTACTGCCATAGTAGACAGAAGCCCTGCTGTTCGGTGGGATGATGTCGATAAGATTTTGTTAGGTCATTTGCACTTTGGTTGCAAACTTGCTCAGAGTTTTACTGATTTTATGTTTTCTTTCATGTATAGCTGGTCTTGATAAGGCAAAGCAAACTCTTCTAGAATTGGTTATTCTGCCAACCAAAAGAAGAGACTTATTTATTGGCCTTCAGAAGCTAGCTAGAGGTAATTATTTGAGAATCAATTGATTTGGCCAGCTGTTTGGCGTTGTTTCTGTAAATTGACACATTCCGTTCAGTTATATGGAGTTATGTGATAGGAAGTGATCCTAATCTTTGGAGCTGGTACTTTCATTCAGGATTGCTCCTCTTTGGTCCACTTGGTACTAGTAAAACAATGCTCACCAAAGCCATTGCTTCCGAATCACATGCGACATTTTTAACGTTTCAGCCTCTTCTTTGACATCAAAATGGGTTTGTCCTTACCACATTCTTTGTCACTTCCTTTGTTTTGATTATGACGAGTATCACTTTTCATTTGTTGATACAGGTGGGAGAAGCTGAAAAGCTTGTCCGAACTCTATTCATGGTCGTCGTTTATAGACAACCATCTGTAATTTTCATGGATGAGGTAAGTCACTCTACCTTATCATCCTCACAATGTTATTGTGATTCAGAGTTTGTCACTGTCGTTAGTTCTTATGAATATACCTTTTTTCTTTTCTTTTTGTTTCAAGTACATTTACTTTGTTTCTTATCTTGCTTGTTTAGGGAATTTCATGAACCATGAATGTATCTTTAATGACATACTATGACCATTTTGGTTCACAATATTTGAAGTAATTGTCGACAAATTGTGGTAATTTTAATGCCAACTTTGTTACTGACTTGAATAATTTCCCTTCTATTGCTTGTGTAATGTCCAGTCAACTTGTATATTTCTCTATTATTAATTTCATTACATCAAAGTAAGACCTACTTAACTCATGTTCTGACTGCCAAGTGTTCAGACACATAAAAACTATGTCAATTTTATTTTAGCATGCAACAATTAGGGTCTGCTTGGATTGAGATTTAAGTGAGTCAAGTGAGGGGGATAAACTCATGTTTGGTTTGATGGTGGGGGTTTAGTAGGAAGAGTCATAGAGGTTTAAGTGAAAAATTTTGGACTAAACTTTGTATATTGTCTGTACAGATTAGAACTTTTATATTGGTTTTTCTCAGCTTATTACTGTAATTCTTGCTAAATAATATGTAGTTCCCATTTAAAATGTTTTCCAAATTTTCTTTCTCACTTAAAGCTTCCTTTTTCCCTACTCTTTAATTTTTTTGTAAGTAGATGGAAAGACCTAATTGATCCTTTTGTTCCGATTTAAACATTCACAAAATAATGTAGTCTACTCTGTACAAATTGGTCCTTACAGTTTGGAACTTCTTGTCTTTTTTTCTTCTGGTGGTTTGTACAGTTAGCAAGTCCTTGCTAATATATTGTCATGTCTTAATTTCATTTGTAGGTCCTTCAAAAACATTCTAGATTTACTGATGGGCGACAACTCTTGTGATGGAAAAAAAATTTGGGTTAATTTTGTGAATGTTTAATAGATGATTCAAAAACATGGTGTAACGCTTAATGGTTTGGGTTCATAATTTTGTATGTAATGGTGGAGATGATGGGTTCATTTTGTAAGTGATGGTATGGGTGATATATTGTGTTTTGGATTTATTTTGTAAATGATAGTAAATGATGCTTAATGTTAAACTTTTTTGTTGTTTACCAATTGAACATTATAGTTATACATGGATTTTGTTGTCTTCTACTTAAAGTATGTATTTTTTTCTATTTTGTAAATGATATTAAAGAATGCTTGATGTTTTAAGCTTTTCTTGTATGGGAGCTCCGACTCCTGGAGATACGCCCGAGGACAAGCTCAACAACGGCGATGATCATATTAAATATGTTATGTGTATTTAAATTGTATGTTTTACAGCTGAAAAATGCAAATAATAATTTCATAAGTATTACTTTTGGGACGGTTATGTAATTGTCCTAGATATAAACGACATCCTTTTGTGACGCTGGTAAATTTTTCTAGGACGGATGTTATTCTTCACAAACTCTTTTATTTTGGGACAGTTTACTACACCGTCATAAATATAAAATAATTCAAACTCTTTTGGTACGGTTAAATTTTTTGACCCTAAAATCAAATTAGGACGGTATTTTCCGTCCTAAATTTTTTTGCTACGCCACCCTAATAGCACTGTTACATTTCGTCCTAAAATTCGTCCTAAATTACGATTTAGGACTGATTTGGGCCTTTTTAGGACAGATTTTGGCGTCCCAGAAAGACACTTTTTTTGTAGTGGCTTCATTGTTGATTTGTCCTTTTTTTCTATTAGAAAAATACTTCCGCATGGCACACCCAAGTGCACCTCCATACCACTTGTGCATCTCTAAACAAGCATAGCTATTATATAGAGATACAACTCCTTTGGCCTAGCCGATGTGGGACTAAACTTTCCAATAAAAAAAGGCCAAACTCCAACACCTTTTCTTTCCCTATTTACGATTGACATATTTAGAACAGTGAGAGAATTTATTTGGAATCAAATGTTTTAGGAGTTGAGTTACAGCTTCAGTGAGTTCATAGTTCTATACGTAATAGTAGAGCGATGAATAAATATATCATTCAACGTGTGGGTGTTTGTGGGTAGAAATCATTAAGGGGATTAATGGATTTATTTTTGGACTAGGAGAATAACGAGGTATTTATATTTGTAGAAAATTTTTAGCATTGGTTTGTAGTTTCTGTGTCTCTGTGCCCAGACCGTAATGAGATTCCTAGAAACCCTAATTTAGAGGGAGTGCGGATAGCAGGTGGTAAGGAAATTATGAGGGAGAGAGCGAAGTCGGCTGGGGTTTGGAGCCTAGAGGACTTTCCTCTGGATCGAGGGAAGGAGGAGTAGGTGTCACAGATTCTGTACAGCTTGTCAACCGCCTCCTTCTTCTTTACGATCACAGAGCGGTCGTCGAATCCCATCTCTCTTTATCTCATGGTCAAGAAGAGGGAGGAAGCAGTAGCATTATAGGAGTGCAGCGGAGTTGCTTATTTAACACATAACATCAACGTTGAAGACCTCGAATGTAATGCCCCGCCCCACTTACGTCAACCAGAGGAATCGAAATGCAACGACGTTTGGACTTGGCTATGCAACGACTTGTTCGAAGTCCCACTCGATCGAGACAACTCCTCGTTCTGGTGGGTGCCTTCGATGAACTTGCCTCAGCTTGGCCTCCCCTTGGAGTTTTTACATTCATTGAGTAGGTTTGCGAATAAAAGAGATGAACGCACATAGCTAAGAAAATAATCCCATTGAGTCAAGTATGTGCATAAAACATGGAAAAGTGTGATAATGTTGCTGAGATGTTCTCCACGATGATTTTCAAAGTTGTTACTGGGCCTTTCGATCGCATGATTGAGTTAAGTAGAGTTCTGCCATGGGCTATCGACTTGACGTGCTAGCAGGCACGGTCCCCATGGTTTACAACACCAAAACAGTCATTTTCCAACGACTATAAGTGTTAGGAAAATTATTCTTAACGGTTTTTTACCGTTAGAAGTACGGTGTTGGGAATTTTTACTAACGGTAAAAACCGTTAGTAAATTTCGTTTACTAACGGTAAAAAACCGTTAGCAATTTTCGTTTACTAACGGTAAAAAACCGTTGGTAAATTTAGTTTACCAACAGTGAAAAATCGTTGGTAAATTTAGTTTGCTAACGGTGAGTACCCGTTGGGACATTAAAATTCCTCACGGATAATAACTGTTGGAAAATGAAAAGTTCTTACGGTAATCAACCGTTGGCAAATTCACTTTCCTAATGGTAGCAAACCGTTGGAAAAATAAATTTAGTAACAACTATAAACGTTGGTATAATAATGCCATAACCTGTACTTGAAGTTCCAGATTACCAACATTAATATTATATATCATCAAATACGTAAACATTTCAATAGAGTTCAACCATATTCTAAATAATTCCATAATCTGTAAGTAAACATTTTGTCACGCCCCAGTACCGGAATACTGAGACGGACTAGGCCAGCTACACCGTATGAGGTATATAAACGTCATACGATGATCGTGGCTGTCAAGAGACAAGGGGGTGCATGCTACAATCAGGTCTCCTATGGTCCTACAGAGCATCTATGTCTCAATCAATCAAAACAAGAAGCAGTAAATAATGATCATATAAGACAAAGCAGTAAGGCGTCCCCGACGCTTCATCAAAATGATTCAAGAGCCTAGCTTTTACAAAAAGATGAGCTAGTACCGAGAGTCAATAGTACATAACCGTAGTCAGCTGCAGTCTGATTTAATTACAATTATGTAAAAGGAAACTAATGTCCAGAACTGTCGGCTAAACAGGTGCCGGTGGCTAAACGCCAAGTACAAAAAAGAAGATATCAGAGCAGTGAAGAAGAAACCCACTCATGGTCCCTGGCGCCCATACTCCTGGTGTGCACCATTGTTCGGGTGGAAGGCTGGATCCTCTGGAGCTGCTACGAGATCTGGCCAAACAAAACCAACGGGGTCAGGCCCCGAATAGCAAGTACCACAAGGGAGCACAAAATAGTAAGATAAAAATCCAATGAGTAAAAATATGACCTGATTCACGAGTTATAGGCTTATACCATATCACCGAGACAATACGACACCCTTACAACCAAATAAGCACAAACGGTGCCAATATCGTGTCGAGATAAGATATATCCTATAACCATGGGCAGGTGAAGGGCTTCTGATCGCGACTTTGGTCCATAGCCTATCGTAGCACAATAGCCCAATCCAACAACCAAACAAGGACATGGGTTGGACCACGCACCACGATAGTCCATGTTCCTCAGTTGCTAACAAAAGAAAACATATCACAAACAAGTCAGCTTACAAGCGGCCAATCAATCCTACGACTTTCTATGATTTGTCTGGATTACCCAGTAATGCAATATATATATAGGAATCCTCAGATCGTATCGCATTCCAGCAGGGCTAGCCAAACTATTATATACAAGCAAGCACGAAATGCACCGGTCCCTCGAAAGGCCACCGCGCTAGAATAAGCAGTAACGGTTCCAGCTCTCCTATAGGAAGAGCTGGCTCGGCAGTCATAAATCAGATACTGCACTCCACTAGTGCGGATGACTATACAGTATCCGAGGCGGCCAATCCGATGCGCCAGGACGGGACCCAGGGCGGCTGGTGACTTACGATCTCGAGATTCTGTTCCCTTCCAATGCTTTTACCGATTTAAGTTGCTTAGATTAACCCTATCTTGATATAGAATTACATGTCGTGGTCACATGATCATCCTCCTATATGTCGTACCATAGTACGCGTACCCTAAGTATGAATCCATATCGGCCCGATCTAGATCCATGGTTAGTGTAATGCTTCAAACAACAATCAACATACCACGACACTATTACTGACCAATTACTATGACTGTACTGGAAGGTACACATGTATTGACATATAACACGAACGATCACTTGGCATATAGAGTCACACCTCAGTGCACTCATAAAATGGCACCGCAGTGCATATTAATATTGTATCTCAATACACACTTAGAACATGTACCAGCACGTATACAGGTAATCAGGTCAGGAACATGGTCAAGTCAGGAAGTCACTCGGACTCCTCGTGACATAAAAGTCACATATGAATTCTGGTTACAGTGAGACATGAGGACCCTTGAAGCCAATACCAATATCTATAACTTTTATGTTGGAAGTTGGGAGAAATTCTTGCCACAAATCAGTCAAATAGGACATAAAACAGCCAAAATAGGCACTATGCTGCAATATTCATTCTATGCGGCTGCGGCACTATGCATCTCATGCGGCTGCGGCACTATGTATCTCACGCGGCTGTGGCACTATACATCTCATGCGGCTGCAGCACTTTTGCTACAAAACAACTTAAACAGGCAAAAACAATGAAATAGAGCAATCTCGGTGCATGGGATTCCTGCGCAATCTGCGCATGTGAATTCCTGTACAATCTGCGCATGAGAATTTATGCACAATCCGCGCATGGGAATTCCTGTACATCCGCGCATGGAAATTCCAACACAATCTGCGCATGGGAATTCTTGCACAATCTGCGCATGAGAATTCCTGCACAATCTGCGCATGGGAATTCCTGCACAATCCGTGCATGGGAATTCTTGCACATCCGTGCATGGGAATTCCTGCACATCCGTGCATGGGAATTCCTGTACAATCCGCGCATGGGAATTTCTGCACATCCGTACATGGGAAGTCCTGCACATCCGCGCATGGAAATTCCTGCACAATCCGTGCATGGGAATTCCTGCACATCCGCGCATGGGAATTCCTGCACAATCCGCGCATGGGAATTCCTGCACATCCGTGCATGGGAAAGTCACGTTGCGTCTTTAGTACATGCGCGTAAGGAACCTACGCGCATGACACGCTCGGAGTCAAGGGATGCGTTGCCGGGACTTCACGACGCATGGCCTCCCGGGCGCATGGGGGTCATCGTCCCCAAACAGCAAGTTCAGCCATGAAAGTTCTGAAAACTTGCCATGGCCATAACTTCCTCAAAACACGTCGAAATCTAACTTTTCAAAGGTCAAAATTGGGTAGAATTGAATTCTCTACAACATAGGACCATTAGTTTTCGAAAACAACCAAGTTTGATAGATCAAAACCATGAAAATCCATAGAACCCTAGTTTTAAAAACTTAGATCTACACCAAACTAGCCATTAAAATCAAAAACTCCAAGAACTAAACTTGTAGAGAATGAAGAGAAGAACAATATAGACAAATAATATCTAAGAAAAATCAAGAAATAAAAAATACAGGAATCTCTCCATTTGGTGCAAGATGTACTTTTCTATTGGTTGGGAGGAAAAGAAATGAAAAGAGTGAATGAGGAGAGAGTGTGAGGAAGAGAATATATATAGGGGTTGGGTTGACTCAAAGAAACCCTAAGCTTAAGCATGCTCTTAACCATGTGACTAATGACATGTTAAATGCTACATAATACAACTAATTAAATTAATTAAATAAAATCCTAACCACAATACGGTTCAGAAATCCTATCATCGAAACAGTGAACCACGCCTACAACCAAACAAGGACAAGGGGTAGCACACTAATCCGCGACGAGATACTGTTCCATGCCATGGCCAGTTACAAATACAGAATATGTAATAAAGATACAGGTGCCAGATACCATATACGCGAAAAATCAAAAATTTACGTATTCCGGGAATGGGGAGTGACATCTCTACCCTCCTTAGAAAAATTCCGTCCTCGGAATTTCGATAAGGCTAGTCGAGCGCGCTCTCAGATCACGAAATACACTCATGACATATAGCAAGCACAATTATCAAACAACACATGGCACAAGAATAGTTTAAGAAAACAAGAATAATTAAGTAAGAGCACAAACCATAATCATACCCTAGAAGGAAATGATCGGAGACATACGAATAAAATATGCCTCTCAAGTCAGGCAGGAATTCCTCCTCGAGGTCCTACGCTGACTCCCAAAGTGGACAAGGGTCAACACTTGAGATAAGTCGGTACCAATGACTAAATCAAGACCAAGACTCTGTCCAGGACGTACTCTTGTAATCAAGACACATGATGAATATCACGTATCACATGATACAAGAGCAGATGAGTGAGACGAGAAAGTCGCCTTCGCTCTTCGAATATAAAACTCAAGGAATTATGAATAATACTCTAAACTTACCCACAATCTGACCGCCTTCGGCCAACCTCTGCTCTAATACTCCAAATTCTACTTGCCTCTGCCCCTGCTGGACTCTCTGCTGCTGCCTTCCCTGGCCCTGCTGTTGTGTCTTCTGCTGTCCTGCCTGATGTTGCACTTGTCGATACATCTGAGCTTGTGTCGGTAATGGACGCTGGGCTAACGACCTTACTGTCGACATTGGTCTTCCATAAGGTGTTGCCACAAGGGATGGTGGTGATGAGAACTGTCGAACCGGCCCTCCTGGCCTCCTCATCAACGGGCAGGTAGCTAGTCTATGGTCTGAACTGCTGCACCTCATGCACAGGCCATTCGCTCCCTACACACATCCCTAGAGTGTCCTCTCTTGCCACAATAAGAACAACCATTTGGCACCCTCCGGCACCATTGCTGATGCCCCGGTTGCTGCTGTAGAGCTTGAGTCATTATCATTGTATCAGAGCCACAACGATCATGCCTCCCCACAAGCCGTATCATCTCCAAGTGAAGTCCTTGTTGGATTCGCATCTCTCTTTCTAAAGCTAACTGAAGTCTCCGGTTGAACAAAAGATTATGTTCCTGCTGATGCTGCTGGGATGCCAACAACCCTCTGATGATCTGCAATAGTGCCGGTACGTCTAGTATTACTGGTACTACCGGCATCACTGGAGGTACGAGAACCTCCGGCCTCTGTAGCTCAACTGGCTCATGTTCGGTAACATTCTCGATGTGAATCTGTTCAGGTAGAGGGGCTACCCCTTGCTGATCTCCAACCGGTTCCTGCTCCACTGGATTCTCTCCCATGCCGGCTCCTCCAATAGCCGAGAATGATGTGACCCTAAAGGAAAGGATACAAGGTATCAAAAGACAGGACGGGAAGGAATCGAGGATGATAATCAAGTTAGCAATCAATGGTGAGAGAAGGAGAAGACGAATCAGGAGATCAAGGGGGAACATATTTTGATTGAGACTCCTATAATCGCAACACCCCACAAGTCTGAAAAACAGACCTACATGGGCCACCAATAAAACCTTGTCACGCCCTAGTACCGGAATACTGAGACGGACTAGGCCAGCTACACCGTATGAGGTATATAAACGTCATACGGCGATCGTGGCTGTCAAGAGACAAGGGGGTGCATGCTACAATTAGGTCTCCTATGGTCCCACAGAGCATCTATGTCTCAATCAATCAAAACAAGAAGCAGTAAATAATGATCATATAAGACAAAGCAGTAAGGCGTCCCGGATGCTTCATCAAAATGATTCATAAGCCTAGCTTTTACAAAAAGATGAGCTAGTACCGAGAGTCAATAGTACATAACCGTAGTCAGCTGCAGTCTGATTTAATTACAATTATGTAAAAGGAAACAAATGTCCAGAACTGCCGGCTAAACAGGTGCCGGTGGCTAAATGCCAAGTACAAAATAGAAGATATCAGAGCAGTGAAGAAAAACCCACTCATGGTCCCTGGCGCCCATACTCCTGGTGTGCACCATTATTCGGGTGGAAGGCTGGATCCTCTGGAGCTGCTACGAGATCTGGCCAAACAAAACCAGCGGGATCAGGCCCCGAATAGCAAGTACCACAAGGGAGCACAAAAGAGTGAGATAAAAATCCAATGAGTAAAAATATGACCTGATTCACGAGTTATAGGCTTATACCATATCATCGAGACAATACGACACCCTTACAACCAAACAAGGACAAACGGTGCTAATATCGTGCCAAGATAAGATATATCCTATAACCATGGGCAGGTGAAGGACTTTTGATCGCGACTTTGGTCCATAGCCTATCGCAGCACAATAGCCCAACCCAAAAACCAAACAAGGACATGGGTTGGACCACGCACCACGATCGTCCATATTCCTCAGTTGCTAACAGAAGAAAATATATCACAAACAAGTCAGCTTACAAGCGGCCAATCAATCCAACGGCTTTCTATAATTTGTCTGGATTACCCAGTAATGCAATATATATATATATAGGAATCCACAGATCGTATCGCATTCCAGCAGGGCTAGCCAAACCATTATATACAAGCAAGCACGAAATGCACCGGTCCCTCGAAAGGCTACCGCGCTAGAATAAGCAGTAACGGTTCCAGCTCTCCTATAGGAAGAGCTGGCTCGGCAGTCACAAATCAGATACTGTACTCCACTAGTGCGGATGACTATACAGTATCCGAGGCGGCCAACCCGACGAGCCAGGACGGGACCCAGGGCGGCTGGTGACGTACGATCTCGAGATTCTATTCCCTCCCAATGCTTTTACCAATTTAAGTTGCTTAGATTAACCCTATCTTGATATGGAATTACATGTCGTGGTCACATGGTCATCCTCCTATATGTCGTACCATAGTACGCGTACCCTAAGTATGAATCCATATCGGCCCGATCTAGATCCATGCTTAGTGTAATGCTTCAAACAACAATCAACATACCACGACACTATTACTGACCAATTACCATGACTGTACTGGAAGGTACACATGTATTGACATATAACACGAACGATCACTTGGCATGTAGAGTCACACCTTAGTGCACTCAATAAATGGCACCGCAGTGCATACTAATATTGTATCTCAATACACACTTAGAACATGTACCAGCACGTATACATGTAATCAGGTCAGGAACATGGTCAAGTCAGGAAGTCACTCGGACTCCTCGTGACATAAAAGTCATATATGAATTCTGGTTACAGTGAGACATGAGGACCCTTGAAGCCAATACCAAGATCTACAACTTTCATGTTGGAAGTTGGAAGAAATTCTGGCCACAAATCAGTCAAATAGGACATAAAACAGCCAAAATAGGCACTATACGGCACTATTCATTCCATGCGGCTGCGACACTATACATCTCATACGGCTGCGGTACTATGCATCTCATGCGGCTGCGGCACTATTGCTACAAAACAACTTAAACAGGCAAAAATAATGAAATAGAGCAATCTCGGCGCATGGGATTCCTGCACAATCCGCGCATGAGAATTCCTGCACAATCCGCGCATGATAATTCCTGCACAATCCGTGCATGAGAATTCCTGCACAATCCGTGCATGGGAATTCCTGCACAATCCGCGCATGGGAATTCCTGCACATCCGTGCGTGGGAATTCCTGCACAATTAGCGTATGGGAATTCCTGCACAATCCGTGCATGAGAATTCCTGCACAATCCGCGCATGGAAATTCCTGCATAATTCGCGTATGGGAATTCTTGTACATCCGTGCATGGGAATTCCTGCACAATCCGCGTATGGGAATTTCTGCACATCCGTGCATGGGAATTCCTGCACATCCGCGTATGAGAATTTCTGCACAATCCGCGCATGGGAATTTTTGCACATCCGTGCATGGGAATTCCTGCACAATCCGCGCATGGGAATTCCTGCACATCCGCGCATGGAAAACTCACGTTGCGTCTTCAGTACATGCGCGTAAGGAACCTACGCGCATGACACGCTCGGTGTCAAGGGATGCGTTGCCGGGACTTCACGGCGCATGGCCCCTCAGCGCATGGCCTCCCGGGCGCATGGGGGTCATCGTCCCCAAACAACAAGTTCAGCCATGAAAGTTCTGAAAACTTACCTTGGCCATAACTTCCTCAAAACACGTCAAAATCTAACTTTTCAAAGGTCAAAATTGGGTAGAATTGAATTCTCTACAACATAGGACCATTAGTTTTCGAAAACAACCAAGTTTGATAGATCAAAACCATGAAAATCCATAGAACCCTAGTTTTAGAAACTTAGATCTACACCAAACTAGCCATTAAAATCAAAAACTCCAAGAACTAAACTTATAGAGAATGAAGAGAAGAACAATATAGACAAATAATATCTAAGAAAAATCAAGAAATAAAAAATGCAAGAATCTCTCCATTTGGTACAAGATGTACTTGCCTATTGGTTGGGAGGAAAAGAAATAAAAAGAGTGAATGAGGAGAGAGAGTGAGGAAGAGAATATATATAGGGGTTGGGTTGACTCAAAGAAACCCTAAGCTTAAGCATGCTCTTAACCATGTGACTAATGACATGTTAAATGCTACATGATACAACTAATTAAATTAATTAAATAAAATTCTAACCACAACACGGTTCAGAAATCCTATCATCGAAACAGTGAACCACGCCTACAACCAAACAAGGACAAGGGGTGGCACACTAATCCGCGACGAGATACTATTCCATGCCATGGCCAGTTACAAATACAGGATATATGCAATAAAGATACAGGTGCCAGATACCATATACATGAAAAATCAAAAATTTACGTATTCCGGGAATGGGGAGTGACACATTTCAATAGAGTTCAACCATATTCAAAATAATGTCATATATTATAACCTGTAAGTAAACATTCCAGATTACCAACCATATTCAACCACATTATAGATCATCAAATTATAATGCCATAACCTTTAAGTAAATATTCAAGATTACCAACCATATTCTAAATAACATAAAGTTCAATAGAGTTGTTACCATAACTGTCAAAAGTAAAAAAAAATTACATATATCGCACGCGATACTTTGGACAAATCACAAAACCTCCGTCAGCTATATCACAAAGTTTGTAATTGCAATTCTGTGGACCATCAAAAATTAGTGCATCCGGATCTATTACCTCTGTCACCCAAACAACCACCTCTACATCTTGTAGCACCTTCCTATGATGACAAATGGCGCATATTGCAAGATATCCCTTCGCCACCTCCTCCTTCAAATTTTGTGAAAGTAAGATCATATTTTTCATTCCTTTGGAAGACGATCCAACATTGTTGTTTGGGACGGCAGGGCTAGCGACATTGTTATCATGGGTAATGGGACCAACTGGAGTCTTCTCTGTGTTGGAGGCAACTTTAGTCCTTGGTATCCCATTGCCTTCAAATTGATTTGGTTGTACATTCACATTTTGTTGCATACTCAGAAATGTAGAAGCCATCGAATTAATCTTGGCCATAGCGTCATTCATTTGGTTTTGTAATTCCATTTTCCACGTACGAAGGTCTTCAATGTCTCTTTGACTGGTTATTGCTTTTGTAGCTTGTATCATTTTCACTTGCTTTACAGAAGAGGTAGAGCTGATTGCACGGCAATAACTCTTCTTTTTCTCTGACCCATAAACTTCAGCAATAGGATCACTTTCAAAGTCTTCTAAGCTTGTGATACCATCGGTACCATTAAGACTTGCTTGTAATTTTTGTCTCTCTTCCGCTGCTTCAATTTGAGCCTGTATTTCCATGATAACAAACTAAAATTTAGTCCAAATTATCTAATACAAGCTAAACAACATGAATGGCATCCAGTTCATATTGGCAGAAAATTATCTAATACAAGCTAAAATTCATAAACATTTATTTCCACCCATAACACTTTATATATTATACATATATAATGACATATCAAACAACAACAATAGGCTCAGTGTTGCAGTGATACAAATAGGTAATGTGCAGGGCATGGGTTGAAGTGTATGGTGAAGGCATTGGCTGCAATAAGGGTCCAATTTTTAAAATACTATTTATGGGAGGCGAATAGAATTTGCACAAAAATAGTTGGGACAGCATATTGTGCATGGGATTTAGATGATTTTCTTCCTTCATAAATACCTAGGTGATAATATTGGTCTACGTATATTATTCAGTCACTGACCATGCTTATGTTCAGTCCTTCATTGATAACAGGTCAATATTTTTTAGTTGTTCAGTCTTGTTTAACATGAGCAGCCCCCTTTATCTCAGGATTTATCTATGTTGTTATCCTGCATATGTGTACTATCCAGATCTTGTATGTTCCGTCAACTATATATATTCATTTGAGTGTCAGCCTAATGTCAGAGAAGGATTTAACTTCATGATCACTCCACAGATTATGAAGTTTAGCTTCGGGTTTAATGATTTAGTCCTTAGTTGTCTGTACTGCATTGCCTATTGTCCAGTCCACAAAACTGGGAACATATCAAACCATTTAATTGTTAAGTCCAGAGAATCTTACAACGGATCACCCTTTGTTCTATTGTTCAGTTCTATCCCAAATTAGTTCTTTAGATGCCCAGCTTTGTTGGGGCTGTCCTGTATCCTTTGGTGCTGTACACATTTCATACATTTCAGTCCTTCCTCCACATTTAGCCTATATTGCTTTGGTGTTCAGTCCTCTTCACTGAGGACTTAGCCACATACTTTTGTTCAGTTCCTTTTAGATTTAGGATCAGGCCTATAATCCTTTTCCCCACGTTATGTTCAGATATCCATGTCCACCAGGTTATGTTCAAATACCCATTGTTCAGTCCATGCCTGGACATTAAGACTAGTCACTTCATTGATGTTGTCTTGCTATACACTAGTAACGGGTAATGTGCAGGGCATGGGTTGAAGTGTATGGTGAAGGCATTGGCTGCAATAAGGGTAGGGTAGTGTTAAGGTTATGGTAAGATGGTGAACCACACTGTGCAGGGATGCAAATGAGTTTATGAAGGATTGTAGTACTTAATTGTAGTAATGCAAAGTTCAGGTGTGCAGGCAGTGAAGGTTAATGCAGTGGATGAATGTGATTTAGGACTAATATCAGTATAGTTCAACTAAGGGAGCAGGGCAACATGTATAAATACTAGGATATGAATGGTTTCTAAATTGTAAATGGTTTCTAAATTGTAGATTGAATGGTTGTATTAGATAATTATGTTTCTCTCTCTCTCTTTATTATTTTAAAGTATGGCTGTAAATTGCAGATTGAATGGAATTTGAAACTCTTTTTTCTGACTTTATTATCAATATTTTAACATTAAAATTGTCTAATCACTTTAAATTCTAGGTTCAGGATTAATGTTGCTCTCTTTGATAATTTGCAGGATACTTTGGGAAGGCTGCAAGAGAGATGCAAAGAAGTCTCAAAGACGATGCAGGATACATATGAAATATGCATTCATAGATCGGAAACACAAACTGTTGTTAACAGTGAATAATGTGCCTTTATTTAACTGATCCAATGACATGAAATTACCAAATAAATCCCTATTTTATAGTACTTATATATTTTTCGACTGCACATGGAAGCACCTCCCCAGTTTTTCTTTTTGTGTGTGCCCTTTTCCAAGCCGCTACTCGCGAAAGCTTTTCTGTTGGATTTTCCTTTGCCTACATGCAAAATCATGATTAATGACATATAATGTACTAATTACTTAATTATTAAAAAATGAAAAAAATACATACCATTTCTTCATACACTCTACTATAAGGTTTTCGTCCCAAAGTGTGACTGATAGGATTTTTGGCCCTATTTTTAGCATTCTTCTTACATTGCTCCTTCTTTTTATCACTATACTCGATGTCTACAAACTTCTTCCACAATATTTTATCAATATCATTAGGACGGTTATCAAGGGCAATACGTTTGGGTATAGGTTGTCCATTAATTTTAAGATATTTCGCGCGCATGGTGGACTTCACCGTTATAAAATACTACGGAAATTTTTTTTCCAATATAGTTCGAGCAACCTTGGGGCTGACGTTCATCTCAATCTCTTTCTGTCACAACAACACAACATCATTACATAATTAGATTCCAAAATATAAAAACAAATTCAAATGTATATAATCAAATTGAAAATGTAAAGTACCGTGAGCTCATTCCATAGATTATCCTTATAGAAGTCATCTACTTGCCTCCAATCTTCATACCCAATTGGGATTTGAACACGAATTAGGGCACCACAATGAGAAGTCCATTTGGCTGCATCTCTACCCTTAGCACCCTCTAAATCAATAACTATTGAGTATTTTTTTTCCATTTGGTGGGGGTGGAGCCTCCGGCTCTTGTGTGTTTTTTGTACCTACTGATGCACTTGAACTAGGATGGGATGACATTCCGTAATAAAACTGCATACAATAGAACATTTTGACATAATATAGAGGGGATTAACAAACTGTTGCAAAATGCATACAAAATGTTCTATTGTCTAAATCAACAAACTGTTGCAAAATGCATACAATAGTAAACCTACCGATGCACTTGAACTAGAATTTGGGATTCCTCCTGTGAATACATAGAGGGAATAGAGCTTAATAGGGAGCAGTATCAGTAATAGGGACTGAACATAACTGATAGCTAATGGTTTGAACAAAAGAGAACTGGACTGCACCATCTGTGCAAACAGAACTGAACAACTATGTAACAAGACTGAAAAGTTTAACAGAGCATGATACATCCATCCACTGGTATCCTAATAAGTGATGCATGTTAGGACTATGGACTGAACAAAGTAAATTGGGGACTGAACATAACTGATAGCTAACAGTCTAAATCACTTTACAATACTGCTACTATTGGGGACTGAAAACTTTAACAGAGCACGATACATCCATCGAGACCTCCCATTCACTTAAATTTTGCTGGGGCTGGGATTCGAACCCATGCCTACTCCTCCCGTCCCTTACCAGTGCGACCACTGGGCCTCGTGGTAATTTCTAGCTTGATTATTAAACAACACAAATTTAACCTATGTAACTATGTTAGTTTGAGTTGGATAGGCTGGTTGAGCTCAACTAAAATGTACTTTTCAAGAAGAGAACCTTAACTTACTAAGCCGACAAGAAGAAAATTATGACTTATTAGCGTGAATTTCAATACAATCATTCATCAGCATGCTTGTTCTACCGTACATATAAATATTTGTAGAAATCTTCTTAAGATATATTTTCAAGCCAAGAATAGAAATTAGAGTTCATTATTTTGACATTAACATGTTTAAATAGTCTTGAAAACAAATAATATAGTGGTGATGTTAAACAATCAAACTTTTAAGCTTAAACAAGACTGGTAAATATAAACATGTTATAATCAAGCTGAGCTGCAGATTCCCTGTTAGTTTCCAACCCAAGTTTGAATATATCTAGTTAAGCTCAAAAGCCTCAAATCAAGATCAAGTTTCCCCCAAATATTAGTTAGTAAAGCTTAAATGAGGGCTCAATTTATTTCAAGCTTGAATTAGTCAAGCTAAAATTGGCTTTGTCATTTACAGCCCTGCTTCTATGCTCCCATAATGTGCATATCTGTGATTAACTGTTAAGAATAATCTTATTCCATCCTGGAAAATTATTTTTGTGTAAGATTCTACAGATAAGAGTCAATTTATCAAAATATAACAATATAACACCAGAAAATTGTATACTGCTAATTTCTTGGACTTCTGCATATCTATATACTATAATGGCTTTTATTTCAAAATACCATGAAATGTTTGGTAGCTGCAAACTTTGCTACACATGAGTTACAGTAAGATTGCCTTGTATTAGGTGTGGTATTGGTCCCTTCAATGGTATGTCACATTTATATGGTACTCCCTGCTACCATTAGATGGTCATAATCACATATAAATTTCTTTCCACATTGGTATGTGGTTGGGGATGTGGGGGTAGTTATTATAAGATTAAAATGACAACAGAAGCTTTTGTGTATGTTTTGGGGGGTGTCAGGTGACTTTATTGTCACTTTAAGTAGTTCTGATCAACACTTATTTTGGATTGTTCTTGAACCATCTTTAATGCTTTCAAATAGAAAGTAATCTATTTTAACATATGCTTAGCCTGCAGATAAATATACTTACGTCGTGGTAGTATGAAGCCACCAAATAAGAGTACAGCTTGTAAAGTCAAGGTACCACAGAATGGAGAAATCGCCGATGTCTGGAAATAGGAGGCAAGGAGTCGGAAGAGGGATAATGCAATCTGATGCACACCAAAAAGCAGAAGGAATTGGCAAAAGAAACTAAGAGAAGAAGGTAAGAGATACATCTGATTATAAGTTCTATATACACTATTCACCTCACAAAGATGAAGAGGGGCTCAAATTAAGATTACCTTTCTCCCTGTGTTCTAAAACACACATATTTGCACACAAACACACAAACCAAATTCTTCTAATCTTACATGCTCAGATTTGTAGAGTAGGGTGCATTCTCTGATATCTATCAATTATATGTCTATCATGTGCTTAAGCTACATATGCGACATGTTAATGGTTTTCTCTAGCAATAATAATATCGATATGGGAATTTTATTTTATTTTACTAGTTTTTACTTTTCAAAATGGTAGACATGGTACTTTGAACTCCAGAACTGGCACATTCAGCTACATGCATACATGGAGATTTATCATAAATATGTAGGGTTGAAGTATGGTGGATAAATGTTCATGGTTTAAAGTGTCGGCCGATACCGATCCGATACGGCTGATACCGATACGGTTTGGCATGTCCCAATCCGATACCGACCGATACCCGATACTATCGATACTGAAAATACTTAAATTATGCCTAAATATATAAAATATATGTTTTTAAATGTAAATAATTTATTAATAATTATTTTTTTTCAATACCAAAAAATCTGATACTCCGATCCGAAACCGCCGATACTATCGATATCGCCGATACCAATACTCATAGGAATAGTCCGATACCGATACCGATACTGTGAACCTTAACTTCCACTAAATCTATTGACAACCAATTTATGTGATATGCCAAGTTGCTTCACCTTATCAAAATGCATATACAAGAGTTCTGCTTTGCCTTTCGATGCAAAATGGAAGTTAGAAAAGAGAGAATATTCGATCACTATTTTCAACATCCTTGAAAAGTTTTATGGCATATAGGTTGTAGCCTAAATGCCTAATCCATTACGTTGAGTTTCTAACTATCGATCAAAGTCAAAGTTATAACTTATACATCAGAAGTAACAACTGACTAGGTTGGCTAAAGTTTTGATTTAATGCATCATCATTATCTTCAACCAAGCTTTGTCCCATTAGAATGGGTCGGATATGGAGCATAAGAAAGATCTATAAAAAAATTAACAAACTGGTTGTCGATGTGACATCAACCCTCTAACATGGTGCCAAATCCATAGAAAAGGTAGCTATGAGAATGGAAGGGTTCTATTGTCTAAAACCTAGAGAAGCAGTTGGAGGGAGCAATAGCTATACCTCAAAGTTAATTTACTTGGTAATAGTTTATAATAGTCCTATTATTTTGAAATTGCCTACAAATCTACAATTCTTGTAAAGATTACATTGTAAAGAAGCAAAGGGAATCTTAATAATATCCCATATGCATAGAAGGCAGGATATATCTTGTAGTATGAGTAATTTTTTTGCTCGATCATTGGCATCTAAGCCATATCCATGATAATGGTATCAGTATCGAGCATGATTAAAACATTGAGAAAGGTCTAAGAAAGAGTAGACTAGGTGTTACTACAGGTTATAAGCTTGACTAATCCTCTACGAGTTATTGTCCAAGTACTAGATGAACTATGAGCATATGAACATAAGAACCCTGCCATAAAACATAGAAGGCCTTTCAGGCCAAGGTGACACTTTTCTGGACAAATTCAAAAATTCATGCAACCAAGGATGAAAATTCCTTGTGCACATGTCTAACTCCCCCTCCTGCCCTTGTGCCCTATCTCATTAGACTGATGTAAAGAAACTCAAGACTGATACATTATTCTCCCTTCTAACTCCCCCTCCCCCTTAAAAAATAAAAGTCTTTCCTGTAGAAATGGGATCTCATTTACATGTAATCAAGTGTATACTTGCTAACCACCTGTACCTATAGGACTGAACCACCTGTACCTATAGTATACTTGCGAACCACCTGTACCTATAGTATCTTGCTAACCACCTGTACCTATAGGACTGAACCATGTAACAGTTAGGGAGGGGGGCAGGGGATTAGCAGAGAGGGTTTGATCGATACTCATATTATTTACATATTTTACCTATTTTAAAATGTGCCCATATCGTATTGGAGTTCTTATTTGCATTTGTGCAACATAGAATTCTCCGTGTATTTATCTATAAAATATATATGTGTACTTTCTTCATCCAGTGTAATCTTATTACTTGCAGAAGCTATTTACAAATGGAACTATCATGTTACTATCATGTTGTCCCAAGGAATTTCTAGAGGAGTTCTCAGAGCCCTTCAGGAAATAGACACATCTCAATGAACATAAATTGCATTTGACAACAATTAAGTTTCAAACATGAAAATATACTGAGAAATATCAAGTGTTAACTTGCCTGGTGAATAGAGGGCGAGACGAGAACAAGGTGTTGAGGCTTCCGAGCGACGAAAATACCACTTCACACAGAAAAAAAACTAGTCAGAAGCGATCCTCTGCTAAATCCCTGGGAACCACGTAATGTAATGGCTCCCCATGAGAATTCAAGAAAGAGGACCACACACAATGGTAAGTAAATGCATTCCAAAGTCTCACATGTTTCTTGCTATCTTGATATAGTGCCTTAAAGTGGTTAGTGACTCACCAAGTAACTTCTCACAACCATCATCAGATAATCCACAGCAACTGAAATTCAAATACAGCAGAGAAATATATGTATATATGCTTCAAATTCAGACAAGCAATCAGTAAAAGTTTGGCGCATATGCTTCAGATGACCATCACTAGTTGATTGTCACAATCATCAATACCATTGTTTCAAATTCCAAAACAAAAAGGATATTACAAGCCATTGTTCTCAGAATGATACAATCATTAATACCATTGTTTTCTAAATTTAAATCTATTTGGGTTCAATACATTTTAATAGTGGTGCCAAGTTAGGTTGCTCTTTCAAAATGGATTGGAAGCTTGTTGGTATGTTGTAATCATCAATACCATCAGTCATGCGCTTTGGAGAACGTCGAACTATAGACCAATCGGGATTTTGCGGATCTTTTATATAAAAAACTTGACTAGCTTTGGATACAAGAATGGCCGGCTCATCATAATCCCCATCAGCACTCTTGAACTTCTTCAAATTCACAAGCAACAAGTTAGACTCTGGACAAATCTTACAACCTTTGGTCTTGTCCGCGATATTCACCCAATCATAATAGAATACTACATGTTGAAATTCATAATAATCAACCTCTATAATCTCTTTGATAATACCATACCAAGTAATGTCATCATCCATAGGGTTCATATCTTTTGCACTTGCGACAAATGTAGTGATTGCATCCATGCAAACACCGCTGTCTTGTGTCGAAAGTTTATCATCATAGTGTTGGGGAGAGAATACATAACCATTCACCCGATATTTCATATGAGTTTTGGCTTCCCATTTTGGCCCACTAACATACCACCACAACAATGAGTCCATGCATTTTTCTTCCAACAGCTGTTAATACAAGTCACTTAAATACATTAATCAAAACTACAAAATATAATTAAAACTTTATTGAATTAAATGTTACACACCTTTTTGTGTAACCAATCAATAAATTCAGATTGTACTACCACTTCTGTCTTAGTGATAGCTCTTCTTTTACCACGAGGACCATCTTCCAAGGATGAGCGATACATACTACAAATTCAAAAACCATATTATATAAACAGAAAATTACACATTATGTAGTCTAAAAATATAAAAGAATATCATACCTATAATATTCATCTCGTTTTGGTATATTTATACTAAAGAGTACCCATCTCCGAATTTGTATACGTTGTACACCAGATAACTTGATAGTTTTACCCTTAAGAATGGAGCGTTCATACATATCATCACCATTCTCATCTAAGAAGAGTGCTTGACTAGAACTATGATTTCCATCACGCGGATTTGGCATATACTCCATAGCATATCTAACAGATTCTGAAACAAAATATGCCTCAGAAATAGACCCTTCCACATAACGTTTGTTGCTTGGTATGTTTTTGCACTCCTTCATAGCCCTTATATCAATATAAAATATTGACTTGTTAAAAAAAATTATAGTTCTAATAAATAAACAAAGAAACAATAATATATAAGATGAATGTATCACCTTTCAAATGGATACATCCATATATATCTCGTCGGTCCGCAGAGAAGAGCTTGGTCAGCTAGGTGCACCATTAGGTGGATACTTATATCGAAGAAGTGAGATAAAAATAATGTGCCAATACACATAATGCCTCGGCAATCATATCTTTGGAAGCTTGGACATGCTCTCGAACTAAGACCTTCGAGCACAATATGTTGAAGTACAAGCTTACTTGCAATATAGCTCGTTTCAACTCACGAAACTTTGGATATGCATGTTGAACCATAACTGGAAGCAAATATTGGATAATGACATGATAGTCATATGACTTCTTAATATACAAACTGGGGGGTTGAATACTTACAAGGCTGCCCAAATTAGTTGCAAGGCAAGACGGAAGCTTTACGTCTTTTAATACTTGACAAAATTGCATCTTCTGAGCCTTATCCAGTGCATACTTAGAAGATTGTTTTCCCTTGTCAAACATCAAGTTAATAAGATGTTCAGCCACATTCTTTTCAGTGTACATCACATCAATGGTATTGTTTCGATTAACAAAATGCCTGGAAGGAATTGGCTTTTGAAAACAAAAACAAGAAGAAAAGTACAAGAAGTACAAATTTGATTCTGGGAAAGTATTGCTATGGAAGTCTGATTCGTAAATGATCACTTTGTTCCTTGGACCATATGATGATGATGAAGATCACTGCTTGAAGTAGAACAATTTGGAAGAACTAATGCACCAGAAAGGTATCAACACACTTGGGCACTGATGGCGAGGCCGAATGCTTTCCTGCTTTGCTTCACTCTGTTCTGGAAGAAAAATTGAAGAAGGATGCTCTAGAGAATCAAAATCTCGAAGTTCTGATCTCTGTATTCTCTCCTGTCTCTCTGTGTGTCCGTTGTATGAGAAAAATGAGTCTATTTATAGACTGGGGCTTCCGTGCGTAAAAGGGCATCAAAATCTGTCTTTACGCTAACAACTGCCATCCACGATCAGAGTCATCCTCTGTATATGCTGACATGTGTCCCATCATTTCAGTAAGAATAGGATACATGTACACACGTTCTTCGAAATATGTGGCATGAAGACCACGTAGGCACACCACGTTCCAAACTGGCCAGAACGAATAGGGCGTAAAAAGATGAGCGTAAACTAGCTCTGTCATAGGTTTCCAGCGTAAAGTGGTTATTGAATAACCTTGAGCATAAAATGGCTCAAATAGACTTCACGCACACCTTATTTTTTATGAGCGTAAGGACTCATGTAAAACTCCGTGCATAAAAGAAACCATTCAGTGAGCGTAAAGTAGCTCGATCTCTATAAACGACAACAATGGTCTTTGTATGAGACAAATTCCATTGAATTCTGTGGTAAATGCCATCATTGATATCTTCATGTCAAAGTCTGCATTAAATGCGAGATTTGATAGCTTTTGTCCAGCGTGAAAGAGGCTGCTCAGTCCGTGGCGTAAAATCACCGGTGTAGACCCAAGCGTAAAATGATCAATCTGCTTAGCTGTAATACAATTAGCCTTGTCTTGGGCGTAAAGAAATTACCCGTTCTGTTAGGCGTAAAGCAGGCCACTTACGAATGAGATGACTCTTTCTTTGAAGCACTTTTTACGCTCTTATAAGACCCCCTTCAAAGTTTTCAAATGTCTCCAAAATTTGAAACACTTTGAACAGAAGCGTAAAAGTTGAGATTTGATGAGCGCAAAATTCGGGATATGCAACAGTCATCCGCGTAAGAGCGGGGATATCCAACAGTCAGCGTAAAGTTCAGAAAAAGAGAATAATGTCGGTCAACACTTAACCGTCACAATAAATTCCTTCTTCGTAAATTTCAAAATGTTTCTTCATCTTCACGAGTGAGTGGTTTCCAATGAGGAATGTGAAGAGTTGTTTTGATTTGTATAAATAAGGACAAAATTCCTTATTCTTGACATTCAGCCTCATAGTTGATATGGCGCCAAAGAAAGAACCAATCGTGGAGGGAACTTCGATCGCCAGGCTTAACCTCGAGAGAGAGAACGAGCGAGCACAAAATCTTCTAGAGTGCTTTGGACTGACCCCAGCGGTCTTCAGTCGTATTGATGGTGGTCCTTCAACTGCATACGAGGGACCGGGTGACGCAGAAGCATTCCTTCGTCTAATGCGTCGCTCTGGGATTCGCAACATGCGAGAGTTGGGTGCATCCCTTCGTCAACCCAACGAAAGAGAATAATAAAATTCTATGTATTGCGACTCTTTTATATGTAGGGGTCCGCTCCCATCCTTTATAAATAAAATCTCTGATGTTTAACCTCATCTATTGACGCGCACTTCTGTTGACTGCTTCTGCGATTGTTAATTCCCGAAAAACAAACCAACACGTGGCGTCTATCTTGTGGTTACGAGATCCTTTAAATAAGATCTTCTTCCGAAATAGACTCATCTTAATAGTTTCTTCAGTCTTTATAAATAGCCGAGAATGTTTCATATACTCTCGTACTCATCCCTCTGAAGATAACTTTCTGCGATGTTGTTCTCCAACAAATGATAATAGCGGAGCTTTCCAACGGCGTTCCTTTGCATGTCCAATCAATAGACGCAGATTCAACCAACATTAGAGCCAAACCATTCGACTCAAGTGGTAAGTCCGATTGTAAGAGAATATCTGTCTTCGAATTTCTTGTTTAAAAACAGCTATTTTACGAACGTAAAGCCTTGCTGAAGCATTGTCGTAAAAAAAAAAAGCCTTGCTGAAGCAAGTGGCGTAAAAGCCTTCATGAAGCACCGGCATAAAAAGCCTTGCTGAAGCAAAATGGCGTAAAAAGCCTTATCATCTCACTGGCGTAAAAGCCTTCGTGAAGTGCCGGCATAAAAGCCTTGTTATATCACTGGCGTAAAAGCCTTCGTGAAGTGCCGGCGTAAAAGCCTTGTTATATCACCGGCGTAAAAGCCTTTGTGAAGCGCCAGCGTAAAAGCCTTGCTGAAGCACTGGCGTAAAAGCCTTGCTGAAGTACTGACGAAAAAGCCTTGCTGAAGCACTGGCGTAAAAACCTTGCTATCTGTCTTTTAGTTAGCGTTCAATACGCGTTTGATGACACTTCTTCTTCTTTGTTTTCTGTAGACGCTTGGCTGAAGAGGTTTTTCAGAACTGGCATTGGCGATTTTGACGCTGTGAAGAGCGTTCTTCTGACACCCACATCAGGGAGCTCATGTGCTTTTGACGCGCAAATCAGACAACTCAGAACTCTTCGTGAGATAGAAGGGTCTTCCTCTGTCGGTAGGAAGAGCCTTTATACACGGAGAGTTGGATGGTGGAGTCAACTCTACCTCGAGAAATCGGGTAGTAGAGTTCCTTTCACGGCAGAACTAGGAATCGTATCCCAATGCTGGATACGTTCCTATCTCCTTTGAGGTGCCGCCACTAATCCACCAATTGTGTTGGCAGCAACACGCCTTCGGGCTGCCCTACTCTGGGGTTCTCCTCTCGTCTGAGAGATAAGACCAGAGTTTGATTCCTACTGTTCCGATTGCCCCGGGGGCTCAGACAGTAAGGAATTGCCACCAACAACGAACCCGACGGAGAAGATCCAGAGAAGAAAATAGATCTCTATTAGGTTATTGTTTGGTGTATAGAATGAAAATCCAAGATGTAATAGATTTCCATTGTAAAGAAAAGTCTAAGAAATGTAATAGACTTTTATGATGATATGAGAGTGGAAATGATAATTCTTCTATGCTCGATGATTTGTATCTATATGGATGTAATATGGACATGATAGATAATGAAATCTTCTTTTCTAATTTAGAGTTCATAATACTATCAGAGGTAATATGGACATGACAGTGTGTGGGAACTCAAAAGAAAATTAGATTGATTTCTATGCAGAGGTCAAATGGAAAATGATAGATAAGAAAAGTAGGTAGATTTAGCATTTATCCAGAGGTTATGAAAACATGATAAATAACTAATCCCATTTTTTAATCAATCGATAAAGAATAGAAGATTTAAAAAATTTCTCCCAGGAGACGAGAAGTCAGCTTAACCAAACCTTGGTAGCTGGGGCATAAAATGATAGATGTTGTGAGCATACATGACGGACGAATCGACGTATTTCTCGGGAAAAGAAAGGACGATTCAGTTCCATAATTAAATGGATGAACCTAGTAATATGAACGAACGGGTCTTTTCAGAAATGAAAAGTTGTTTTCAATTTCAGAGACCAGTTCATTAATAATCCTCTTCTATAAATAGACGAGAACTCTCTGTAACCTTTTCATTCTCATTTTCGCTCCTCAATTGAGAATGTCTTCTGAGGATGCACAGCAAGAGAATGAAGTCTCTAGGGACATTGAGGACGTCATTGAGACATACCCCGCTGAGCCGATAGTGACGAGCCCGACTGAAGTAGGCAACAGTTCTTCTACGCCCAAGCCGCCCCAGGACATTCTTGCTTTCCTAGTAGAGCCAGGGAAAACTTCTGAAAGAGAAGCATTGAGGATGGCTGTCTGCCAATTTTTCATGAGTTCAGGAAACGATGCCTTCTATGCATTGGCTGACTATGTATTCAATAAGGAAGGGAGTGGCCCTCGTCCTTAATCTTTTATCTTGAACAAAAATAATAAAAGAAGTTTTATTTTTGTCCTGTCTTCTCTTTTTATACATAGTATTTCTTAAGAAATTTGCCATTGATCGGCAGCATGAGTAGATCTCCGTTGGGTTTTGACAACCGATAAGCACCATTAGAGAACACGGACTCAATCACATACGGGACTTCCCATTTCGCTTGGAATTTCCCTTTGCTCTTATGAGTCATCACTATTGGTCTCCGGACAGCCAACACAAGCTCGCCAATTTCGAATACCCTCTCTTTGACTTTACGATTGAAAGTTCGAGATATACGGGCTTGATATAGCTCAATATGCTGTTGTGCTTGAAGACGCTTCTCGTCCAATCTTTCAAGTTCTTGGAGGCGTAAGCGATCATTATTCTCTATAGTTAGCTCATTAGCAATAGCGATTCGAAGAGAAGGGATCTGGATTTCCAATGGGAGGACAGCTTCACTAGTGAAAATGGTGTAAAACCAGTAGGAGTCCGAACTGTTGTTCGGTATGCCCATAAACATTCTCCAAGCTTCTCATTCCAATCTCTTTTATTAGAAGAGATAAACTTTTTGAGAAGTTTGATGATCGTTTTGTTGAAGGCTTCAGCTAAACCATTAACAGCATGATTATAAGCCGTAGAAGCCAGATTTTGAATTCGGTTCTTGTCACAGAACCGATAAAATGCCTGTCATGACCCGCACCCAGTATTTGGACACGAGGCGTGGGTACGTCCAGCCTACGCTGTAGTGTCGGCGGTAGAACGATGTCTTGTCATCTCCACAATTTATCAAATACAACCACGCAGTTTATAGATTTCCACAAAAGATCAAGTTTGCATATCAATCTCAACAGAAAATTATAAACACAATATCTAAGGTAAAAGAGACAAACTGATAATTGAAAAGTAGAGACCAAAAATGATAAAAGGAATGATCTCCATATAATCAAAATGTACTAAAAGGAATCCACTACTCAACTCTCATAATCCATAAATAAAAGAAATACAATAAAAGAGTTTCTGCGAGCGACTCATGCTCTATAATCTGCTGTCTAGCTAAAAATCTCCTGCGGAGGGTAGCCCCACATCCAAGTCCTTCTGCATGCTCAGTTCAGGATCCACGATATGCTCGTAGTAAGTGGAACAGAACTCCTCTAACTCATCACCTAAAATGTTGGTTATCCAGTCAGGATTGGAACAAGTACACATACGACCACTAGCCGAGCTCCAACAGAGTCAAAAACATGCATGCAACATATGAGAATAAAACTAGAAACTAACTAGCATCATGGTATAGGAGAAAATACAAGTAAACTCTATCAATAAGAAATATCTACTAGAAAACGAACATGTAGATCATGGTGACATGGCAAGTGACAAAGCAATAAGGAATGACTGAAAATAAAACTATCTACGTGAGTTGAAATATCATGTTCGACGTGTGAACAGCTAAGGGGTAAATCCGGCATCTACACGTGTCGTGTGCAGTTGCTATAGTTCACGAATAGACATCATGGGGATAGAATGGGTAGTCCACACATCTACTAAGATATTTTCCCGCCCAGCTAGTACTCATAGAATTAATTGCAGTAAAAAATATATGTAAGGGACAGTCAATTGTACTATAATTCCATGAAACTAGTAATCGTGTGGCAATCGTGTCAACAAGCAGCAAGACATATGTGAGACATGTAAAGAAACTATCAAAGACGGTAACAATCAGTATATGCACTTGCCTGTCGTCCCGAGCTGTGAGTATTGAGCAAGTAAAGGGTTGGAGTCCAAGTAACCTGTTGTTTATGAATTTACCATATCAATATACAAGTTGAAATCAAATTATAATCCACTTAAAACTAGTCCTCTTGGTTTATTACTCAACCCCATGGTTTGATTCTATAGACTATGGTTTGGTTCACTGCCCCTACTAGCATAGTCTTTAACCCTTACTTATATCCAACCTGATTATTGCTAAAGGCCTATATTATAAGTACTAATAATGAAATCCTTATAACCATATGATGTACACTGTTGCAACACTACTCAGGTGCTATTGTGTCCTGATGTGGACTGCCCAAGGTGCAGTACTCAAGTGCCTACTTAGCTCCCTGTTTTCCTGCCCATTACTCCTCTGGTTCAGTACCTTATTTCCTAATATTGTGGCACATATGTGTTATAAGTAGGGTCAATGACTGCCTGTGGGATTAGCTATCACTGGCACTCTGGTATTATGAGAACAAGTATGGGGCAAATCATGATACTAAAAATCAGTTGAAAACTGACTCAAGACTGGGGACAATAATGATACTAAATTAGTAATGTGATGACTGCACTCAAAACTGGAAACAATTGGTACCAATAATCAGTTGATATCTGGACCATCACCTAGCCACTGGGTCAGTTCTTCTCTATAGGAGGGGATATTCAGGAGCATCAATGGCAGTTGTGTTCAAATTCTGGAAGATTAAAACCATAATGAACTGAAAGATTGATTGTATAGAGATGAATATAGATCTCCCCATCCATAGAAGATGATGCATGAAGTGTAAAAGGTGAAATCACATAATCGATTGCACATAAATAGACCATTGAACCACATAATTCTGTGACCTCAGGTCTTCAACGCATAACTTCATACTATTATATATCACCAGGTGTGCATTTTTTTACAACTAGAAACAGCCCCAAGTCATTTCCCATGTTGGCCAGACGGCAGCACATCCTATTGGCTCTTCTGAATATTAGTATAAGGAAAGCAATTGACCAAGACAGAAGCCCACTCAGCTGCTGCCTCGATCCCTTATGATGAACTTTGACAGTCCTTATAGAAGAACAAAGACATTATATGGACAGGTACTCTAAATGGGCTGTAGGCAATGATGAACTATACAGTGGACTCAAGGAGGATGGAAACTAAGCTGTGATAGCAAAATATGCTATAATCCTCATAGAGCAATCTGAACACAACCATGGCAGAAATTAACTCCTAATGCATACAAGGATGTTGGCATATATACACATATATGCAAAGCTATAAAATCCTCAAAGTTGGACTGAACTTAGGTTCAACAATGGCTCATCAGTCCAATGGTTTGAACTAATGGATAGGCCTGCCTGTTAACCATGGTAAGGGTACTGAAAGAGCTGTTTCAGTTCATGAATATTGAAACTACCTGTTGCCTTAGAGGAATTTCTAGGCAAAAGGGGCTGTTATTAGGGACTCAAGGTCTGCCCCCATGTCCACCTGTGGATTTGATCCCATTGCTGTGGACAGGACATCAGTCTAAAGACTAATATGGTTCGAAGTTTGACCAATACTCACCTGAATGGTTTGTATACCCGAAGGTTAAACTAAATTTAAGGACTGGGTTGAGAGGGTATGTAGGACACCATAAAACAATTGATCATTGGAAGACCAGGTTTTATATCAGGTTCAAATACTGGACCCAGATGTACCTGGACTGGATTAGCCCATATTTACTCTAATATGAGACTAGAATCATAGACACCCATTTACTCTGGTATCCCAGATATTAACTATACACACTCACATGTCTAACAAAGGAAAAAGGGTTATCGTATACACACAGGTAATGCATAGGAGTGCAGGTACCTATAGAATAACCATGGTAGCTATGTTTTGACAGTTCCTCCACACTCTAATCCCTTTCCTATGTTGGAACATTATATGGCAGTATGGTAAGTAAGGTGTGCACTTGCATTTACACTATATCCCCTCGTCATCGTGTGCAATACCCAAGCCCTGGCCTCTGGTATAACACAGAGTTTTAAGCATCCTTAACCCCTGTGCTCAACACAGGAGCACGCCCTCATAATTTCTTAACAGTCATTACTTCGAACACCCATAGATCATCCTATTTGGTAGTTTAAACAAGAGCTTTGCAAGCCTAAACCAATTAATTCTAGTTAATCGAAGCGAGGAGTACCTGTCAAGGGTTGTTTGTGCTCCTATACGTCGAGTAGCTCTTCAATGCGGGGTGGAGAAGATTACGGCAGAGGAACTTTAGGGTTTAGGGGAAGGGTTGATCCGTGCTCAAGGCATTTACATGCTTGAGTTCGATAGGAATTCACTCTCTGTTAAGATTTGATCCTCTGATTCTGTGTGATCTTCCTCTTCGAATTTGATTTAAATCGGACTGGATGCTCTGGGTTTAAACTCTAAGTGGTCGTTTACAATTTAAACTGAATGTTACACTCCAGTCCCTCCTTTATCATAATTTTAGGCCAGACCCCTCCACTACATTTATTAATTACAAAAAGGGTCCTACTATATATATATATATACATACTTGGCCTTTATTATTAAGTATTCACTCAAAATTATCAATACATGATTTAATAAAATTCAAATTAGGAGAAAAAATTGGGTTAGAGGCTCACAAACCTACCCTCCTTAAAACAATTTCGTCCTCGAAATTGAAGATAGACACAAGGATTAAAATTGTACCTCAAGTCTCAAAAAGTAGGGATAGCACTCATGGCATCTCGTCTTCCCTCTCCTAAGTGGATTCGCTCGGAGAATGGTGTCTCCACCGGTCGAGACTTTATAGGTGTTATCTAAAGGCCTAGATACAATACTATGTCTAAAGATAAATGCTGCAGATACGAAGCTGTGACTGGCTCCAGAATCAAATATGGCAATAGCTGAAAAGATTTAAGAAGAACAGAACCTGCTATCTCATTAGGAGGTACTAGGGTCTCCTCGACCGCCATGGCATAAGCTCTGCCCTGCTGCTGTGTGGGCAGGGGTCCCCTCTGCTGTTGGGGTATCGTAGGTCTCGTTGGTGCTCCTGGGGCAGGTGTTGTTCTTTGTGCTGACGGGCACTGCCCTATCTGATGTGTGCTAGAACCGCAGAATAAGCATACTCCAAGCCGTCTCCTGCATGTCTCCCATGTATGCCCAGGCTTCTTGCAGTAGTTGCAGGGCCCAAGTGGCTGTCTCTGTTGGTTCTGTGAAATAGTAGGGGCTCTGGCTGGAGGCTGGTACTGCTGCTGCTGCTGTGAACGGGGCTGTGGTTGATGCTGCTGCTCTGCGGCCTTCCCCGAAGCATTGGATCGTTTTGCCGATCCATACTGGCTGTTACCTCCTCCGTAAGTGTCTCGATCTCTCTTCTGTTTGCGCTTCAGCTCCTTCTCTATGTCTTGCGCAACCTTCAAGATCTTCTCATATGTGGTGGCTTGGCTGGTGGCTACGGCTATGCGAATCTCATGTGATAGCCCCTTCCTGAACTTTTTGGCCTTGGCTGCAGGAGTCAAGGCGTCTGCAAATCGACTGAGTCGGAAGAACTCAGCAGAATACTCATCGATAGAGAGGTTGCCTTGTTCTAGACTCTCGAACTCATTCTCCAATTCTTCGTGAGCTGCTTCAGGATAAAACTTTGCCTTAAATAGCTCTTTGAATTCCTCCCAAGTCACGTCTGGCTTAGTAAATCGGGGCTCATCCCTGTACCATGTACAGGCGATGTCATAGAGCTGCATGCTCGCATTATCAACCTTCTGGTCTTCGGGGATTCGGGCCCTCCGAAGATTGTGGTCCATGTTCACCAGCCAGTCATCGACGTAGAGAATTCCCTCTGTACCCTTGAATTCCCAGGGCCTGAGGTCTGTAAAATGTTTGGAGGTGCCGGAACGCTGCGGAGGAGCCTCTCTAGCCTGAAGAGCCTCGCGAAAGACGTCAGCCTGTCAGTTTTGGGAGTTCATGATCTGCTGGACAATCCCGAGGAGGGCAACATTGTCCAGCGCAGGAGGTGGTGGAAGGACTGGTGCTTGATGCGAAAAGGGTGCTGGCTGCTGGAAAGGTATAGGCTGGTGGAAAGGTGCTGGTGGGAGATTCGGCGAAGTGAACTGCGGTGGAGGCAGAATATCATCACGGCGAAATCTCGTAGCCTGCAGCTGGGGAGTCTCGCCTAAGTAGGTGAAGTGACCTCCGTGAGTCGGTGGAGTTCCATTCGTGGTGGACCCACCAACGTTTGCTGGGGTGTTCGGGTGAGCGGGGTTCCTGCCTTGATCCATCTAACTGCCACAAAGTAAAACTGTTAGTTGGTATGAAGGTTCAAACAGGATGCAAGTCAAAGGGATAATTGAGATCAACTGTAGAATTCAATAACGGTGTTTAAACATGTGGAGATGGTCCTTAAAGTTTACTCCTTATTCGCAGGCCTGTAGTAGTACATCTAAGTTGAGTACTACCACAAGTTTCGCTGTGTTTTGCGAAAACCGGACCTGCATGGGCCACCATAAAAACGTGTCACGACCCGCACCCAGTATTTGGACACGAGGCGTCGGTACGTCCAGCCTACGCCGCAGTGTCGGCGGTAGAACGCTGTCTTGTCATCTTCACAATTTATCAAATACAACCACGCAGTTTATAGATTTCCACAAAAGATCAAGTTTGCATATCAATCTCAACAGGAAATTATAAACACAATATCTAAGGTAAAAGAGACAAACTGATAACTGAAAAGTAGAGACCAAAAATGATAAAAGGAATGATCTCCATATAATCAAAATGTACTAAAAGGAATCCACTACTCAACTCTCATAATCCATAAATAAAAGAAATACAATAAAAGAGTTTCTGCGAGTGACTCATGCTCTATAATCTGCTGTCTAGCTAAAAATCTCCTGCGGAGGGTAGCCCCGCATCCAAGTCCTTCTGCATGCTCAGTTCAGGATCTACGGTATGCTCGTAGTAAGTGGAACAGAACTCCTCTAACTCATCACCTAAAATGTTGGTTATCCAGTCAGGATTGGAACAAGTACACATACGACCACTAGTCGAGCTCCAACAGAGTCAAAAACATGCATGCAACATATGAGAATGAAACTAGAAACTAACTAGCTTCATGGTATAGGAGAAAATACAAGTAAACTCTATCAATAAGAAATATCTACTAGAAAACGAACATGTAGATCATGGTGACATGGCAAGTGACAAAGCAATAAGGAATGACTGAAAATAAAACTATCTACGTGAGTTGAAATATCATGTTCGACGTGTGAACGGCTAAGAGGTAAATCCGGCATCTACACGTGTCGTGTGCAGATGCTATTGTTCACGAATAGACATCATGGGGATAGAATGGGTAGTCCACACGTCTACTAAGATATTTCTCCGCCCAGCTAGTACTCATGGAATTAATTGCAGTAAAAAATATATGTAAGGGACAGTTAATTGTACTATAATTCCATGAAACTAGTAATCGTGTGGCAATCGTGTCAACAAACAGCAAGACATATGTGAGACATGTAAAGAAACTATCAAAGACGGTAACAATCAGTATATGCACTTGCCTGTCGTCCCGAGCTGTGAGTATTGAGCAAGTAAAGGGTTGGAGTCCAAGTAACATGTTGTTTATGAATTTACCATATCAATATACAAGTTGAAATCAAATTATAATCCACTTAAAACTAGTCCTCTTGGTTTATTACTCAACCCCATGGTTTGATTCTATAGACTATGGTTTGGTTCACTGCCCCTACTAGCATAGTCTTTAACCCTTACTTATATCCAACCTGATTATTGCTAAAGGCCTATCTTATAAGTACTAATAATGAAATCTTTATAACCATATGATGTACACTGTTGCAACACTACTCAGGTGCTATTGTGTCCTGATATGGACTGCCCAAGGTGCAGTACTCAAGTGCCTACTTAGCTTCCTGTTTTCCTGCCCATTACTCCTCTGGTTCAGTACCTTATTTCCTAATATTGTGGCACATATGTGTTATAAGTAGGGTCAATGACTGCCTGTGGGATTAGCTATCACTGGCACTCTGGTATTATGAGAACAAGTATGGGGCAAATCATGATACTAAAAATTAGTTGAAAACTGACTCAAGACTGGGGACAATAATGATACTAAATTAGTAATGTGATGACTGTACTCAAAACTGGAAACAATTGGTACCAATAATCAGTTGATATCTGGACCATCACCTAGCCACTGGATCCGTTCTTCTCTATAGGAGGGGATATTCAGGAGCATCAATGGCAGTTGTGTTCAGATTCTGGAAGATTAAAACCATAATGAACTGAAAGATTGATTGTATAGAGATGAATATAGATCTCCCCATCCATAGAAGATGATGCATGAAGTGTAAAAGGTGAAATCACATAATCGATTGCACATAAATAGACCATTGAACCACATAATTCTGTGACCTCAGGTCTTCAACGCATAACTTCATACTATTATATATCACCAGGTATGCATTTTCTTACAACTAGAAACAGCCCCAAGTCATTTCCCATGTTGGCCAGACGGCAGCACATCCTATTGGCTCTTCTGAATATTAGTATAAGGAAAGCAATTGACCAAGACAGAAGCCCACTCAACTGCTGCCTCGATCCCTTATGATGAACTTTGACAGTCCTTATAGAAGAACAAAGACATTATATGGACAGGTACTCTAAATGGGCTGTAGGCAATGATGAACTATACAGTGGACTCAAGGAGGATAGAAACTAAGCTGTGATAGCAAAATATGCTATAATCCTCATAGAGCAATCTGAACACAACTATGGCAGAAATTAACTCCTAATGCATACAAGGATGTTGGCATATATACACATATATGCAAAGCTATTAAATCCTTAAAGTTGGACTGAACTTAGGTTCAACAATGGCTCATCAGTCCAATGGTTTGAACTAATGGATAGGCCTGCCTGTTAACCATGGTAAGGGTACTGAAAGAGCTATTTCAGTTCATGAATATTGAAACTACCTGTTGCCTTAGAGGAATTTTTAGGCAAAAGGGGCTGTTATTAGGGACTCAAGGTCTGTCCCCATGTCCAGCTGTGGATTTGATCCTATTGCTGTGGACAGGACATCAGTCTAAAGACTAATATGGTTCGAAGTTTGACCAATACTCACCTGAATGGTTTGTATACCCGAAGGTTGAACTAAATTTAAGGACTGGGTTGAGAGGGTATGTAGGACACCATAAAACAATTGATCATTGGAAGACCAGGTTTTATATCAGGTTCAAATACTGGACCCAGATGTACCTGGACTGGATTAGCCCATATTTACTCTAATATGAGACTAGAATCATAGACACCCATTTACTCTGGTATCCCAGATATTAACTATACACAATCACATGTCTTACAAAGGAAAAAGGGTTATCGTATACACACAGGTAATGCATAGGAGTGCAGGTACCTATAGAATTACCATGGTAGCTATGTTTTGACAGTTCCTCCACACTCTAATCCCTTTCCTATGTTGGAACATTATATGGCAGTATGGTAAGTAAGGTGTGCACTTGCATTTACACTATATCCCCTCGTCATCGTGTGCAATACCCAAGCCCTGGCCTCTGGTATAACACAGAGTTTTAAGCATCCTTAACCCCTGTGCTCAACACAGGAGCACGCCCTCATAATTTCTTAACAGTCATTACTTCGAACACCCATAGATCATCCTATTTGGTAGTTTAAACAAGAGCTTTGCAAGCCTAAACCAATTAATTCTAGTTAATCGAAGCGAGGAGTACCTGTCAAGGGTTGTTTGTGCTCCTATACGTCGAGTAGCTCTTCAATGCGGGGTGGAGAAGATTACGGCAGAGGAACTTTAGGGTTTAGGGGAAGGGTTGATCCGTGCTCAAGGCATTTATATGCTTGAGTTCGATAGGAATTCACTCTCTGTTAAACTTTGATCCTCTGATTCTGTGTGATCTTCCTCTTCGAATTTGATTTAAATTCGGACTGGATGCTCTGGGTTTAAACTCTAAGTGGCCGTTTACAATTTAAACTGAATGTTACACTCCAGTCCCTCCTTTATCATAATTTTAGGCCAGACCCCTCCACTACATTTATTAATTACAAAAAGGGTCCTACTATATATATATATACATACTTGGCCTTTATTATTAAGCATTCACTCAAAATTATCAATACATGATTTAATAAAATTCAAATTAGGAGAAAAAATTGGGTTAGAGGCTCACAATGCCTGGCTGGCAAATTGTGGTCCATTGTCATGAATTATTCGTCGAGGAATCCCGAAATGATAAATGACATGATGTTTAATGAAGCTGACTACATTAGATGTCTTTACTTCAACGAGTGGAATTGCTTCTGCCCACTTTGAAAAGTAATCGGTTATAGCTAATATAAACCGATGTCCTTTGACAAAAGGGGGGTTAATAGGACCAATGATGTCCATGCCCCAAGCTTCGAAAGGCCAAGAGGCTGCTGTAGGATGTAGAAATTCAGAAGGTTGATGAATAAAGTCTGCGTGAATCTGGCATGCTTTACATCTTCTGGCATAGTCTACAGCATCTGCTATCATAGAGGGCCAATAATACCCCATTCTTCGAATACGATCTTGCAACTTTAGACCCGGTTAATGACCACCACAGACACCATCATGAGCCTCACGCAGTGTTTGTTTGGCTTCGCTTTCTGAAAGACAACGCAGCAAGAGTCCGTCATATGAACGACGATATAGCATATGTAAAGACAGATCGTAATAGAATCGAAATGATCGTCTTTTAATTGATGCAGCTTCTTTAGGATCTTCAGGCAAAATTCTATGAACTGCATAAACAATAAATGGTGTTCTCCAATCTTTCTGCTGAGAACTTGCCTCTGTAACATAACTTTGTTCAATATGCAGATTACTCTTCACACAGAACAAGTCTCGATCTAACAAAGTAATTGTATTTTGTCTTCGGATTGGGACAGCCAAATCTGCAGCTAAGCTGGCAAGAGCATCAGCTTCCACATTTTAAGAATGTGGCACGAATTCAATGAAGAATCCTTTGAATGAAAGGACCAACTCGACTACCACCTGATGATAAGGGATGAGATCAGGATTTCTAACTTCATAAGTCCCTCTAACTTGATTGACGATCAATTGAGAATCTCCATAAGCCTCTAGGAACTCGATATCAAATTGCTTTGCTACTTGGAGGCCAATCAATAGAGCATTATATTCTGCTACATTGTTAGAGCATGGCTCATTAAGAGAATAGGCACGATATATAACCATTTTGTCAGGAGAAACCAAGACAATTCCTACCCCAGAGATAATATTGCCTTTAGGTCCCACACGTGATGCTCCATCAAAATATAATTGCCATATGTTATTTTTTAAAGCCATGTTGCAATCCACTACTTCATCTCGAATGTCTTCATATAACTTCGAAGTTTCGGGTACAGGATGAGCAGCTAAGAAATCAGCTAACGCTTGGCCCTTCACTGATTTTTGAGGCACATAGACCATGTCATAAGGAGTGAACAACATCGCCCAGGTAGCTAACCTGGAATTAAGAATGCTCGGTTTTTTCATCAATACCCGAATGAGATTTATTCTGGAGATAACATGAATAGTCTGTCCAGTGACATAATGCCTTGTCTTTTGGATGGCAAAAACCAAAGCTAGACATTCCTTTTCCACAAGAGTATATCTGTGTTCAGCTCCTACCATCATTCTGCTCAGATAATATATTGTTTGTTCATGACCCATATCACTTTTTTGTGCCAGAAGAGCGCCAAGTGAATGATCCAAGGCTCGAACGTACAGCAAAAATGGTCTTCCTATCACCGGAGGTACCAGAACAGGTGGGTTTGTAAGATATTGTTTAATATCATTGAAGGCATTTTGACATGCTTTATCCCAGACGAAAGATACTCCTTTCTTTAATAGACGGGAGAAAGGTTGACATCTCCCGGAAAGATTAGATATAAATCTTCTAATATAAGTAATACGGCCCTGGAAGCCACGGAGTTCTTTCAGATTACGAGGAGGGCGCATTTCAAGAATTGCTTTAACCTTATCAGGATCAACATGGATATCCTGAGAGGTAATGACAAATCCTAAAAACTTGCCACTGGAAACCCCTAAGAAAGATTTAGTAGGGTTCATTTTCAATTGATGTTGACGCATCAATTCAAATACTGTCTTCAAGTCTTGAATGTGATCATTCTTTGACTGACTTTTAACAGCAATGTCATCTACGTAACATTCAACTATTTTCCATAAATGTTCTTGAAATATATTGCTCGTAGCCCGTTGATATGTGGCACCGGCATTTTTTAGACCAAACGGCATAACCGTATAGCAGAAAACCCCAAGGGGTGTTCGAAAAGATGTATGCTTCTCATCTTCTGGATGCATCTTGATCTGATTGTATCCTGAGAATCCGTCCATGAAAGACATACGTTCAAAACTGCATGTATTGTCTATCATGACATCAGTAATGGGAAGTGGAAATTCGTCCTTTGGACAAGCTGTATTAAGGTCTCGGTAGTCTATATAAACTCGGATTTTTTCGTTCTTCTTCATAACAGGAACAATATTGGCCACCCAATCAGGGTGTTGTTCTTCACGAACGAAACCACAAGTGATCAGTTTTTTGACTTCTGCTTCAATTGCATTCATCATATCTGGTCTAAAGCGCCGTTGTTGTTGTTTTACAGGTTTGACGTTAGGCAAAATATTAAGTTTATGAGTAGCAACTTTAGAATCTAGTCCTGGCATATCCTCATAACTCCATGCAAAGATGTCAATATAATCTTTGATAAGTTTTGTCAATTCTTCCTTTTCATCTTCAGAAAGATTCTTACTGATGAATATTGGTTTGGGCGTAATTCCATTTCCAACATCAATCTGGATAACCTCAACTTCTGTAGGTGGCTGTCGCTGTTCAAAACGAAGTTCCCCTTGAGTATCCATTTGTTGAGCCCAAGGATCATTCTCAAATGGCTCTGATTCATCATCGGTTTGAACCATATTGACTGAGAATATCTGTCTAGATTCATCATATGAGGAATCTATGTTGTCTTTATATTGATGACTTTGATTATCAGAAGATAAAGTCAGTCTCTCAATAAACTTGACAGCCATATACTCGAAAAGGAAATCTTCATTGATATCAAAGAGATGAGCAATATTTACATCATTTACAGTCTGATTGCTACGCTTCGGATTAGTCAACGGTGGACCATCATCCGTCTTCTGCGTAGAATTTCTAATATTGACGATCAATGGTGATTCTGGATCATTCGTACCAGAAGTACGCCCTTTGACTTTGATCATAAAAGGTTGAACTTGGCTCTTAGCAGGAATTTTTATTGATTTCTCAGATGAAGTTTGAGTTCTTCCTTTAACCTTGATTATCAAAGGTTGATCATTGACAAGTTGAGATTGGATTCGTCCCTTGACCATGATCTTCAAAGGTTGTTCCTCTGGCGGATCTTCATTAATAGACTGATCCTCAGATGATGATTCTTCAGCCATGTCTGATATCTCTTTCATATGCTTTTATTTATAAAGCCTTGAATCAGAGAAGTAGGCTTTGACACCCTTGAAAGGATTAATATCAGCAAATTCAGTTTTCACAACTCCTTAGAAATCTACATATTTGAAGCATTGGTGAAGAGTTGAAGGCACAATATTGTGCTCATGAATCCACGGTCTTCCAAGAAGAATATTATAGGATACATCCGAGTTGATAACATAGAAAGTTACCATGGTTCGAAGATCACCAATCTGAATCTGCAACCGAATCTTCCCCAGTGGCTTACTCTTGCCAGAGTTAAAACCAACAATAGTGGTACTAGTGTAAGTCAGCTCACTAGTAGGAATCCTCAGGGGCCTTAGCATACTATGAAGAATTATGCTGATTGAGGACCCGTGATCAATGTAGATCCTGTCAATTTCAGTGGATCCGATATATCCAGTGTAGCACAGAGGCCTATCATGCTTGTTGTGTTTCAATAGCATATCCTCTTGTGTAAAGATAATGTTGGAAATTGCTTCTATCACGCTATGACATTGTGGACATGACACTGGCATATTATCGGGAGTCTTGAGTTGAGCAAAGCATGAATCTGCTTGAAGTAAAGCTTCACTCAAAGTCTCTCTGCTTTCTCTGGAGAGGCGAAGCAGTTCAAATATAGACAATCTAGCCGGAGTATTGGCTAACTGAGCTAGAATATCGAACTTGTAATTGTCACCCCCTGACTGGAAGCAGACTTCAATGGGATATCAAAGCGTACTGCCTTCTGTTTTCCCTTTTCAACCACAGACGATTTAGCAGGAACAGGAGAAGGTTGAACCGGTAGTGTTTCTACTACATCTTCTGCTTCTTTGGAGGATCCCTCATAGTCTTTGTGGTACTCTTTTCCAGATCTTGTACCAGCAAAAGTTTCTTCTTCAGACTCAGGAGAAGAAAGTACCATATTGCAGGATTTAGTCTTTCTTCCTTTAGCCTTCTTCTTGTGAGGATTGTTGCGAGGAACTTCAGAACCCAATACAGTGGTAGAATTCTGATTTTGAATTTGTAAAGGAAGACGTATTCCTTTATCATGGTTCAAACCTTCTGCCTTTTGAAAGTCGTAACCCATCTTTTTCATGAGAATAACAGATTACTGACTATACAAATGGATAGGCAGTGGACTTTGAACAGGTGTTTCAGCACAGGAAGAGGAATGAATCTCTGCAACTATAGAAGAATGAAGTACAGATGTCTCCGTAGTTAAGAAAGGAGAAGGATTCGGGATACGAGGAGAAATACCTGTTGGAGCTTTTTCATAAGCAGCAAAGACTTGTTGTGCCCGCTATAAAAGAACACTATTCATGGCTAGCCACTGCTGATGAGTAAGCTTGAGCTTGGCAGGAGGAGCTATACTTGGAGGACAGATGTTTAGTCCTTTCAGTCTATCTTCTAGAGGAAGGCTGTCCCATAGGTGATCCAAGTCATCAGGATCTGGGATAATATGAGAAATCATGTTACAAGTTTTGACTTTCTTGCCTTTCTTGGATTTTGAAGTTTTACCTTCATTTTCTAATTCAGGCACTAAGTCAGGATGTACCCACATGATTTCACCATTCTTCAATGTGAGAGGCAGCAATTCTGTACTTTCTTTCCTGGCAGGCGGGATATTCACAATCTTCATCGTCGCCTTCGGGATTGGGATAATTCCATCTGGGACTTGCTATGGAGGAAAATCCCCAAACTGAAGAGAAACCATATTGGTTGTCACCGTATGGTCATCATTGGTTAAAGCGATGGCGCCACCATTTATCAGCTCTTGGATCTTCTTTTTTAAGACATAGCAAGCACTGGTAGGATGATTAATGTATCTATGATAGATACAATACTTGGGATTATCAGTCAGATTCACCTTATTAGGCCTCTTTGGCTCTGGAATCCGAAGTTTACCACTTTTCACCAGACATTAGAATATCCCTGGGATATCGCTTTCGTCAAAGGAGTATTCTTCCTTTGTCCTGGAAGATTCTTGATTACTTGATGTCATTTTGTTCTTGGAAAGATTGACCATAAGAGTATCTTTTCCTTTTATATTACGATTGTCGGGATTATTGCCAGGAATATTTTTCTTCCCTTTATCTTCTGAAGCAAAAATCATCCCATGTTCGCGAGCCAACCTACCATTGGTCTCGGCAGAAACTGCTGCTATGATGAACGAAGCCCAATCTGTGAATTGGGAACCCGTGAAGACAGCGATGGATGGTCGCAGATTCATCTTGCATGTGTCGATCAACGCTGAATCTGGCATACCAGGAGGCATCTTTAGAGTAGCTTGTCGGAAATGTTCAATAAACGTCCGAGTATCTTCTTTCTCCTTTTGTTTGATTTCTATCAAGGAGGACATGTTCATGTCCATACCTCCTTCATAGAAGCGGGAGAGGAACATTGCTTTGAATTCGTCAAAAGACAAAATAGAGTTATCGGGTAAGCTACGATACCAGTCGTAAGCTGAACCCGTCAGGCACCCAATGAACACTCGAGTGAGAAGAGCATCATTTTCTGCAAGTGTACAGTCATAATATCAAAGTAATTGATATATTGACTGGGAGATGCTTTTCCATCGAACGAAACTATGGATTGTGGCTTGAACTTCGGTGGAAAGGGTACATTATTCCAATGAGGAGGATAAGGTTGCTTAATCCCTAACCTCTGGAGTTGATCTTTGTGCCTTAAAACTTCAAACTGTGCTTTAAGTTCACGCACTGCTTGAATGGCTTCACTGGTTTGAGGAAGCACATTTGACTGAGTAGTCGTTGGATGTACCATGACCCCCACTGGAGGTGGTACATCTTCTGGAATGATAGGATCCGGAGATGCAGAATTTTGATTAGCAGTAGGCTCTTGAATGTTCAAAGGTATTTCAGCCCCTTGACTATCTTGAGTTTGTGCTGCTACTGGTGCCAGTGTCACTACTGTCGGTTGAGCAGTTTGCTGATTCAAAATTATTTGATGCATATTTTGCACCATATTAATCATATCCTTCAGTGATTGTTCAACAGCAGTAAGACGTTGTTCTGTATTAGCAGATGACGTCTCTGGTTCATCTCCAACGGCATAGGATTCAACCTCTCTTGAAGATACAGAAGGATTTGTATAGAAGTACGAATCCACGCTATCGGTATCAGACTCAAAAGATTGAGTACCCCCAGCTTCTGAATCAGAAGTCTGCAATTGTCTTTGTCTTCTTGATCGAGTATTTTGATATACTCCTTCAAAGGAATCAAGAAGCCTGTTGAACTGTTGTTGACTTGGAGTTTGGGACGTGTTCCGTCTTGGATGTCGTCCTCTATTAGTATGAGATGCCATGTTGACTGACACATATGGCAACTCATGTTCTTGGTCTTCAGCTTGATGTGGAGGTGCATTGAAACTCAATCGATCAAAAACTGATCGTCTTGAAGCTGAACAACAACAGTTGATCACAACCTGGTGGTATTCACAAAGATGTTTTTCTTGGGGGAATGTCACCGGAGATTGTCTATTCTTACGCTTTTGCTTTAGTAATTCGCGCAAGTCAGAAGGAGTGGATGAAGTATTCTTCTTTATTACATTTGGGGTAGAAAAACGTTTAGTCCCTTGTGTATAGAGAAGATTACTGGCTGCATTCGCAGAACCAAATTGTACATTTCTACGCGTTTGGAATTGTGTGCGTAAATCTTGAGATTTAGCACGCAGGACTCCATTTTCTCGGCGTGTGATTTGTAAGTTTGGTACCTTGCGTAAAGCAGTACAAGAAGGTTGTTGGTATAGAACAGAAGTTTTACCAACAATATTTTTACGCTGCACACGTTTAGATACATTCACATTAGATGTGTAAACATCATTATGAATTTCATCTACACTGTCATAGACAGGAGATTTATCTTTACGCATGGAACGTAAAATCTTGTTATCTACCACGTTACCAACGGGAGATTTTGTTTTACGCGAGGGGCGTAATTTATTTGGGCCTACCGCGTCACCGACGGGAGACTGATTCTTACACCCAGAAGCACAAACTTTAGAGTCTGCCCCATTACGAATGGGAGACTTATTCTTATGAACTGAGCGTAAAATTTGGTTCTTACCCACTGAGCGTAAAACTTGATTTTTACGCAGTGGACGTGAAACCTGGTTATCTTTACCGTTACGAACGGGAGATAAATCGTGACACTTCGAGTACAACTTTGAAGTAGAGACTGCCTCGTTATGAACGGAAGCCCCTACGACAGGAGTAGAAAGAATTCCCTTGTCATCAGAAGCAGCAGAGAGATCAAAAATCACTTTGGATTTGGGAATCCAAACTTTTCGTGCTTTGCGAGACTTTCGAACATTGGAGTGGCGAGAACCACCCCCAGTTCGGAGCATTTCTTCATAGGCAGTCTGGTCGAAGTGCACCACCAGAGTCTTCTTGGTCGAACCAACCGAAACATCATCATATTGAGCAATCACCGCCTCGTCAGAGGAGAAGGTCGTCCCCAGCAGAGTCGCCATTTTTGTTTCGATTAACAAAATGCCTGGGAGGAATTGGCTTTTGAAAACAAAAACAAGAAGAAAAGTACAAGAAGTACAAATTTGATTCTGGGAATGTATTGCTATGGAAGTCTGATTCGTAAATGATCACTTTGTTCCTTGGACCATATGATGATGATGAAGATCACTGCTTGAAGTAGAACAATTTGGAAGAACTAATGCACCAGAAAGGTATCGACACACTTGGGCACTGATGGCGAGGCTGAATGCTTTCCTGCTTTGCTTCACTCTGTTCTGGAAGAAAAATTGAAGAAGGATGCTCTAGAGAATCAAAATCTCGAAGTTCTGATCTCTGTATTCTCTCATGTCTCTCTGTGTGTCCGTTGTATAAGAAAAATGAGTCTATTTATAGACTGGGGCTTCCGTACGTAAAAGGGCATCAAAATCTGTCTTTACGCTAACAACTGCCATCCACGATCAGAGTCATCCTCTGTATATGCTGACACGTGTCCCATCATTTCAGTAAGAATAGGATACATGTACACACGTTCTTCAAAATATGTGGCATGAAGACCACGTAGGCACACCACGTTCCAAACTGGCCAGAACGAATATGGCGTAAAAAGATGAGCGTAAACTAGCTCTGTCATAGGTTTCCAGCGTAAAGTGGTTATTGAATAACCTTGAGCGTAAAATGGCTCAAATAGACTTCACGCACACCTTATTTTTTATGAGCGTAAGGACTCATGTAAAACTCCATGCGTAAAAGAAACCATTCAGTGAGCGTAAAGTAGCTCGATCTCTATAAACGACAACAATGGTCTTTGTATGAGACAAATTCCATTGAATTCTGTGGTAAATGCCATCATTGATATCTTCATGTCAAAGTCTGCATTAAATACGAGATTTGATAGCTTTTGTCCAGCGTGAAAGAGGCTGCTCAGTCCGTGGCGTAAAATCACCGGTGTAGACCCAAGCGTAAAATAATCAATCTGCTTAGCTGTAATACAATTAGCCTTGTCTTGGGCATAAAGAAATTACCCGTTCTGTTAGGCGTAAAGCAGGCCACTTACGAATGAGATGACTCTTTCTTTGAAGCACTTTTTACGCTCCTACAGGTATGTCATACTTTATGACTACTCCAATACTCTAAATAAAAAAGAATCGACTTTTTATACCATGCTGGTCTTCCTTCGTTGTTATCATCATATGCAGTACAATCTTCACTACCATCTACCTCAACTGCCATTCGATTCTTACAAGTAGCTTTCACTAATTTACCTGGTACATATTTGATACGATCAAGCCTCTCTAAAAGGAACGATCCTGTCAATCGTGTGGGAGGTTCCTTGTGCTCTACATCCTTATACCATCCGTGTTTTACTTCCCTGTATGGGTGACCATCCTTCAAAAATCTCTTATACTTTGTAAAAACATTCTTATTACCAATGCGCTCAGACTCTGTCTCAATAGCACAAATAGGACAGGCTTTGTAACCATGTGTCACACAACCAGATAAGTTACCAAATGCTGAAAAATCATGGATTCCCCATAATAACGTTGCTCTCAAAGTAAAGAGTTCCCCCTTGTCCATATCAAATGCCGACACTCCTTCCGCCCAGAGTTGCTTCAACTCATCTACAAGAGGTTCTAAGTATACATCAATGTCCTGACTCGGTGCTTTCGGTCCAGGAATTAACAAACACATCATCTGGAACTATGATTTCATGTATAACGAGGGAGGAAGGTTATAAGGAATCATGTACATGGGCCAACAACTGTAACCACTAGATAGCACTCCATGTGGGTTGAATCCATCTGTAGCAATACCAAGCCAAACATTACGTCCCTCTCTAGCAAACTCTGGCCACTTGCTTTTTAGCGATCTCCATTCAGCTGAATCAATAGGATGACGCATAGATTGCCAAGAAGATTTTGCTTCCTTGTGCCATTGCATTTGGCGTGCTATCCATGGTATAGTATACGATCTAGTTAATCTTGGAATTAGAGGAAAGTGTCTCAAACTTTTCTAGGTTGTTTTGTGACTTTATCTACTTTTCCAGACTTTGTCTCCTTAACTTTAAACCTGGGAGTTTGACAACGAGGGCATTCTATTGCATCTGCATATTCCTTCCAATATAACATGCAATCATTTTCACATGCATGAATGCAATTGGCCTTCATTCCCAAATCTTTTAGCATTTGTTTCATTGTAGGATACTTCTCAGGTAGTGTATTTCCCTTTGGAAGCCACCGTCTCAATCGCTTCAACAACTCGGTCACGCTATTTCCTGACCAATTGAACTCCTTCTTCAAGTTATGAAGCTCTATAATAGCACATAAAGTTGTAAGCCCATCTTCACAGGAAGGGTATAGTTTCTCATTTGCTTTTCTCTTATATTCATGATACTTACTACCATGGTCCAGATCGAGGACAAATAGATTACCAGAAACATCACATGTCACATCAGGATTCCCCTGACAACTAGCTTGTTTCATATCATGTACTCCATAAGTATCATCAACAAAGTTCCCGAGCGCACCTCCTGCATCACCGCCATGTTCTTCTTGGATTTGATCTTGGATATGATCCTCTTCAATAACATGTGGTAAAGAATCTGGCACTACGTTCATGTCATTCCTCTCTCCGTGAAAGCACCACTCATCATATGTTGGTTCCATACCATACATGACCAAGTGCTTTTCCACTGTTTCAAAAAGAAATCTTTTAGAATTTTTGCACTTCGTACAAGGGCATGGACATGTGCTAATCCCGGATGTGAGTGGTTCTCCACAAAGTTCATGAAATATCAAACACCTTCTATGTATTCGACATTATTTATGTGTGGATTTTTGATCCACTCTCTTGAACGTCTTGACATAATATAAAGGACGTTACCCTCTCAATTGTGAACCTAATAATCAAGTAGATAATTATTTCCATTAAAAATTATTATAAGACAAGTAGATAATTATTTCCATTAAAAATTATTATAGGACTGTAATATGCCAATAACATTGCATTTAAGTTGTTCAGTAGTTTTGAATTTAACTAAATAACGATATGATTCTATTTGCCTATTGAAAATTATATGCCTTTTATTTAGAAATCAACAACCTTTTATTTCATAAACTGAAATTCAAACTTGCATAAATTTTTAGCCTCATCGGAAAAATATAAATCATTTCGTATGCTTCCATTTAAACTTGCATAAATTTTTAGCCTTATCAAAAAAACCAAAGAACCTTCTCGTCTTTCCAATCTTTGTCAATGACTATGTTATAGAAGCAGCTATGTCTATGTGGTGGTAGTGCTGCTGGTTTTCATTACCGTGTAATTAAATATACAGTTAGAGTTGATATTAAGATATTGTTGCTAGTCCCATTTATATATACTAGCTAGCTACATCAATGATGCACTACTGTACGCAACTCTTCTACTTTCTAAACTTTCCATAAATTTAGCTATTAATGTATTTAACAAAATCTTGATTGATCCTTCAAAATCAACAAGTATGTATGTATTCAAAAGAAATTTGCACAAATAAAGTGGGCTCCAAATTAAAATATATTAAGTTTTATTAAGGCATGCCCAAATGTTAAGATTAGACCATGAGACGAGCTTCCTGGATTAATCCAATAAAGCCATGCAACAGAGTATAAATATTCCTCACAAACTATATTACTATATAACTTCATTAATATAGGGCTGTCAGCTAATCCTCATCCAACATTAGTTTAATTCCTAGTATTCAAACCAATCATAGGATCGATGGACACTAACTCGGACATTATTGTTGGAATCTCTCTTCATTATATATATAGCGCCTACTTAAGTAAAATGTTCTTTTATATATATATATAGCGCCTACTATATTATGCCTACTTCATTATATCAATATAATCTTGATTGATCCTTGAAACTAAAAATTTTGAAACTGAAAATCGAAACTGAAAATTGATAGCGCCTACTATATTACGCCTACTTCATTATATCAATATATATAGCGTCTACTATATTACGCCCAAATTTTGAAACTGAAAACTGATCCTTGAAACTGAAAATAGCGCCTACTTCATTATATATATTGCACCTAATATATTACAATATAATCTTGATTGATCCTTGAAACTGAAAATTTTCCAAATTTTGATTGATATTGCAAACCTGAAGAAATTCCTTAGATCAAGAGTAGAAACTTAGGATTTTGGGTACCAGATCAAAAATTTTGGGTACCAGAAACGTAGATTAACAGAAGAAAAAAATTGTTAGATAAAAAGAACCTGATCGAAAAAATTTGAGGCGCTCAGTTGAGAGAACCTTACCTTCAGCTCCAGACGGGAGAGAGAGAGAGGCGCTCAGATGAGAACTCCAATCGGAAGAGAGAGAGGCGTCAGATGAGACTCCAGCCGCGAGAGAGAGAGAGAGAGGTGCTCAGATTCAAACACAAGGTCGAGAGAGAGAGAGAGGCGCTGACATTGGAACACAAGGCCGAGAGAGAAAGAGAGAGAGGCGCTCGATCAAATGAGAACTCCAGCTCTCTTTAGGGCACACGAAAAAAATTGGGGGGAACGAAAAGTGTTTCCCCCCATAACGCTTACTGCAATCACGTGAAACACACGAGATGTGTTCCTTATGCTTTTCATAAGGTTTGCCAACGGATGTTAATTGTTGTAACCTTTTATTTATATATTGCTTTAGTTTTTCTTATTTATAGTAACGATTTTTAGCTTTTCTAACAGTTTTTTACTGTTAGCAATTAGTAACGGTAAACAACTGTTGGTAATCAAAAAATAATTGTGTTAGGAAATCCCTCTTTTGGTATAGTGGTTCTTTGGCCTGATATGGCTATACAGTCTCACGTTTCAAAGTTCGTCACATAGAGTATGACTTGGTTAGGAGTGTTGCACGAAACATGATTGGTTTATGGCACGGAACACGGTTGGTTCAAGTTGAGTAAGCATGAGGACTATCAAATAGTCGTTCTATAGTTTGAGTTAAAGGTATGGAAAATATTGAACGTTAGGGACTGTAGGTCGCCTAGGCAGACCCTAGTTTGGAAACTACGTCAAAGTTTGAAAGTAAAAGATGAGAATAAGTACAAAGCATGATGAGTTGAGTTTGAGTCTGGCATTGTCATTGGACAACTTTTGCACAAGGTATTGGTTTTCTAAATGATCGACGGGGCACCGGATTTGCGTCGGTCTAGGAGCAATTGTATGTATCGCGGGCCTCCAGTGGACGTGTGGCTGACTACTAAAGAGCGTTCCATTGATACGAGTATACTATTTCAGAACCTTCAGGGGAGACCGCGCCTCTCATAAGAAGCATTTCTGTCTTATATTTACTCCAAGATAGCATGTGATGCCAATAGCTTTCATATAGTTTGAGTCGGCTTGATAGAGGCAATCTGCGTGCATGCCTTGGAATGAGTCGAGAAGAGTGTGCACAGCACGAGTGAGTCAAAAAGAGTATGCACGACATGAGTAAGGCAAGAAGTAGGTACACGATATGCAAAACAAATATGGAGCCTAACATTTGGCTATAAGAAGATATACATGCTTCGACATGAGTCATGGTGTCGTGTTTGAGTCGTTGGTACTAAGTTCACAAGTTTATGATTGAGCAAGTTGCACGAAGAAATTAGAAGAAGCCCATAAGGCAAGTATTGAATAAATGGTACTAAGTTACAAGGCACCGCCTCGATGTGGTTACACGAATAGGTTCGATGGCATGACTATGTCATTTCGTCACAAAGTAGACTAGGAGTTTGTCTTAAAACTGATCCTAAGGCAAGATTAGAAAGACCACAAAATAATAAGTTGCACTCACAAAAATAATATGTTGGTTTTGTGTGGGTGGGCGGGGGACTCACTCACCAGTACGGTTGTGTACTGACAACCAACCAGTTTTAATGGACATAATACAGGTTCCTACTTGTTCAAGGTGGAACTTGCTTGGACGCATTGAGGCATGGAGTTCCATGGCATTTTAAGCCGTACGATTGTCCTGAGGGCTTTATCTATACGGGACATAATGTACGGACATCGCCTTCTGAAGCATCCGCAAGTTGTAGGCCTTCGGGCGTGAGTGTTTGTAATTGAGAGAAGAGAGAGAGAGAGAGAGAGAGAGAGACCTGAGTGTTTGTATTCAGAGTGAAAGTGAGCTTGAGTGACTTGTAATCTTGCCTTTGTGCCCTTGTAAACTTATTCCAATATCAATAATGAGTATAATTTTGTACATGTCTTTGTAATATTCAAATTTTTTGCTCGAAACTTCTGTGTCATGACCCCGTCGCAAGTTGTTGTAATCAGCCATTATGGAACCCATACTGTGCGACTACAACCTAGGCTCACGCGGCATCATGCCATAGCGAGGACGATCGGTTCTACGGAACTGGGGCGTGACATAATAGTATCATAGCACTGCTTTACGTCCTTGGACTTCCGATTGAATTCTTTAACTCTGATATTATTATTTACATCCTTGGACTTTTGCAGGAAGTTCCATACAATAACTCTATATATTTTTTTGTAAAATCTCACGAGGGAAATTTGGTTGAACAAAAGATAGTGTCACATAAGGCACGGTTGGCCGAGTCGAGCTGGGCAATACCAAACTTGTGTCGATGTTAGCGAGTTGTGTACATGATTCAAATTATTTCGGACAAAAATGTGTTGGACTGGATTCATGGAATGTTTGATCTCTATCCATAGAGGTGCTATCGGACGACAATGTCGTTGGTGCGATATAGATAGAACATGCTTAAAAATTGAGAAATGGTTCGAACGGAGATTCGAAGTGATTGATAGTGATTCGAACAAGTGTTTTGAAGATTTGTCGAGTGACTTCATACCTAAATGGTGTATGGAAGAGCCTTGGGGATGTTGGATCAACTAAGAATTGGGGTACCAATGAGTGTATCAGTAAGCGATGAAATTATACAGCCTTAAAGAGTATTTCAAGGTTAGTCTTAACTTGATAGCCTGTGTGAGTTTGATTCAAACAAACGAGAAAACAACACACATCGGATAGGGATTGTGCTGAGTATGAAATACAAAATGATTGAGTAAGTAGAAGGAATCAAGGAAAAGTTAAGGTGCAATGGAATGGATGACTCAATCATGGAAATTGGTATAGATCGTGTACAAAATATTGATACAGAACCAAACGAAATTAAAATTTGAATTTGAATAAGAAATGGTAGCACGATTGGAAGATAGCGTGCATAAAAATGTTGATTTGAAGATACGAAAATGACTCTAAGGATTAGGAGAAAGTTGTTCGATGACTTAAGATAGACAGATAAACATACATGATTTTGGATTTGAACGAATTGATCGGGTAACTAGTTCAGAAGATATCCATGGCAAAATTGAGTATGAATTTGTGAGAGCTGATCATATATCCAATTTGAATGATAGTATTAGTTGCACGATTCAGAGATTGTTGCAAAGAAAGATCATCAGGTTATGTATATTATTGATGGTATTGAGGCGTATCAAAGATAGATATACGATAACTCAGGGGGTACTCTGATTCAAGGAATGATGATCGTGTCAAATATTGTTGTTAAAATGGATTATGTTCTTTGGGAATTGATAGTAATGAATGTTTGAATGACTTAATAAGATGAACTTGAAGTTTGCATGAACGAATACTACTCGGATTATGCGAAATAAAAATATTGATGGTTTTGATGATCATAAATATGAGGATTGTTATTATTCGAGGAAATTTGGTAGGCGATCTTGTGATTCTGTGACGAGATAGATGCATGATTTGAAGACTAGTAGGATTGAAGATTGGAGGAAGGATATGAATGATAAAATTTGGAAGAATGTGTTGCGACTCAAAAATTGAAATCGATGATTATGATGTATAATTTTGTAGTTGAGGTATATGAGTTTGGATTGATAGATTATTAAATGAATCAAAAATACGATTGTGAGAATTGTGAGTTGTCATTGAACCATAGTGTAATTGAGGATGATTGTGAATGGAATTTACCTTAGGAATGGCTTTGCTGAGATTGACGCGGACCCCTTGGACTAAAAGTTATGAATTTTGATATTAGAAATCTATGCTCGAAGTTTAGAAATCGGAGTGAAGCGGGCTTGGATAAAAAACCCTATACGATCGACTATAGTTTGACCTTAGAATTGGGGGTAAGTATTTTGATATCGTTGTTTGGGAATGGTGTGATCTAAATACTGAATTTTACTTTAGCCTATTAAAGATAGCTTAACGGTTAGGCAGACTCCCTGTGTGGAGAGATAGAATTATACAATCGAGGGTAGCTAGCTATGAAATTGAGACTTAAAATTTGGATAGATGATCTTAGAATATTTTGAATGACCGATAGGATTAGATTGAATAATAAAATTGGACATTGATGTTGGTTGACAGGACGATTCAATTATGTGTGATCATATTCTCTACCACAAGGCTTGATTAAAATACATATATTTTGGGGATGCGTTAAATATGTGCACGATCCAACTCGAGTAGTAGGACAAATTCAAATAAATCTGAAGGAAGGATCAGGATGTGACAAAAAAGTTTATGAACTTGTATGCTAAGGGAAAAATATTGATGAAGGATTATGGGATGTTTGAGGATATCACTCAGGTAGGCTTGTCCTAATATTAAGTTGTTCATGTGTGCGACGAGTATAGTTGTCCCATATTTTGAGATGTAGAAGTGCGAAGTACATTATGGGTAGAGACATGCCTCGATGATCTATGTTGCAAAATAGTTTGAGTTTCTAGACTAACTTAGTTGTTCGGTGAAATTGACTAAAGGCGTGGAGCGCGACCTTGATGGATGAAATGTATAGGAAATTCGTTCGAGAGATATAAAGTATGCCAGGTGAGTTTTAGTTGAATACAAGTGATTGAGTTAATAAATGTGTACACAATTAGTTTCGATGATGAAACATATTCTGAATGGTGTATAATTTAGTGTTCCACCCCGCTCAGGTTAACCGGAGGAATCGAAACACAACGACATTTAGACTTGGCTATGCAATGACTTGCTCGAAGTCCCGCTCGGTCGAGGCAACTCCACATTCAGGTGGGTGGCTTCGATGAACTTGCCTCAGCTTGACCTTCACACTAATAATATGAAGTTTTACATTCACTTAGTATGTTTTCTAATAAAAGAGGTGAACCCACATAGCTAAGGAAATAAACCCATTGACTCAAGTGTGTGCGTAGAACATGGAAATGTGTCATAATGTTGCTTAGATGTTCTCTACGATACTTTTCAAAGTTGGCACTAGGTTTTTCGACCGATGATTGAGTTAAGTAGAGTTCTGTCATGGGCTATCGACTTGATGTCATATCAGGCACAATCCTACGGTTCTTCGGCTTGATATAGCCATAGAGTCTCAAATTTTCAAAGCTCGTCATATAGCGTATGACTTGGTTATGAGTGTTGTATGGAACACGGTTGATTTATGGCACGGAACACGGTTGGTTCAAATTGAGTAAGCATGAGAACTATAAAAATAGTGGTTCTATTGTTTGAGGTATGGAAACTATAGAAGTGTTAGGGACTGTTGGTTGTCGAGGCTGACCCTAGTTTGAGAACTGCATGAAAGTATAAAAGTAAAAGATGAGAATTGGTACAAAGCAGAATAAGTTGAGTTTGAGTCTCGCATTATCAATGGACAACTTATGCATAAGGTATTTTTTTCTCGAAATGATCGCTGGGGCACCGAGTTCTCATCGGCCTAGAAGGAATTACAGGTATCGTGGGCCTTGAGTGGGCGTGCAGCTGACCACTAAAGAGCGTGCCGCTGATACGAGTATTTCAGAACCTTTGGGGGAGATCGTGCCTCTCACATAATGCATTTTCGTCTTACATTCTTGTGATGCTAGTGCCTTCTTTATAGTTTGAGTCGGCTTGATATAGGCAATTCGCCCGCAAGCCTTAGAATAAGTCAAGAAGAGTATGTACTGTACGAGTGAGTCAAGAAGTGTGTCACGACACAAATGAGTCAAGAAGAGTGTGCACGACACAAGTAAGTCAAGAAGTGGATACACTTGTATGCAACACGAATATGGATCCTAAGATTTGTCTACAAGAAGAAACATGTGCTTCGGCACTAGTCGTGGTGTCGTGTTTGAGTCATTGAAACTAAGTTCACAAGTTTATGATCGAGCAAGTTGCACAAAAAAATTAGAGGAAGGCCATAAGGTGAGTATTGAGTAAATGGTACTAAGTTGAGAGGCACCACCTCAATGTGGTTACACAAATAGGTTCTATGGCACGACTAAGTCACCGTGTCACAAAGTAGACAAAGAGTATGTCTTAAAACTGATCCTAGGGCATGATTAGAAAGACAACAAAAGAGTAAGTTACACTCACTAAAATAACCTATTTATTTTGTATTGGTGGACGAGGGGCTCACTCACCAGTACGGTTATGTAATGACAACCCACCAGTTTTTATGCACATGATACAGGTACCTGCTCGTTCGAGGCAGAGCTTTCTTGGATGCACTGAGGCATAGAGTTCCTCGGCGTTTCGAGACATGCGACCGCACTGAAGACTTCACCTATACGGGATATAATGTATAGACATCGTCTCTTAAAGCATCCACTATTTCTAAGCCTTCGGGCATGAGTGTTTATAATTGAGAGAAGAGAGAGAGAGAGAGAGAGAGAGAGAGAGAGAGAGAGCTGAGTGTTTGTATTCAGGGTAAAAGTGAGCTTGAGTGACTTGTAATATTGGCTTCGCGCCCATGTAAACTTATTCCAATAACAATAAAGAGTATCATTTTGTACATGTCTTTGTAATATTCAACTTTTATATTCGAGATTTCAGTGCGACGACCCCGTCACAAGCTGCTTTAATTGGCTATTATAGAACTCAACTTGTGGAGGGCAACTAGGCTCGAACGACATCATGTACTAGAAAGGACGATCGATTCTACAAAACTGGGACGTGATATCGAATTCCATGATGGCAGCCTTGGAGGAGTGACGAGAGATCTCATGAGTGAGGAGGGAGAAGACAAAGATGTCTGTGATTAGGAGAGGTCCACCATGGAAGTATCTGGTCAAGCTCGGCTTCACCATGGCTAGAGAGAGAGAGATATAGAGAGAAAGAGAGTATTAAACTGTGAGGGAGTAGTAATTGAGCTTGTTGGGAGAATATAGAAGGAGAAAAAATGGAGAGGAAGGAGAGAGAGGGGAGAAGAGGAGATCTAAAACTAATGGCATTCGTTTGGCACATAAAAGTAAAATTTACAAGTGGAAATGTTTTTGTGCATAAATTTTAACTGCTTCTTGATGGTTGTAAAATAACTGTTAATAAAAAATTACTTTTAAGGCCATTATTGTTGGCCCATTGGTCATGGTCAAACCTGATTTTAATAATCCTGTCGCGATATAAGGGCTACTTGGACAATTGCTAAAGATCTACTATTGCTACCGATCAAGACTGAAGCCATTTTGCCACTTGAGTCTGTATTTCATATTCTATATAATTTTTACATTTTTTGAGTCTAGGAATACGATGTACACCGAGTCGTACTGCAAATAGGCTATCCCAAAATGTTTTTAAATAACCTTTGTTTTGAAAATAGCCTATTTTATAAAAATCACCTAAAATGCTTAAACTTTTCAAAAATACCAAAATTCGATTTGCAAAAATCCCAAAAATTAAACTTTGGACCCCAGGAGAGTGTCACGACCCGCACCCTAGAGTAAGGGCACGAGACGTGGGTACGTCCAGCCGACGTCGCAGTGTCGGCGGTAGAACGCTGTCATAGGTCAATCATCTAACAATATATAAGGTACTTGTACAGATATACACTCCGAATGGAGGTGACATAGCAATACAGTCTCAATCACATCTAAGGTAGATAAAAAGATAGATAGATATGGAACGAAATGAATCCACAGAGATACAATCAGATAGAAGTCTAAGTGTCTAAGATAACATCTCCATAAACATCAGATAAAATAAACTCCCAGTATATACAATAATGTATCAATGAGGAAGACAAGGTAAGAGTCTAAGCTAGCAGTCTAAACCACTGGTGGAAGATCCTCTACTGCAAGTGGATCCAAGTCACAAGTGTTGTCTAAAGCTGCACCATAATGGGTAGACACCAGAGCCACATCATTCTCTGTAAAATTTTCAATATGTCCAGTCAGGACAGGAGCGAGCACAATACATCTCAATAAATCATAACAGGATAGGAAATATAACCATGCTAGAGAGTAATATACATGAAACTGAAAGAATAATATGATATAAAAGAGAGAGAGACTGTAAGTAAATATCTACAATATAATAGAGAACTAATCAGTGACTAGTGATTCAGAGTACAAGATAAACATGTGAACAGCTGGAGGGTGATTCATGACTATACTAAAGAAGTGATTCATGACTATTCTACTTTAGAATTATTCACATGCTCAGTTTCTACTCCCACATCCCCAATCAATACACAAGGATCCAGTCAAGTTACGTTAAGATTCATGACTATACTACTTTGCCCATAAAGGGTGATTCAAGAGTGATTCATGAAGATTCGTAAAGGCTCTGTGATTCATGAGAGTACAGGAATCATAAGCTGATACATGAAGATTCATGATAATAGAAGCATGAGATACATGATGTAAGTGAAACACACGAGACAAGAGTATCTGATGCTCCCGAGGGGATAACATCTCATGAAGGGATCCATATAGTACTAATCCGTGTTACCAACGTGTCAGCATCAAGTAAAGTAATGTAAAGCAGGAAATATAATCCTAAACAAGATATGAAATGATCAGAGAATGTACTCACCTGGTATCCTGAATATCTGAAGAGAATATACTGTCTGAGGAGTGGTATCTGTCTCCTGTAGAACAGTACAAGTCACTACATGTCTAAAATAATAAAATAGACTGCTACAATACATCTACATGATGTTTAGGGTCAATCTAGGCTAAAGTCAACCTTTGGTCAACTCTAGTCAACTCTAACAGTTAAACTAGGTCAATTCTAGTCTAGTTAGGTCAAACAGGGTCAAACAAGGTCAAACAGGTCAAACTAGTCTAGGTTGGTCTAACCTAGGCTTAACAAGTTAATCTAGGTCTCTAACCATTTAGCCTAGCAAACACACACCATTCAAGTCACACAAGTCTACAATACACTAACTCAAGTGTATATATTCCATATGCCATAGGCTATTCTACCTTGGCCATGGGACATATACACCTATAGGCGATGCACCCATTCTACCATATATCTATATACACATTATCTACATAGGCAAATGCAATATTTATTTCACATTACATTATCACATTACATATTCACACTAGGTTAGATATTATATATATATATATATATATATATATATATATATATATATATATATATATATATACATACATACATACACATAGAGAGGGATAGGTAAATCAAGGCAAATGTGTGTGTGTCTCATATGTGAGATCAAAGTATGACAGGAATTTGTGTGTGCAATATATACATGTGTGTATACAATGTGACATAGGACAGTAGCTACTAGGGTGTGTTCAGTGTCATAGATGAGGGTCAACGTGTGAGAGCCACGTGGGTGTGTCAAGTGTCCTGGTGAAACAGGAAAAAACTGTGTGTGTGAACTTCATGCACTAACTAACCCAAAGCAGTGTATATCAGTCCCAGATTTCAGTCCCAGTGTAACAGTCAATGTGACAGGAATAATAGAATAGAATGTGTGTGTGTGGTGAATGAGTGTGTGTAAATAGGCTATGTGTCTCAGATTTTAGGGTGAGTCACAAAACAGTGTGTAACAGTCCAGATTTTAGATGGATGTGGGTGTGTGTAGATATTGTTCATGGCATCACCCATCAGTGAACACATTTCAGTTAAATGGGACAGTGCATTCAGTTTTAACATTGGAAAATAATGTGTGTGAGTGAAATCAACAATAACAGTTCATAACCTCAGAATTTCAACAAGTGACAGTTCAGCAAAAGCCCTAGCAGTTAGCAACCCAAACCCAATTTCGAAAACCCATGTCCAATCACAAATCACAAACTAACATGATCATTATTCATTAAATATGTAGGTGAACTTAACCTAATCATTTAGCATCATTAATACAGTTAGTCGAGCACATTAAACCCAGAAAAACTCATTTCAATGTAGTGTATCAGTGGGTATCGGGATATTGGGGGATAACATGATTCGAATTCAAATTAATCAACAAGATTACAATTAATGGGTTGGTAAACCTAGATACACATGTGCACGTGTCCTTCGAATCATTTCGTGTCCAACAAACACGACACATAAGTGTCCACAACAATTCAAACACATAGGGTGCACTCAGTGTATCATAGCGTCGTGCACGAGTGCACACGCGTCTAGGACACGACACTTCATGTCACGTGCACACGCCCACGTGTTCGCCTAGGATAGGTCTACACGCTGGGCAGCCTGACACATGTCCACGACGTATCCACAGTGGACACGAGCGCATGTTATCGCGTGTCTGGGCGTGAAATCTGCCACTGCACGAGCAGTACGTGTCCAGTGCGGGCGGGATTGCGCCACGTGTAGTGCATCATCTGCTCCCAAATTTTAGGAACATGATGACAGACAGTGCCCCCTTCTCCCCATAAAATTTTGTGTCCTCTCGTGTCCTACGCAGTGAGTTATAGAGCCCGATAGGCAGGACACATAACCTAGGTGTCGTGCAGCATATCCAACGCAAAAATCCGACACAAAACGACACGAAATACAAATTAGCCTTCACCAAAATTAACATACACACCTATATCTAGGGATCCATGTAATTAGATTTTCAAAACATGAAAATAAATTCCTAAGAGGCATTTTAACAAACACCTACCTATCCATTATGATACGTGTCCGATACGGATAACAAATGGACACAAATTGTGTCCAAATTTTGGGGACAACTAGGGGACTCCTATATCTAGCCCAAAATTCAAATAAATCAGGAAAAATAATGGGTTTGAGTGGTTTACCTATTAAGTGTCAAACTCAAAGAAAGCACCAAATGGAAGGATTCCAAATAGCAACTCCCAAGCTCCAAATGGCAACTCCCAAGCTCCAAATGGCACAAAAACTGAGATAGATCTCCAAAAATAGTAAACACACATTAATTAGATCCTAATGCAAAAGACTAGAGTCAAAAAGGACTTGAAATGAATTTATTAGGATTTTAGGAGAATGGGGATTTACCTTTCCTTCAAAATCTAGGTCAAGCACAAAAGAGGCAAGAACAACTTAAGAGAATACTTATAGGCAAGGGAAAACCCTAAGTGTGGCTGGTCATGGGTGGATTGGTTGGGTTTTGGACTTAAGTCATGGGCCTATGGCTTAATTACAAGTCATGAAATTAATTCTAAGTCATAGGTCATGCACCAAATCACTAGTCTTCCTATTCAAACCATGATTTCTAAATGACTAACCTAGATTGACTTAAATTAGACTAGGGTCTCACCATGGTAACCTAGTCACCATGGTTAGGGTCAAAACCTAGATTAGTCTACAAAGTCTCAACTTAGTCAAAGTCAAAATCACAATCACCAATTAAATAAATTAAATAAATTTTAAAAAATCACAAATGACCAAAATACCCTTAATAAAAAATGTGGTAGTGACAGAGAATTCGGCCCATGTTCGATCCAAATTTTGCCCGAGTTCGATTAGTGCCCGTTGGATTTTGAACTTGGTTATCTCGCAGTTACGGATGCAACGACTATTTGTCGAGATTCTTTCAAAGAATTATGCCCGAATTATGCCTTTGGAAAAGCTGTGAATAGAGAAGATTTTTCCTCTTTTGAACACACCTCTCTCTTCTCTTCTCTCTAAGCTTAATACGTTCTTCCAAAGTGTTCTAAGCTCTTTCATTTTTAAATCACAAGCCAGTTACAATCTTCTAGTCGATTTGCCAGTATGGTACAGTCTAGAAGTTTCAGAGTGATCATAATTAGAGGCTTGATTGAAGAAAGATACTTCACAATTAAAGTTGGTTGAGTACTACGGATCAAAGCTCGTGTTATAGAAGTTGCAAGGACTTCGGATGAAAACTTGTGGTATTTTTTCATAGTGGATTCGACTGGAAGCTAGAGTTCTTCCGACTGGAATAATCCTCATAAGAGAAAAATAGTATACATCGTCGTGTTTGTGTTTGCTCTCTACTCTCTGCTTTTTATTTACATACTTATGATATATATTCTGTGATCTTACTGCTAACAATTTTCTATTAGGTAATTATAAATTTCTGCTGCCTACTTTATTCACCCTCTCTAGAGTATAACGCTTTACATTTCGTTCCTACAACTGGTATCAAAATGGGTTATACAGGTAAAGCAAGATAACACAGTTATATTCTTATTTATAATGTTGTTACATAGATTACTATATCACACATGGCAATTGTGAAATTCACAAGTGAAGGCTAGGCCACAAACAGACCTCTACTGTTTGATGGTACAAATTAACATACTGGAAAACACATATGAGTTTCTTCTTGAAATCTCTAAATTTTAACTTATGGTCTATTGTGATTGATGGCTATAAAAAAGCCTGCACGTATCCTTGTTGATGGAGAGTTGGTTGAGAAACCCTATGATAAGTATACTGAAGTTGAAAAGAAATAGGCCAGTCTTGATGCACGTGCTACTAACGCTTTGTTTTGTGCCTAAGATATGACTGAATTTAAAAGGGTGTCGACATGCACAACATCAAATAAAGTCTGGAAACTTTTTGAAGTTACTCACAAAGGCATGACACAAGTCAATGAGTCAAAGATCAGCAGACTTACTTAGGAGTATGAGGTATTCAAAATAAATCCATACAAATTCATCATTCAAATGTTTATAAGATTTCTGGATATTGTAAATCCGCTGTCTTCATTAGACAAGAAATACAATAACCATGACAAGATTCGCAAACTTCTACGAGCTCTCATGAAGAACTAGATTCCAAAGGTTACATCAATTATTGAAGGAAACTACCTTACTACTATGTCACATGAAACACTCATGGGCAAGCTACTCACTCACGAACTGGAACTTCAAGACTTTGAAGAAGTTGCCCCAAAGGAGAAGTCGATCGCCCTCAAAGCTCAACACAGAAGAACTGTTAAAGATGATTCCAATGACAATGACTCTGACTCTGAAGATCAAGCTCTCCTAGTAAGGAAGTTCAAGAAGTTCATGATATTCAACCGAAGACCAAAATAATGCAACAACAACAACAGCAACAATAAAGAAGATCCAATCTGCTACGGTTGTAAGAAGAAAAGACACATCAAGAATGACTGTCCGACAACATCGTCATCAACCAAAAAAGCAATAATTATGACAAGGGTTACCTGAAGAAATCAACATCCAGAAGGTACACCAATACAAGCATATGGAATGAAAGCGAAGCTAGAGACTCAGAAGATGAACAATCAGACGACGCTACAAATGTATGCTTAATGACATTTGATCAGGTAACACTAACCCCTTGTTTGATACATATGATGATTTTACATTTGAACAGTTAGGTGAAGCCTTTAGTGACCTCCTAGGTGATTACAGAAAACTGCATGCCAAATAACAAAACTCTAAGAAGGTACTCAAAGAGTACAAAGGTGAAATAGGAAGACCTTACTGACCGACCAGCTGAAGTTAGAAGTAATAATAATTTTAGTGAGGTAGGTGAGCTCTTTTCTGTTAAGTTGCAGTCAGAAGCAAGTGGATCCTCGACAGCGGTTGCTCACGGCACATGATCAGTGACGCTTTATTATTCGCAACACTGTCGAAGAAAAAAAAAGGATACGCCTCCTTCGGTAATAATATTAAAGGGTATATAGTAGGTATCGACAATATTGGTAAGGCTCCGTATCCGGTGATTAAAGATGTCTGTCTAGTAACCGAGTTAAAACATAACCTACTCAGCATAAGCCATTTAGCTGATCATGGTTATGGAATTAACTTTGTCAAAGATAAATATACTATAGTTGATAGCTCAACTGGTGTAAGCCCCTATTATTTATTTATTTTAAATTAAGGGTTTCTAAACACAAATGATATTTTTAGCCTTAAAATAATTTATTATAATTACTAGGAATTTTCTAGAATTTTTAAATGGTTTTTAAAGCCTAAAATATCATTTTACAATTTATTAATTTGATTTTATAGCAGTTTAAAATTAATTCAAATATTTTTAAATCAAACTGCAATATTTGATTTGTCTGTGCAAATTTAAATTTGTACAGAACACAGCAGGGTTAGATTGCAAATCTAGAATTTGCATATTGCTAAGGCGGTGGGGGTTTTTTGTAATTTAAGAATATTGAGGGTTTTTTCTGCAAAAATGACCCACATCGTCGACAGGCTATTGGCTGAACGGCGACCGATCACCGGAATACTGACCTAAACCCTAACCCTAGACCCTAATTTCTCCACAAAAATCCTAAATTGACCTTCGAATCTTCCCTATAAACCCCCCCCCCCCCCCGTTCGAAACCCCAACTTCCGACACCATCCCGACCACCGTAGCCACCGCCATAGCCTCGTCTTCACCGATGACTCGCCGAAAACCTAGATCTACCTTAGCCATCGATCCAGCTGTCATCAGCTGCTCCGACCACCACCAAACTGTTCGCCTCGACGAGACGAACACGGTCCTATTTTTTTCACAATCACGATGCCTCCTCCGCCGCGTAGCAGCTCCGACAGCACGCCTTCGTCGGATACGTGTGTGTCACTTCGTCTCTGTTCACCTTTATTGTCTCGTTTTCACCTAGGTGAGTCGTCGGGTGTCGGGGGTCTCGTATTGGTCTCAGACATGGGAAATTTCTAACATAACCCTAGAAATCATCTCGGATACAGGACTCAGTGTCGGATTCATAGCTCGTGACCCTAACTGGCCGAACACGAGTTTTATTTTAATGGGTTAACGGGTTGGTATCGGGTTTGGACCCAAACCCGTTTTGTTATTGGGTTTGGGGTAGGGTTTACTGTTCATCGGGTCGGGTTTTGCCCCATTGGGTTTGGGCGAGATTTTAATTATATATATATATATATATATATATATATATATATATATATATATATATATATATATATATATGTATGTATTTTGTGTATTTAAATACTATTATATACTTACTTATATTTTATGTATTTGTATACTAGTATACTATACATATACTGCTATTATATATATTTATATATTTTATATATATTTCTATATATGTAAATATATTATTATGTATATCTATTTATATATATTTCTGTACTATTTACAGTATGTATGTGTTTCTATATATAAATTTATATATATTAATATATGCTGTATTTAATATATGTAAATTTATATGTTATATTATTGTCAATAGATGCTATTGATATGTATATTTTATTGCATTGAAATATATTATTATATTATTATTTACGTACGTACTTAATTTAATATTTTTACGTATTCTATTAATTATGGTCATTTTAGTCCAGATCTAGCATAGGTTTTGTGGACTCAAATGAGTCTAAATATATTCAAGGTCTATACGAGTCATATCGATCTTGATTTATGGCCTTGGGTCCCGTATCTGGACTTCGGTTCAATTTCTTATACGTGGACAAATACATTAAATAATTAATTATTTATTTTTAGAAACTGTACCTTGTTGTATTTGAATTTATAGACAGTATATGCTTACTGTAAAAATTTGGGAAAAGTGTATTTAAATACTAAGTTAATTTAGATAATCTAATGTAGTTTTTTTAGGATTTAATTTATATTTTTACCATTTCATAAAAATAGGAAAACAGAACTCATTTTTAAAGTACTTATGTTTACTGATCTTTAATAAATATCTGTATTAGTTTATAAATTCCAAAACAATTAGTATAAATTTCTATAATTAACAAGGATCATTTTTGTACTTTATTTTATATATATGGAGCATTTTAACTATCTTAATAATTGTTGGAACATAATGTACAGCCTAATTTATTAATTAAATAATTATGTCTTATGAAGTTATGTTTGTTTTTGGAATATTTTAGTATTGGGACCTTACCCTACCTTAGTGTAGAGACCTAAAAAGTTGGTTTAGATATAGTGTCATCCCACATTGGTCTTCTATGCTTAAGTCATCACTTGGGTAGGTGTTCAGTTAGAAAGTCGTATCACACCAGTAGTGTCCTAGTCTTGAGCTTAATATGGAAACTAAGATTGTATATCTTTTTTAACAGTGACAGGGCACCGGACATCTATAGCTTCATATTCATACCCTTGCCTTATACGAGGCAAGTACCCCTACAAACTCTATTTACTACATATGATAAATGAATTGCGTTAATACAGTTATTTGAACTGAAAATCATATCTTATATGTTTCTCTGTACCTACCGTATGCTTCACATGCTTTAAACTGCTCTCAGTATCTTTCACATGCTTTAAACTATTCTTGTATTTCTCACATGTTATAACTTGGGTTGTGGAGAAACTGATAACTGAGTACGTGATCATGCCCCCTTCTTTCGAACGTATGTACCGAGCAAGGTCGCATTACATGCATACCTTGTCGTAGGCCATTATCCTGTATTTCTGTATGTATGTATACCTATGCTTGTAGACTTGTACGTATGTACATTTTATTACATGTAGACTTGTACACCGATATATTTTATACCTATTGACGATCACGTGCCTGCTCCAGTTTTAAATATTACATATACATCTGTCGCCATGACAAATATATCTTCTACATGATAGGTTGTTATATGCCATGATTATTGTTTAATACATCTCTTTTTATTCCATGCTCAGTATATTTAGTTTGTATGACCAGTACTTGCTCCCTTCCTGACAGGGAAGTTGCAGGTATACTTACCGAGGAGGAGTTGCTATGTGATTCCTATTATAGAGCCACCATTAAGGATCAGGCCTTAGCCCATGTGGATGTACCTACGGGGAAACTCGTCTAGTTTGTTGTTTTAGTTGTTCTGGAATTTGAGAGCAGGACTGTTTAGACTATATATTTTTGTTACTGGACTTTGTATCCAATTTTACATTTTGGCTATGTATTTTAAACATATTCATATTTTAGATGCTGTGTTGTGATGATTTCCTCAATATGACAAATGGAACTGTTAGCGCACTTGATCCTTTACTATATACCTTTTTTAAAAGAACAGCTTACTACGCTATAACTCAAGCGTAGGCTGGACATGCTTCAATCCGTCCCAACAATTTGGGTAGCGGATCGTGACATATTTATAGTGGTGGCCCATGCAGGTCGTAGAACAAAAAAATTGTTTGGTTACACCAAGCATACCTACAACTAGGATTATAGGATAACTTGATAGCACTAGGAACAGCATCTAGAATACCTAGAGGATTACTACGATTGTAACATAGGGAACTCATCACAGCATATGAGCGTTATTATAAATTAGATTTTTGTTTGTGATTATTTGCTTAAAAAGTTCTTATATTTCTTTTATTTTCTATTAGATAGTGCTCACACGCTCATTCCAGTATGGCAACCCTAAAAATGGCGTACTTCCTATGCAGTCGGTCGACCAGTTGACCGGAGCACTTCCACGCCACCTACCATACACCTATACTCCACAAATCCACCAACCTAGATGCCTCTACCACCTCCTACGTCACAGTCCCAGCAAGACCAGATACTTCCACCACTACCTATTGCTATACCTGCCCAAACTTCCGTCACATTCGATGGAAACCAGCTACTTACTCTGTTTCAGGGGTTTCTAATGACCCATCAGGCGCAGACCACCTTACTTCGCCAGAGCATGGAGCGTTCTGCGGAGCGTACCATGATCCCACCACTGGTACAGCTACGACCGAGAGCAGAGAATATCAAGGACTTCATGAACTTGAACCCCAAGGAGTTCATGGGGACTGAGGGCATCATAGTCGCAGATGACTGGTTGGACTCAGTAGAGAGAAAGCTCCTCGAAGCTAGGTTGCCAGGTGACCTCAGGTCGAGGCAGCGAGATTTCTGCTGACAGACTTAACAGGAGTCTGGTTCAGGAATGAGCCACTATTTGCAAGAGGGGGAGCTACATTGGATCAGTTCAAGATCCAGTTCAAGAAGAAATTCTTCTCGACTACCGCTAGAGTAGCCATGGGACTACAATTCTAGAACCTCCAGCAGGGGAACCATTCTGTTGACGAATATGCGGCGAAGTTTAGTCGTTTAAGTAGTTTCGCTCTAGCCTGATTTCAGACCCACAGGAGATGGCACGTAGATTTTGCCATGGTCTTGTCCCAGACATCGACATCCTCCTAGTGGCAAACGGGACGACTGACTACTACCGAAGCCTGGAGTTGGCCCGGGGGATAGAGGAGCATCTTCTGTCTTGCAAGAGGCCAGCTTTTGGACACAACGAGGGACCTTCCAAGCACGAGGCTTTCCAGCCGAGAGCACCAATACCGCACCAGCAGGCATACCGTCCTTCCGTACCACGTCACCCAACACTACCAGTTAGAGCACCGGGACCACAACAATAGAAGGGAGCTGTGTGTTCATACTGTAGGAGGCCAGGGCATGACTATGCCATCTGTAGAAAGAGGTTGAGACAGTGCTTAGCTTGTGGGTCTACCACCCATCAGCTTTGGGATTGCCCAGCAGCGAGGGCGCCAGACACGAGACCGCCTAGGGGACCACCGCTCCCGACCTAGCAGCAGCGGTTTGGGCAGCATATACAGCAGAAGTAGAAAGGGCCCCAGGGGAAGGCTTATAGTCTAGCTCTTGTCGCGGGGCCGGGGCAGGTTTTATAGCCAGATTATTTGGCCGATGTCATCATAGATAATGTTTATTTGCATACTTTTCTAGCCATATGTTTGTTTGATTCTGGTCATCACATAGCTTTTTGTCATCAGAATTTTTGCAAAAACACTATTTAGTAGCTACACCCACCAAGGAGATGAGTAGAGTAATGACAGGAGGCAGGCCAGTACCCATTAGAGCTATCTATAGATGCTCTATTACTATAGCGGGGAGAGAATTTAGGGGACGATTATTTGTGATGCCACTTCCCGGATATGGTATCATATTGGAAATGGATTTGCTTAGCTACGCTCATACAACTATAGACTGTCATGAGGGTAGTATTCTGTTCAGTCCTCCAGGAACGGCACCATTCAGTGTCAAGAGGATAGGGCCAGAGATCAGCCTAGAGACGAACTATTGTACTACAGTTGGGGAGCTAGCACTGCCATACCCTATCATTCGAGAGTTTATGGATGTATTCCTAAAGGATCTTCCAGGACTTCTACCTGACAGAGATGTGGAGTTCACTATAGATTTAGTACCAGACTCATCGCCAGTGTCCCGGGCTTGCTATAGAGTGAACCCTAAGGAGGTCGTACTGATGAAGGTGCAGATTGATAACCTGTTGAGAAAGGGTTTCATCCAATCTAGTGCTTCTCCATGGGGAGAACCAGTACTCTTTGTGCCGAAGAAGGATGATACAGTTCGGTTGTGCATTGACTATCGGGCATTGAATGCCATCACCATTAAGAACAAATATTCTCTGCCTCGGATAGATGATTTGTTCGACCAGTTTAGTGGGGCGAAGGTGTTCTCCAGGATATACTTGAGGTCAGGATACCACCAGGTGAAAGTTAGAGCTGAACACATCCAAAAGACTGCGTTCAACACCAATTATGGGCAGTACGAGTTTTTGGTGATGCCATTTGGTCTCACAAATGCGCCGGCTGTCTTTATGAACTTGATGAACAAGATATTTCACCAATATCTGGATAAATTGGTTGTGGTGTTTATCGACGACATCCCACCAGAAGAGCACGAAGAACACTTGCGGACAGTTCTGGGGATTCTGAGGAATGAGGGGTTGTATGCTAAATTGTCGAAGTACGAGTTCTTTCTCGACCGAGTGGATTTTCTCGGTCATGTGGTCACTGGAGAGGGGATCTCAGTGGACTCCAGAAAGATTGCTGCCATCGAGACATGGAAGGATCCGATATCAGTTTCAGAGATCATGAGTTTCTTGGGATTATGAGGCTATTACAGGAAGTTTGTCCAGGACTTTGCTAGAATAGCTGAACCTATGACGAAGCAAACACGGAAGGACGTAGAGTACATCTAGTCAGAGGACTGCCATGCAACATTTGATGAGCTGAAGAGAAGATTGACGACTGTACCAGTTTTGACATTACATTCAGGATCTGGAGGTTTCACCATTTACAGCGACGCTTCGGAAAAAGGGCTAGGATATGTTTTGCAACAGCATGGAAAAGTGATTGCCTACGCTTCTAGGCAATTACGGACTTATGAATAGAACTATCCTACTCATGACCTGGAGTTAGCTATAGTGATCTTTGCAGTTACGTTGTGGTAACAGTACTTATATAGAGAGCGAGTGGAAATCTTTACAGACCACAAGAACTTGAAGTATGTGTTCACACAGGAGGAGCAGAACATGAGGCAGAGAAGATGGTTTGAGTTGATAAAGGACTTCGATATCGATTTACAGTATCACCCTAGAAAGGCAAATGTGGTAGCGGATGCGCTGAGCAGGCATCCGATGGAATGGTATCTGATGACGGATCAAAATTTATAGGAAGATCTGGAGAAGCTAGGTATTGAAATGATTCAGCCAAGATCAGTGATACAGATGATGGTGCTAGATGTTCAGTCACGTCTGATGGAGCAGATCAAAGAGACTCAGTCTACAGATGAGAGCCTCCACAGACTCAGAATTCAGGCTTTAGCTGGATTGCTTGATTACTTCACCATAGCAGAGGATGGATCTTTGAGGCACGACAGCCGGTTATGTGTGCCCAAGGGTGAGATGATAGAGGCAATCTTACAGGAGGCACACCGATCACGATATTCTATTCACCCCGGTGCCAACAAGATTTACCATGGCTTACGAGAACATCTATGTTGCAAGGGATGAAGACAGATGTATCACGCTTTATTTCGAGGTGCCTAGTTTGCCAGCAGGTAAAGGCGGAGCGCCAGAGACCAGCTGGTCTATTGCAGCCATTACACATTCCCGAGTGGAATTGGGAACACATTGCGATGGACTTTGTCTCTAGGCTTCTTCGTTCCCAAGGAGGGAAGGATGCCATATGGGTTATCGTTGACAGGCTGACGAAGTGTGCTCATTTCATACCCTTCAAGATGGGACTTTCCACCGAAAAGTTGGCAGAGCTATACATACAGTAGATAGTTCGCTTGTACGGAGTATCGGTGAGCATCGTATCAGACTGGGAGAGCAGATTCACATCCTATTACTAGAGGAGCTTGCAGGTGGAGTTGGGCAGTCGGCTTAAGTTAAGTACATCGTACCACCCACAGACTGATTGACAGTCCGAGAGGACGATTCAGTCGCTCGAGGACATATTGAGGACTTGTGTACTGGACTTCGAAGGATCATGGGAGAGTCATCTTCACTTGGTAGAGTTTTCATACAAAAACAACTACCAAGCCAAATTTGTATGTCTCCATTCGAGGCACTATATGAACGACGATGTCGTACACCACTCTTTTGGGATGTCGCTAGAGATAGAGTGATGCTTAGGCCGGAGATGATCATTGAGGCAGCAGAGAAAGTCAGGATGATCAGAGATAGACTCAGAATTGCTCAGGACAAGCAGAAATACTGGGTCGATGCTAGTCGCAGACCGATGGAGTTCGTCGACGGAGATATGATGTTGGTGAAGATATTACCTACCAGAGGGACGATCCGATTCGGACGAGGCGGCAAGTTGAGCCCTAGATACATTGGACCGTTCGAGATGCTCGGCAGGATCGGAGAGGTAGCTAACAGGGTTGCACTACCACCCAACCTGGCGGGAGTCCATAATGTCTTTCATGTGTCTCAGCTGAGGAAATACGTTCCCGACCCCAACCATGTACTGGATCATCCATAGTTGGAGATAGGACCGAGTCTTGCAATTACTAAGCAGCCAGTGGAGATATTAGACCGAAGGGAGAAGAGGCTGAGGAACAAAGTCATACCCTTAGTCCGAGTAGCTTGGAGCCCTCATTCTCTAAGAGAATCTACTTGAGAGAGAGTCGGACATGAGGGAGAGATAGCCTTACTTATTCGACCCACCAGCCGCGAGAGGGCTATCCATGTCCACTTGATACCTTAGAGGTTAGTCTTAATAGTAGTTTTAGTCTTTGCTTGAATTGCTTGCTATATTAAATATTTGTAGAGTCTTCTATCCTTGTGAATTTCGAGGACAAAACTTTTCAAGGAGGGAAGAATTGTAAGCCCATATTATTTATTTATTTTAAATTAAGGGTTTTTAAATGCAAATGATATTTTCACCCTGAAAATTATTTATTATAATTATTAAAAAAATTTTAGAAATCTTAAATAATTTTTAAATGGTTTTTAAAGCCTAAAATATTATTTTGCTATTTATTAATTTGTTTTTATTGCAGTTTGTAATTAATTCAAATGTTTTTAAATCAAATTGCAATATTTGATTTGTCTGTGCATATTTAAATGTGCACATAACGCAGCGAGGGTTAGATTGCAAATCTAGAATTTGCATATAGCTGAGATGGTAGGCTGTTTTGCAATTTAAGAATCTTGAGGGTTTTTCTACAAAAATAACCCACGTCATCGACATGCCATTGGCCGAACAGCGACCGGCCACCGCAATACCGACCTAAACCCTGATTTCTTCACAAAAAATTCCAAATTGACCCCCGAATCTTCCCTATAAACCCCTTCCCCCCCGTTTGAAACCCTGATTTCTGCAACGACTCGCCGAAAACCTAGATCTACCCTAGACATCGTCAGCTGCTCCAACCACCACCAAACTGTTCGCCTCGACGAGACGAACACGGTCCTACTTTTTTCGACGACCACGACGCCTCCTCCGCCGCGCAACAGCTTTGACAGCACGCCTTCGCCGGACACGTGCGTGTCACTTCGTCTCCGTTCACCTGCAGTGTCTCTTTTTTACCTATGTGAGTCGTCGGATGTCGGGGAGTCTCGTGTTGGTCTCGGCCATAGAAATTCCTAACAGAACCATATAAATCATCTCAGACACATGACTCAGTGTCGGATTCATTGCTCGTGTCCCTAACTGTCCAGACACGAGTTTTATTTTAATGGGTTAACGGGTTGGTATCGGGTTTGGACCCAAACCCGTTTTGTTATTAGGTTTGGGGTCGGGTTTACTGTTCATCGGGTTGGTTTTGGCCCATTGGGTTTGGGCTAGATTTTAATTATGTGTATATATATATATATAAAATATATATATATATATATATATGTGTGTGTGTGTGTGTGTGTGTGTGTGTGTGTGTGTGTGTGTGTGTGTGTCTATATACATATATATACACACACACACACACACACACACACACACACACACACATATATATATATATATATATATATAAAATATATATATATATGTATATATGTGTGTGTGTGTGTGTGTGTGTATATATGTATATATATATATATATTTTTTTTTTTGGAAACCTCCACCATATATTAATCAAGGCTCAAAATGCCGAAGCCTGAAACGTATACAAGGCACAAAATGAGGCCGCCTATACAGAAAACCCAGAAAAGAAGAAAATAAAATAGGGGGGAGCGATACACTCGGTCAGAGGGAGCAATGGAGCGGAGACCAGAATGAGCTCTGGCAGTGATGGCACAGGGTACTCCGTTTATGGCATTGGCGGTAGACTTCCCGAATGAGCTGGTCTGCAGAGAAAAATGTGACCTTCGTACCTTGCTTTGTTGCGATTCTTCCAAATTACCCACGTAGCGGCCGCTGCGACGATCTGGTGCCCATGGGAGGCGTTGCCCCAGACGTCTGCTAGATCGTGGAAGCGTCCGCCAGTCGGAACAATACTGAATTGCTGGTTGAGGGTTCTCCATAAGCCGCTAGACAGGAATCCCTGACAAAAGATGCGGTCAATAGTCTCGATCTGGTGTTCAGAACAGCAATTGCAGGCTGATGCTAAGCTGATCCCAATGGTATTGAGGATATCGTCAGTTGGCAATTTCTTTCTAATGGCCCTCCACATGAGGAATAACCACTTCTTAGGGATACAAGTTGCCAATAATGAGCAGCGGTATGCGTAGGCTGGCCCATCCCATGGAGAGAGGATCTAGCCGACCTCACAGAAAATGTGCCGGAAGCCTCTAGCGTCCATCTCCACTCATCAGCCGTAGGACCGATCCTAAGACCGCAAAGACGGACTCTATCCTCCATATCGGTGCCTCTCTAATCCTGCATCTTATCCCAGTCCCAGTCACTGTTGTTGTGATTACACATATCCTTGATCCTACAATTCCTCGTGATTTTTGAGAGCCGGAATTGGTTGGACTCGCCGTTGCCCAGATGAAGCCTGATGGCCTGTTCGGCAAGGTCACGCCTGATCAGGATTCGACGCCAAGCCGCCGAAGATCTGCTATTGGATGTGGCCTTTGAAGGGTGGGTGTGCTTGAAGTACCTGGCTTTCATGAATCTGGTCCATAAATTCTTGTTCGTACGGAGATGCCACCATAATTTTATCGAGAATGCCTTAACGATGTGAGTGAGTTTGGTAAATCCCAGACCCCTAACCTCAGTCGGCTGAGCCATGGAGTGCCAACTTGCCCAATGGTGCTTATCTTGGCCGTTGCAATATCCCCAAAAGAAGTTACAAAAGATCTGCTCGATCGAAGTAAGAACCTTCAAAGGTGGGGAGCATGCGGCTAGAGTATGGATAGGAATGGATTTGGGCACGTGTTAGATGAGGATCATCTTGCCACCTGGAGATAAAGTGGCATTGTGCCATCCTTCAAGTTTGTTCCTGATTCTAATGAATAACTTCTCGAAGATCCTAGCACTGGATTTCTCGTACACTAGGGGGCATCCGAGATAGGTGAATGGGGGATGATCAACAGAGAACGATGTTAAGCTGGCAATTTTGCTGGCATGCTCGGGATTGATATTGTGGTGGGCATAGATGACGCTTTTGGATGGGTTGATTCTCTGGCCTGAGCAAATGGAGTACCGCTGCAGGATAGTGTGGACCACCTGAACCGCTCCTTCGTCTCCAGAAGAGAAGATGAGTAAGTCGTCAGCAAAAGCCAGGTGGGTGATGGTGGGACATCCACTTGTTGTGTGATATTGTTGGAAGTCCGGGACGTTGATCATGTTATTGAGGTTCCTGCTGAGGGCATCTGCCGTAATGATGAAGACAGTGGATAATAGTGGGTCGCCCTGCCTAATCCCGCGGCTGGATTTGAAGAAACCCTCGGGTTGACTGTTAATGACTGTAGAAAACCACGAGTTGCTGATGGATCTCCATACGGTGTTGGTCCAAGTTTCCGAGAATCCAAATGCCCTAAATACCCAGATCATAAATTGCCAGTCCAGTCTGTCATAAGCTTTTTCCATGTCAATCTTAACGGCGATGATGCCTCCTCTAACAGGAAATTTCATACAGGTGATAAGCTCTTGGGCTAGCATGATATTGTCTTGGATGTTCCTCCCACGAACAAACCCACTTTGCTCATCAGAGATGACCTTGGGGAGGAGGCTCGCCATTCTGGTAGCGATGATCTTAGAGATAATCTTGTTAGTGAAAGTGCACAGACTGATTGGCCGAAAGTCACGAAAGGACTCCGGGTTCTCTTTTTTCGAAATGAGGATGAGGTTGGCGCTGGAGATGGCTTTGGGATAAGTGGCTCCTTCGAGGAAGGCAATTGCGGCTTCGATGATATCCTGCTTGATAATGTCCCAGCATGTGCAAAAAAAGACCCCCAAAAATTCATCGGGGCCAGGAGCGCTGTGCTCGTTCTGAGCCCACACCGCGTCTTTCACCTCCTGGTCCGTTGGACGGTGTTCCAGCTAGGCGTTGTCTGTGTCGTCAATGAGACAGGGAATTTGATCTAGAAAGGCGTTGTCTTTGTGAACAGTCTCTTTGGTGAATAATTTAGAGTAGAATTCCATAGCAGCTTCGCGGATACTCTTTTGGTCGATGATGGTGTTCCCATTATCGTCCGTAGTATGGTGTATCATGAGCTTCTGTCTGTGGCCGTTGGCGCAATCATGAAAGTATTTCGAGTTTTTGTCCCCGTCACTATCCCATTTCAACCTAGCTTTCTGTTTCCAGAAGTCGGTCGCCACTTTGAGCCTGAATTTGAGCATGGCCTTGGTAAGGTTCAAGGCAATCCTGGCCGCCGGGGAGCGATCCGCAACGAATCTAGCTTCTGCACGGGTGACGTCATCTTCAGCAATCCGTACGGCTTGGAAAATGTCCCCGTAGGAAAGTTTGCTCCACTTGGACAAGGCTAACCTCGTCGCCTTGAGCTTTTTGCTCACGCGGACCAGGGGGTCGGGTGATTTTTTGCTATTCCAAGCTTCCGCGACGATACCCAAAAATTGGGGATGTTCGCTCCAGAATTCGAGGAATTGAAATTTCTTTTTGGAGGGTTGGTGTTGTTATTAATTTCTACCAGCAGCGGGGCGTGGTCGGATTCGGAGGAGTTGAGGTGGGAAAGCTTGGTGGTGATCCCCATACCGTGCCACAGATCGTTAGTAAGGGCTCTATCAAGACGAGAATATTGGCGCCGGTCACCATCTTGCATGTTACACCAGGTGAAAGCATTTCCCGTAAACTGGAGAGAGATCAGATGAGCATTGAATATGAAGTTATTGAAGTCTTGCATGGCCGACAAAGGAGGAGGACGGCTGTCGGTTTTCTCTTCTCTGTAGGTAATCGCGTTGAAGTCTCCGATGCAAAGCCAGGGGGAGTTGATATGGTGCAGATGAATGTCGAGTAGGTCGTTCCACCGTTGTTTCCGCTCCGAGATATCGCAGCTGCCGTGGACCGCCGAGAGGATTGTGCGCTCGGGGAGCGAGGGGTGTTCTAACCAGCAGGACATGGCCTGTCGGGTTTCCTGGATGATTTTGATGTTGACGTCCTGAGTGACGAGGATCCAAATGTCGTGTCTGCCCGCTATGGCGGTGGGGAGGTTCAGCTGCAATTGGATGGATTTAAGTCTTTTGGTGAGGATTTTGGGTTCGAGGATGATAATGATGTCGATCTTGTGGATTTTCTGCAGAGTGGAAACTCTCCTTAATATAGGTTTGTTCCCCAACCCACGGACGTTCCAGGATAGGATGTTTATCATTAAAGAGTTGGGGTGGAGTTTTTTTGTTCCGCTTGGTAGCAGATCTAGTTTGGATGGTTGTGGTCTCCGTGGTTCCAAGATGGTCTTGGATCACACGCGAGGTTGATGCTGTGGCTTTTGTCGAGGTGGGGTGGACCCGGCAGGATTGCTTCTGTGGGTCCGAGTGGTGGTCGATCGATTCCCCAGCGGAAACAAGGATGGGGTCGCCCGCTGGGTCGATTAATTCCCCTGCAGAGTCCAAGTTGGGCTCCTCGAAGGGGATGGTTAGGGAGTCGCTGGAGCTCCCTGTCTCTTGGAGGGTGTGCTGTAGTGGACAGCCGGCGGCTTGGATCTGTAGGCCTCTTCGAACCAGATCGGGTCCGAGGATAGCAAGCGCTTCTTCAACTTGGTCTTCGATGGTGCGCATATGATCATCTTCGCCGATGGAGTTATCCTCGACCGCCTCCGAGATTGGGAGGTTGGGCGCTATCTCGGTGAGGGCGAGATCGTAAAGGGAGTGTACTGACTCTGAGTGGGTGTCCGCCTCTCCCGAATCAAGAGCATCAAATTGGTTGGAGAGTGTGAGGGGATGGGAGTCGAAGGGGACCAGTACTTTGCTGGTAGGCTCGCTATTGTCTGACGTACCGTCATCAGAATCGAATCTAGTATGCGAGTTTAGTAGAGGTAGAATGGGTGGCAGTGGTGTTCTTCCCTCTGCCTGCGTGCTGTCTTTCCAGGCTCTTTTCTGCTTGAGTTCTGGATGAAGACGATGGCAGTGCTTCTGGAGGTGACCTCTCAAATGGCAATGATTGCAGAACATAATTTGGTTATCGTAGAGGATTTGTTGGGTGTGGGTCGATTTCCCGAGCTCGACGGTGATAAAATTGGGAGGTTCGGAGGAAAGATCGAGCTCCACGCATATTTTTGCATTGTGGGCCTTGGTGAGGTTGCTCGTTTCTGGAGCCATCGCCACGTACGTTCCGAACGAATTCGCGATACGCCTGAGCGCCGCTGGGACAATGCAGATGAGGGGTAAATTGGGTAGGGTCACCCAAACAGCGACCTGTGCTGAGTCTTCTTTGGTACTAAAACCTGGGGTCCACTTAATGATTTTATCTGGTGTGAGTCGACTTTGCAGGTGCCTTTGGACCAAACTGTCCTATGGTCGAGGTCGAAGGAGAGGTGGAGGAGAACATGTTTGGGATCGAAGGGGGCCACTCGGTAATCCGACGTTAGTTTCCAAGTGGCGATCGTCTCCTGTACCCTAGAGAGTTTAGGGCATCCGGTGGAAAATTTGAGAATAAAGGTGTGGGAGAATGAGGATGAAAGGGAGGTCAATTCCGAGTCTGAGAAGGGGACCAGCGGCACAGGGGAGTCCCGAGGATACTCGATGTCTGGGAGAGGGATGTCGGAGAATAGAAGGCCCTTCGAGGTCGCTAAGTCCGGTCGAAGCTTGGCGACATAGGAGCACTGGCCAGCACCGGGAGGGGGGATCCTCTAGAGACTCCACCAGGGTGTGGGGACGCCAAGAGGAGGGGAAGAGACTGATCTGGCAGAGGGAGGGGAATCACGGTAGCGGGGGTAGCTGGGGGGTTGTTGGCCGATGAGGGTGAAGAGGTAGGAATTGTAGTGGGACATGTGGTGGGGAGCGGGGCGATGGTCGCACCACAAGGTGGGTGAGATAACTTCGGCTGACAGATGGCAGTCGACTGACGGGGGACGGCAACGTCCGCCAGGTGCTGGGCCTCCGGTAGCGCGGGGATGAGAGCCTCGGAAGGGGGAAGCCCGGATGGAGACGACACCACTGGTGCGGGATGCGCGTCGGGGGGCGGGGGGGAAGGAGGGTTGACTGAGGGAACGGCTGAGAGCCGCGGGGAAGGGGTAGGGAGGGTGGATGAGGGGTGGGTGGGGGAGAAGACTCGAGGTGTACGGAGAGCGCTCCAGAGGGAGCGTAGAGCTGGGAAACAGATGGTGCGCCCACGTAAAACAAAGAGGAGGGATAATACGCGGGGGGCATGGATTGTGGCGTGTGGAGGGCGGTGGGCCCTACGGGTGATCCAACGTAATCTGCTGCATGGGAACCAGCGTAACCAGCAGCCGAAGATGGGAGGTGGGCTCCATTCAAGGAATGGGAAAGAGCTGAGCTACTGTGAGCGGTTTGCGCTAGGAGGGGCCCACCAGCGTAAACTGCTTCTTGTGAACCAGCGTAACCAGCATCCGAATATGGGTGGTGGGCTCCATACAGGTAAAGGGAAAGATCTGAAATGCTGTGGGCGGATTGCGCTGGGAGGGGCCCACCAAAGTAAGGTGGGGGATATATGATATTACGCGGACCAGAAGGTGCGTAAAAAGGAATAAACGCCTCGTGGGCATAGCCCCTGGCAGCGTACCCAAGGGTACGGGAGATGGGACACCCGAAGCCAGCACAGCTAGGGGCTCCCTCTCCGAAGTGATAGCAGAGTTATTCAAAATTTGAAAAGAGGGGAAAAGAGAGTACGACTGTCTCGGGAAGTCCACCAGGGAGTTTTCTTCCCAAGAGTGGGAAGCCTGGAGGCCGTCAGAGAAAGCGTACTGGGGGAGGGACGGGGCTGCTTGCCAGCACGAGAGGGAAGCGGTGGTGGGAGTACGGGAACGCCGGTCGGCGGGGTAGGGCTACCAATAGAAAACAGGAGGGGGCCAGAAGTAGAAGAGGACGGGGATAAGGAGGTGGGGGGACTGAAGAGGACGAGGAACGCCCAACCATGGCAAAACAGTCGGCCGGCCAGGGTTGGTGGGGCGGAGGCATCGGCCAGCGGGAGCTGGACGGCGCAGGCTGGCCTGGGGCAGCCCTAGAGGGTCCCTCCGCAGGAGCAACGGGCTGGCTGCTGCTCGCACATCTTGATATCTATTATATATATATATATTAATTTTTTTAAAGAAAACCCCTCGATTTATTAATGACGGCTCAAAACTGAAGCCAAAACACGTATACAAGGCACAAAATGCCAAAGCCTATACAAATATACCACCAAAAGGAAGGACGATGGGGGAGAGACGAGACAACCGCCGAGAGCTAGGGGTTAAGCACTGACCAAAAAGCAGTCGGACTGTGGGAGCACAAAGTGCTCCGCTTACGGCATTGGCGGAAGACTTCCCGGGTGAGCTGGTCATAAGAGTATTGGTGACCTTCGTATCTCGCCTTGTTGCGATTCTTCTAAATCGCCCACATAGCGGCCGCTGCAACGATCTGATGGCCATAGGAGGCAGAACCTTAGGAAGTCGCTAGATCGTGGAAGCGTCCACCCCCTGGCTCGATACTGAAAAGCTGGTTAAGGTTCTCCAAATGCTGCCCGGCAGGCTCCCCTGACAGAAAATGTGGTCTACAGTCTCCATTTGTCGTTCAGAGCAGCAAGTGCATGCTGATGCTAAGCTGATCCCTAAGGAGTTGAGGATGTCGTCTGTAGGAAATTTCTTTCTAATGACTCTCCACATAAGGAAGGACCACTTCTTGGGGATGCAAGTATGCCAATAGTGCACAATGGGGTGGTGCGACTGCCCGGTGCCCTGGACAGTGATTCTTGCCGATCTCACCGTAAATGCCCCCAAAGCCTCGAGTGTCCATCTCAACGTATCGGCCTCGCCACCGATGCAAAGACCGCTCGTACGGATGCTGTCCGCCGTTTCGTTGTCGGACCAATCATGGATCTGGTCCCAGTTCTAGTCGTCCGAAATGGAGTTCTACAAGTCTCTAATCCTACTATCTCTCGGGTTCTCCGTGAGACACGGGATCATGCTATCCCCCACCCATCTCTCCAAAAATGGGTTCGAATCTCTCGCACCCAGTAGGAGTCTCATCGTAGGCTCGGCATGGTCTCGCCCAGTAAGGATGCGACGCCAAGCCGCCGAGGATCTGCTGTTGGATATGGCCATTGAAGGGTGGATGTGCGTGAAGTACCTGGCCTTCAAAAACATGCTCCACAAATTGTCGGTCGTGCGGAGCTTCTACCATAATTTCATCGAGAAGGCCTGAACGATGTGAGAGAGTCTGGTAAAACCTAGGCCCCCTCGCCTGTAGGATGCGCCATAGATTTCCAGCTAGCCCAGTGATGCTTATCAATGCCGGTGCTATGCCCCCAGAAGAAGTTGCAAAATATATGTTCGATCGAAGAAAGAACTTTCTTGGGCGGCGAGCAAGCGGCCTGAGTATAGATAGGGATGGAGGAGAGCACGTGGTTGATGAGGATCATCTTGCCACCCGGGGATAAGGTGGCATTATGCCACCCTTCAAGTTTCTTCCTGATTCTAGTGATCAAGCTCTCAAAGATGCTAACGTTGGATCTCCCGTACATAAGAGGGCAACCGAGATAGTTGAACGGGGGATGAGTAACGGAGAAGGACGTTAGGTTGGAGAGGTTGATTGCGTGCTCTCTATCGGTGTTGTGGTGTGCGTAGATAACACTCTTGGAATGGTTGACCTTCTGGCCGGAGCATCTAGAGTACCTTTACAGGGTGTTGTGAACCACTGCCACCGCACCTTCATCCCCGGATGAGAAGATTAGTAAATCATTGGCAAAAGCTAGGTGGGGTGATGATGGGGCAACCGCTGGATGTGTGATAGTGTTGGAAGTTGGAGGAGTTGACCATGTTGTTAAGGTTCCTGCTCAGGGCGTCAGCTGCTATGATGAAGACAGTGGAGGATAGAGGGTCGCCTTGTCTAACCCCCCAATGTGATTTGAAGAACCCGGTGGCGTGGCCGTTGATGACCATAGAGAACCACGAGTTCCTGATGGATCTCCACACGATGTTGGTCCACGTTTTCGAGAATCCGAAAGCTCTAAAAACCCAGATCATGAATTGCCAATCCAGCCTGTCGTAGGCTTTCTCATGTCGATTTTGACAGCTATGTTGCTATATATATATATATATATATATATATATATATATATATATATATATATATATATATATATATATATATATATATAGCAACATATATATATATATATATATATATATATATATATATATATATATATATATATATATATATATATAAAAATATATATATATATATATATATATATATATATATATATATATATATATATATATATATATGTATACATATATAAAAAAATATATATATATGTATACATATATATATGTATACATAATTTTTTTTATGTATATATATATATATATATTTATATTTATATATATATATATATATATATATATATATATATATATATATATATATAAAATATATATATATATATATATATATATATATATATATATATATATATATATATATATATATATATATTAAAAATATATATATATATATATATATATATATATATATATATATGTGTGTGTGTGTGTGTGTGTGTGTGTGTGTATGTATATATGTATACTAGTATACTGTACATATACTGCTGTTATATATATTTATATATTTTATGTATTTCTATATATATGTAAATATATTATTATGTATATCTATTTATACATATTTATGTACTATTTATAGTATGTATGTGTTCCTATATATAAAATTATATATATTAATAAATGCTGTATTTAATATATGTAAATTTACATGTTATATTATTGTCAATAGAGGATATTATATGTATATTCTACTATATTAAAATATATTATTATATTATTATTTCTTACGTACTTAATTTTGTATTTTTACGTATTCTGTTAATTATGGCCATTTGAGTCCAGACCTAGTATGGGTTTTGTGGACTCAAATGAGTCTAAATACATTCAAGGTATGTATGAGTCATATCGGACTTGATTCATGGCCTTGGGTCCCGTATCTGGACTTCGGTTCAATTTCGTATACGTGGACAAATATATTCAATAATTAATTAATTATTTTCAGAAATTGTACCTTGCTCTATTTGAATTTTTAGACAGTATATGAATACTGTAAAAATCTGGAAAAATTATATTTAAATAATATGTAACTTTAGATAATTTAGTATAGTTTTTCCAGGATTTAATTTGTATTTTTGCTATTTTATAAAAATAGAAAAACAAAACTCATTTTCAAAGTACTTATGTTTACTGATTTTTAGTAAATATCTATGTAAGTTTATAAATTCCAGAAAAATTATTATAAATTTCTATAATTAACAAGTATCATTGTAGTAATTTAATTATATATATTGGAACATTTTGGCTATCTTAATAATTGTTGGAACACAGTGTACAGTCTAATGTATTAATTAAATAATTATGTCTTGTGAAGTTATGTGTGTTTTTAGGATATTTTAGTATTAAGACCTTACCTTACCTTATAATAGAGACCCTAAAAAGTTGGTTTAGATATTGTGTCACCCCATATTGGTTTCCTATGCTAAAGTCATCATTTGGCTAGGTGTCCCGTTAGAAAGTCGTGTCACACCACTAGTGTCCTAGTCTTGAGCTTAATATGGAAACTAAGCTTGTATATCCTTTTTAACAGTGACAGGACACCAGACATCTATAGCTTCATATTCATACCCTTGCCTTGTACGAGGCAAGTACCCCTACAAACTCTATTTGCTGCATATGATAAATAAATTTCGTTAATACAGTTATTTGAACTGAAAATTATATCTTACATGTTTCTATGTACCTACCGTATGCTTCGCATGCTTTAAACTGCTCTCAGTATCTTTTACATGCTTTAAACTGTTCTTGTATTTCTCACATGTTATAACTTGGGTTATGGAAAAACTGATAGCTGAGTACGTGATCATTTTCCCTTCTTCCGCACGTATGTACCGAGCAAGGTCGTATTACATGCATACCTTATCGTAGGCCATTATCCCGTATTTATGTATGTATATACACCTATGCTTGTAGACTTGTACGTACGTACATTTTATTACATGTAGACTTGTACACCGGTACATTTTATACATATTGATGATCTCGTGCCTGCTCTAGTTTTAAATATTACATATACATCTGTCGCCATGGCAAATGTATCTTCTATATGATAGGTTGTGATATGCCATGATTCGTGTTTATTACATCTCTTTTCATTCCATGCTCAGTATATTTAGTTTGTAGAACTAGTACTTGCTCCCTTCCTGACAGAAAACGTTGCAGGTATACTTACCGAGGAGGAGTTGCTATGTGATTCCAATTATGGGGCCACCATTGAGGATCAGGCCTTAGCCCACGAGGATGTACCTACGGGAAAACTCGTCTAGTTTGTTGTTTTAGTTGCTCTAGACTTTGAGAGCAGGACTTTCTAGACTATGAATTTTTGTTACTGGACTTTGTATACAGTTTTACATTTTGGCTATGTATTTTAAATATATTCATATTTTAAATGATGTGTTGTGATGATTTCTTCAATATGACAAATGGAAATGTTAGCACACTTGATCCTTTACTATGTACCTTTTTAAAAAGAACAACTTACTACGCTATAACTCAAGCGTAGGATGGACATGCCTCAATCTGTCCCAAAAATTTGAGTAGCGGATCGTGACATATTTTTAGTGGTGGCCCATGTAGGTCGTAGAACAGAAAAAAATTGTTTGGTTACACCAAGCATACCGACAACTAGGATTACAGGATAACTTGATAGCATTAGGAACAACATCTAGAACACCTAGAGGATTACTAGGATTGTAACATAGGGAACTCATCACAGCATAGGACCGTTATTATAAATTAGATTTTTGTTTGTGATTGTTTGCTTAAAAAGTTCTTATAGTTCTTTTATTTTCTATTAGATGGTGCTCACACGCTTATCCCAGTATGGCAACCCTAAAAATGGCGTACTTGAACCCCAAGGAGTTCATGGGGACTGAGGGCATCATAGTCGCAGATGACTGGTTGGACTTAGTAGAGAGAAAGTTCCTCGGAGCTAGGTTGCCAGGTAACCTTCATGTCGAGGCAGTGAGATTTCTGCTGACAGACTTAGCAGGAGTCTGGTTCAGAAATAAGCCACTATTTGTAAGAGGGGGAGCTACATGGGATCAGTTCAAGATCCAGTTCAAGAAGAAATTCTTCTCGACTACCGCTAGAGTAGCCATGGGGCTACAATTCCAGAACCTCCAGCAGGGGAACCGTTCTGTTGACGAATATGCGACAAAGTTTAGTCGTTTGAGCCGTTTTGTCCCTAGCCTGATTTCAGATCCAGAGGAGATGGCTCGTAGATTTTGCCATGGTCTTGTACCAGACATCGACATCCTACTAGTGGCAAACGGGACGACTGACTACCATCGAAGCCTGGAGTTGGCCCGAGGGATAGAGGAGCATCTTCTGTCTTGTAAGAGGCCAGCTTCCGGACACAACGAGGAACCTTCCAAGTGCGAGGATTTCTAGCCGAGAGCACTGACGCCGCACCAGTAGGCATACCGTCCTTCCGCACCACATCACCTAATACTACCAGTTAGAGCTCCGAGACCACAACAATAGAAGGGAGCTGTGTGTTCATACTATAGGAGGCCAGGGCATGACTATGCCATCTGCAGGAAGAGGTTGAGACAGTGCTTAGCTTGTGGGTCTACCACCCATCAGCTTCGGGATTGCCCAACAGCGAGGGCGCCAGGCACGGGACCGCCTAGGGGACCACCGCTCCCGACCCAACAACAGCGTTTTGGGCAGCATCTGCAGCAGCAGCAGAAAGGGCCCCAGGGAAAGGCTTATAGTCTAGCTCTTGAGACGGAGCCGGAGCAGTTTTCGGAGCCAGATTATTTGGCCGATGTCATCACAGGTCATATTTATTTGCATACTTTTTTATCCATATGCTTGTTTGATTCTGGTGCATCACGTAGCTTTTTGTCATTAGAATTTTTGCAAAAACACCATTTAGTAGCTACACCCACTGTAAAACCCTAGAATTTTTTAGATTATTTTATTTATTTATTTATTTGGCTTAAATAGGATTTTATGAAATTTTTGAATATCTTTAAATTAAATAGTTATTATTATCGATGACCTTAGCTATGGTTGAGTTTGAATATACAAGACGACTAGAAACTATGGCATACCTAGCATGGTTGGGTGCTTTAACAAGCATGCTAGCCATGTTAGGAGTGCCATGGTCATACGGTAGTCCCTTGCATGTTAACCATTCAAATCATGGCACAAGTCATAATTTTTATTTAAATAATTAGTAAGAAAGCCTTTATGACTTTTTAGGAGACCCGGTTCAACCAAACTTATCCCAAACCTTAACCAAATCCTAATCTTTCTTTCCCCACCTTGTGGCCGACCACTTCTCCCAATCCCCCTTTCTATTTTCGGCAGCAATCCCCCTCCTTATAGCCTCCACACATCATCCCTTCATTATACATCTTCCCCTCCTTCACAAAAACCCATCTCCTCCACCATACATCCATCCAACCACTCAAAACAAACCCTAAAAAACTCCATCCCCCATCCAACCCTCTATAGCCATATCAAATCTCCCATACTCATCAAGAGAGGTTAAGCAAGATAGGATAGCGAGAAAGATTGGAGCTGTGGTGAAGAGAAGTCATCACCACCCTTTCTAGCAAGTATCTTTGGTAAGAACGCTAATCTTTTCTTTTAAAAACCTTTGCTAAAATTCTATAGAATATATTTTATTAAATCTTTAGAAATTATATTTTGAAGAACTTTGTTATATTTAATCATCCATAAAAGTTTCATGTATTATAGGCATAATATCCATATTCCGGTAGGGTCAAAATTAACACCATTGTGAAGGAACTACTAGTTATTGATGAGTATTCTTGAAACTGAATTTTATGTGTATTCATATACATAAATTAGGATTTCTAATTATATTTCCATGAATTTATCAACTCAATTCTGGTCGAAAAAATTATAGGTCAAAACTAGCTAATTTCGGACGACCTGCTGACCTAGAATGACCCAAACTTGTAGTATAATCTTACCCTTGTATCTCTGATGTTATTCTAAAAAATAAAGTATTTTACTTCTATTTAAATTATATATTTAGGTTATTTTATCAATTATGAGTAATTAACTATGTTCCGGACAAGTTTCGGGTTAACTAGCTAACTTAGTAATCAACTAGTCATAAATGCCTTTAGAAACATTAATTCTATAATTTTAGAGTTAATTCTATATAAAATTAGTTTAAATAATATTTTAATGATTTTTATATGATTTCTAAGTATAGTATTGAAGTAGGGGCATAACTGACTAATTGGGAGTTGGAAACCCAAAAAAACTGTGTTCGGTGTCTCGTAGAGCCTGTATATGATTGTATAGGTCTAAAGGGTCCCACAAGAAATTTAATATAATCTTAAACATTATCTTGACTAATTAATTCATATTGTAAGTTCATTAGTAGTAGCTTAATTTAGTTAATTAATTATCTAGGAGCGTCGGGTTCCAGAGGCTTGGACACGGGAGCGAAACTTCATCCTCACATCGCGGAACCAGGCAAGGATACCTTGCCTCCCTCTACAGTTTAATTTCATGTTTATAGTTTTCATATTGATAGTGTATTTTCATAGATACTATATTTGTTATAGATTTTACATGATTCATTAGCTTTCTTGTTTACTTGCTTTATCTAGTTTCTACATACCGTGTTCACCAGTTTATGGTCTTGCTTGACTTGATCTTGTAGTTATACTGGACTTGACCGTATCTTGACTGAGTCGTACCTTGTCTCACCAGTACCTTGCTTGAGTCGTGTCATAGAACGAGTACGTGTAATTGAACTGCTAAATCATTGTTATTGTTTCCTTGGCACCAGAGAGTCCACTCGGGACGAGGGTGTTTGCCTTGATCTGTTTAGATCTGTGAGTCCACACTCGGGACGAGGATATCGATTATTTGCACCAGAGAGTCCACACTCAGGACGAGGGTGTTGACTTGACTTGTACCAGAGAGTCCACTCGGGACGAGGGTATTTACATCAGAGAGTCCACACTCGGGACGAGGATGTTATACTTGTACCAGAGAGTCCACACTCGGGACGAGGGTTAGTACTAACCAGAGAGTCCACACTCAGGATGAGGGTTAGTGATTAGTTCAAACCTGTGAGTCCACTCGGGGCGAGGGTATGGTATTCCATTGATCTCATGTTCGCTTGTTTATTCATCAGTTCAGTTACGTGTAGTTGTTCTTGTATTCCAGCTCATAGTCATTTGTCAGTAGCCACTTGTCGTTAGTCACTTGTTAGCAGTTTGGTCGTAGTCTTTTGCCACGTTAAGTGTCGTTCCTTGTTATATCATGTTTATATATTATCATGTATGATTAAACTGCTAGATAGGCATGTTTATATGTATCTTGCTATTGCCTCTGAGGACCTGATGATCTCTTCAGGTTTAGCGACTGCATGGAGTTAGTTAGCAGGGCGGGATAGTAGAGGATTGCGATGTATGATACAAGTATTTGCTTGTGATATTTCTTTATTATCTTCTCGTGCTTTATATTTCGTACCATTATATATTCTACTTATTTCATAGACTCATATCATTCTTGGAGTCTAATCGAACAATATGATAATGGGCTGCAGACCATGACCCATAATTGTTCATTCATGTTTCGTATTCTTGTTGTGGAATGAGATATAGATTTGTTTTGCCATTATTTGGCAGTATATCATAGCCATGACAGCGTTTACATATTCGAGAGGGGTTGGTGTTCGCTCAATACGTAGCTGGTTGCTCACGTGCCCGCGTCCGAAAAGCGGGTACGGGTCGTGACACCCACCAAGGAGATGAGTAGAGTAATGACAGAAGGAAGGCCAGTACCCATTAGAGCTATCTATATGCTCTATTACTATAGCGGGGAGAGAATTTAAGGGACGATTATTTGTGATGCCACTTCCTGGATATGATATCATATTAGAAATGGATTGGCTTAGCTACGCTCAAGCAACTATAGACTGTCATGAGGGTAGTATTCTGTTCAGTCCCCCAGAAACGACACCATTCGGTATCAGAAGGACAGGGCCAGAGATCAGCCTAGAGACGAACTGTTGTGCTACAGTTGGGGAGCTAGCACTGCCACACCCGATCATTGGGAGTTTATGGATGTATTCCCAGAGGATCTTCCAGGACTTCTACCTGACAGAGATGTGGAGTTCACTATAGATTTAGTACCAGACTCATCACCATTATCTCGGGCTTACTATAGAGTGAACCCTAAGGAGGTCATGGTGATGAAGGTGCAGATCGATAACCTGTTGAGAAAGGGTTTCATCCAATCTAGTGCTTCTCCATGGGGAGCACCAGTGCTCTTTGTGTTGAAGAAGGATGGTACAGTTCGGTTGTGCATTGACTATCAGGCATTGAATACCATCACCATTAAGAACAAATATCCTCTACCTCGGATAGATGATTTGTTCGACCAGTTGAGTGGGGCGAAGGTGTTCTCCAGGATATACTTGAGGTCAGGATACCACCAGGTGAAAGTTAGAGCTGAAGATATCCAGAAGACTGCGTTCAACACCAAGTATGGGCAGTACGAGTTTTTGGTGATGCCATTTGGTCTCACAAATATGCCGACTGTCTTTATGAACTTGATGAACAAGATATTTCACCAATATCTGGATAAATTCGTCATGGTGTTTATCGACGACATCCTGATATATTCGAAGACACCAGAAGAGCACGAAGAACACTTGCGGACAGTTCTGGGGATTCTGAGGAAGGAGGGGTTGTATGCTAAATTGTCGAAGTACGAGTTCTTTCTCGACCGAGTAGAGTTTCTCGGTCATGTGGTCACTAGAGAGGGGATCTCAGTGGACTCCAGAAAGATTGCTGCCATCGAGACATGGAAGGATTCGACATCAGTTTCAGAGATCATGAGTTTCTTGGGATTAGCAGGCTATTACAGGAAGTTTGTCCAGGACTTTGCTAGAATAGCTGAATCTATGACAAAGCAAACACGAAAGGGCGCAAATTACATCTAGTCAAAGGACTGCCACGCAACATTTGATGAGCTGAAGAGGAGATTGACGACTGCACCAGTTTTGATATTACCTTCAGGATCTGGAGGTTTCACTATTTACAGCGACGCTTCAGGAAAGGGGCTAGGATATGTTTTGCAACAGCATGGGAAAGTGATTGCCTACGCTTCTAGGCAATTACGGACTCATGAACAGAACTATCCTACTCATGACCTGGAGTTAGCTACAGTGATCTTTGCAGTTATGTTGTGGTACCTATACTTATACGGAAAGCGAATAGAAATCTTCGCAGACCACAAGAACTTAAAGTATGTGTTCAAATAGGAGGAGCTGAACCTGAGGCAGAGAAGATGGTTGGAGTTGATGAAGGACTTCGATATCGATTTGCAGTATCATCGCAGAAAGGCAAATGTGGTAGCAGATGCGCTGAGCAGTCATCCGATGGCATGGTATCTAATGACGGATCAAAATTTATGGAAAGATCTGGAGAAGCTCGCTATTGAAATAATTCAGCCAGGATCAGTGATACAGATGATGGTGCTAGATGTTTAGTCACGTCTGATAGAGCAGATCAAAGAGAACCAGTCTACAGATGAGAGCCTCCACAGACTCAAAATTCAAGCTTTAGCTGGATTGTTTGATGACTTCACCATAGCAGAGGATGGATCTTTGAGGCACGACAGCCGGTTATGTGTGCCGAAGGGTGAGCTGATAGAGGCAATCTTATAGGAGGCGCACCGATCACGATATTCTATTCACCCCGGTGCAAATAAGATTTACCGTGACTTGCGAGAACATCTCTGGTGGCAAGGGATGAAGAGAGATGTATCACGCTTTATTTCGAGGTGCCTAGTTTGCCAGCAGGTAAAGGCAGAGCGCCAGAGACCAGCTGGTCTATTGCAGCCGTTACCCATTCCCGAGTGGAAGTGGAAACACATTGCGATGGACTTTGTCTCTAGGCTTCTTCGTTCCTAAGGAGGGAAGGATACCATATGGGTTATCGTTGACAGGCTGACGAAGTATGCTCATTTCATACCCTTTAAGATGTGACTTTCTACCAAGAAGTTGGCAGAGCTATACCTGCAGCAGATAGTTCGCTTGCATGGAGTACCGGTGAGCATCGTATCAGACCGGGATAGCAGATTCACATCCTATTACTAGAGAAGCTTGCAGGTGGAGTTGGGCAGTCGGCTCAAGTTCAGTACAGTGTACCACCCACATATTGAGGACTTGTGTAATGGACTTCGAAGGATCATGGGAGAGTCATCTTTACTTGGTAGAGTTTCATACAACAACAACTACCAAGCTAGCTTCGGTATGTTTCCATTCGAGACACTATATGGACGACGATGCCGTACACCACTCTTTTGGGATGTCATTGGAGATAGAGTGATTCTTGGGCCGGAGATGATCATTGAGGCGGCAGAGAAAGTCAGGATGATCAGAGACAGACTCAGAATTGCTCAGGACAAGCAGAAACACTGGGCCGATGCTAGTCGCAGACCGATGGAGTTCGCCGACGGAGATATGGTATTGGTGAAGATATCACATACCAGAGGGACGATTCGATTCGAACGAGGCGGCAAGTTGAGCCCTAGATACAATGGACCGTTCGAGATACTCGGCAGGGTCGGAGAGGTAGCTAACAGGGTTGCACTACCACCCAACCTGGCGGGAGTCTATGATGTCTTTTATATGTCTCAGCTGAGGAAATACGTTTCCGACCCCAGCCATGTATTGGATCATTCAGAGTTATAGATAGGACCAAGTCTTGCTGTTACTAAGCAGCCAGCGGAGATATTAGACCGAAGGAAGAACAGGCTGAGGAACAAAGTCATACCCTTAGTCCGAAAAATTATAATAAATTATTATAACTTTCTATAATTAACAAGGATCATTTTGGTACTTTATTTTATATATATTGGAGCATTTTTGGCTATCTTAATAATTGTTGGAACACAGTGTATAGTCTAATTTATTAATTAAATAATTATGTCTTGTGAAGTTATGTGTGTTTATAGGATATTTTAGTATTGGGACCTTACCCTACCTTAGTATAGAGACCCTAAAAAGTTGGTTCAGATATTGTCACCCCACATTGGTTTCCTATGCTAAAGTTATCACTTGGCTAGGTGTCCCGTTAGAAAGTTGTGTCACACCACGAGTGTCCTAGTCTTGAGCTTAATATGGAAACTAAGATTGTATATCCTTTTTAACAGTGACAGGACACCGGACATATATAGCTTCATATTCATACCCTTACCTTGTACGAGGCAAGTACCCCTACAAACTCTATTTGCTGTATATGTTAAATAAATTACGTTAATACAGTTATTTGAACTGAAAATTATATCTTACATGTTTCTATGTACCTACCGTATGCTTTACATGCTTTAAACTGCTTTCAGTATCTTTCATATGCTTTAAACTGTTCTTGTATTTCTTACATGTTATAACTTGGGTTATGGGAAAACTGATAGCTGAGTACGTGGTCATTCTCCCTTCTTCCGTACGTATGTACCTAGCAAGGTCGTATTACATGCATATCTTGTCGTAGGCCGTTATTCCGTATTTCTGTATGTATGTACACCTATGCTTGTAGACTTGTACGTACGTACATTTTATTACATATAAACTTGTACATCGGTACATTTTATATCTATTGATCATCTCGTGCCTGCTCCAGTTTTAAATATTACATATACATCTGTCGCCATGACAAATGTATCTTCTACATGATAGGTTGTGATATGCCATGATTCGTGTTTATTACATCTCTTTTCATTCCATGCTCAGTATATTTAGTTTGTAGAACTAGTACTTGCTCCCTTCCCGACAGGAAACTTTACAGGTATACTTACCGAGGAGGAGTTGCTATGTGATTCCTATTATGGGGCCACTATTGAGGATCAGGCCTTAGCCTACGAGGATGTACCTACGGAAAAACTTGTCTAGTTTGTTGTTTTAGTTACTCTGGACTTTGAGAGCATGACTGTTTAGACTTTGTATTTTTGTTACTGGACTTTGTATCCAGTTTTACATTTTGGCTATGTATTTTAAACATATTCGTATTTTAGATGCTGTGTTGTGATGATTTCTTTAATATGACAAATGGAACTGTTAGCACACTTGATCCTTTACTATGTACCTTCTTAAAAAGAACAGCTTACTACGCTATAACTCAAGCGTAGGATGGACATGCCTCAATCCGTCCCAAAAATTTGGGTAGCGGGTTGTAACAACTGGTAGTACTATGTTTAAAGGTATTAGGGAAGACAATATATATTTTTTCTATCTATTGATAGAGGCTAACAAACCAGGTAGATGCTTAATCGCCAAGAATGATAAGAGTCAACTATGGCATATGAGTCTTGGTCATGCAAACATTGACACAATTTCAAGACTATCCAGAAAAAAAGTTGGTACAAAGCTTACCGGACATCACTTTCAAGAAGGATACGGTATGTAGTGAATGTGAAAAGAACAAAGCTACTTCGATCCACTTTTAAGTCCAAGAACGCTGTAAGTACCACTAGACCTCTATAATTACTGCATATGTATTTTTTGGTCCTAGTAGAATTGCTAGCCTAGGTGGTAAGTTATATGCATTTGTAATAGTAGATAATTTCTCTAGATACACGTGGGTATATTTTCTTGCACGAAAAAATAATGTATTGTCTGAATTCATCTTCTTTTGCAAGAAAGTTCAGAATAAGAAAGGATTCATGATCACTCGTATTCGAAGTGATCATGGCGACGAATTTAAAAATACAGAGTTTGAGAAATCTTGTGACATACACGGTTATCTGCATGAGTTCTCCTGCCCTAGGACTCCGCAACAAAATGGAGTTGTGGAATATAAAAACAGGACTCTATCTAAAATGGCTAGAGTTATGTTAAACCAGTTTAGTCTACCTAAATACTTTTTGGCCGAAGCTGTCAATACAGCTTGTTATGTTCTCAATAGGGTTCTAATTTAACCTAAAACGAAAAAGACTTCCTATGAATTATGGTTTGATAGGACACCATCTGTTTCTTATTCCAAAATCTTTGGTTGCAAATGCTTTATTCTTAATATTAAAGATAATTTGGGAAAATTTGATGAAAAGGCCGATAAAGGTATATTTTTAGGTTATGCGGCCAAAAGCAAAGGGTATCGAGCCTTCAACAAAAGGACCATGATCATCGAAGAGTCAATAAATGTTACTTTTGATGAACTAAATCAACAGACAAACGACGATGATAATGAAGATATCAGTACACTAAGTATAGTACCTGCAGAACCTTCAAGCACAACACCAACTGATCCTCCAAACAGAGCACGTACAGAACCAGAAGCCGGAACCAGCTACCTTGAGAGTTTGCCAAAAAGAATAAAGTTTTTGGCTGACCATCCCAAGGACTTGGTAATAGGTGAGATTATCAAGGATATAAGTACTCGTTCCTCAAGTAGAGATATAGCTTTCTGTGTTGCAATTGTTTAACAGCTAGAACCCAAAACTATTGAAGAAGCATGTAGCCATAATTTTTGATTAGATGCTATACAAGAGTAATTAAACTAATTTGAACAAAATCAAGTTTGGAAACTTATTCCCAAACCTATTGATCATTCGGTCACTGGCACCCACTGGGTATTCCAAAATAAAGTCAATAAGAATGGTTTAATTACCCGTAACAAGGCTCGACTCGTAGCTCAATGATACAACCAAGAGGAAGGTATCCACCACGATGAGACTTATGCCCCAGTTGCGAGATTACAATCCATTCCCATGTTATGTACATTTACATGTTTTCATAATTTTAAACTTTTTCAAATGGACGTTAAAAGTTCTTTTCTTAACGGTTTTATAAGTTTATGTAGCTCAACCTCTAGGTTTTACTGATTTTAAAGACCCTGATCATGTTTTCAAGTTGAAGAAAGCCTTATACGGTTTGAAACAAGCCCCTCATGATTGGTATGATCATTTAAGCTCTTTTCTGCTTGATAACAGTTTTATAAAAGGGAATGTTGATACTATACTATTTATAAAATCCTTTAATGGAAATCTTCTTTTAATTCAGATTTATGTTGACGATATTATCTTTGGATCTACTGATGAATCTCTTTGTCAAGAATTTTTAAAGTGCATGCAGAATGAGTTTGAGATAAGCATGATGGGAGAACTCAAATTCTTTCTTGGACTGCAAATCAAACAAACCAATAATAGGACGTTCATTAATCAAGTCAAGTACACAAAAGACTTACTAAAAAAGTTTGATCTGGAAACCATTAAACCTCTTGGCAATCCGATGGCAACTTCAACCAAGTTTGATACTAATGAACAAGGAAAACCGGTAGACATATATAAGTATCAAGGTATGATTGGTAGTTTACTTTATTTAACTGCTAGTCGTCTTGATATAATATTTAGTGTTTGCTTGTGTATACATTTCCAAGCTAAACCAATCACACTTGTGTGCAGTTAAGCGTATCTTTCGATACCTTAAAGGCACTTCTTCTGTCGTCTTATGGTATACCAAAACCACATGCTTTGACCTAACCGGTTATTCGGATGCTGATTTTACGATATGCAAAGTAGATAGAAAAAGAACTAGCGGCATGTGTCATTTCCTAGGTAAGGCTCTAGTCTCTTGGTTTAGAAAGAAGCAAAATTCTATCTCATTATCAACTACTGAGGCTGAGTATATCGCTGCAAGACGTTTTTGTGCACAAATTTTGTAGATGAAGCAAACCTTAGATGACTTTGGTTTACAATATTCACACATACCCATTTTCTGTGACAATACTAGCACTATTAATTTGACTAAGAATCCTGTATGTCACTCTCGCACTTACTATATTGAGATTCGACATCATTTTCTTAAAGATCATCAAATAAATGGAGATATAGACCTTGTATATGTAGACACAGAGAGTTGACATCTTTATAAAACCATTAGCAGAAGATCGTTTCAGTTATTTATGTCGAGAGTTAGGAATTTTAGATGTCAATAATGTTAATTAATTTTGTTTTATTGATTACTTTTCAATATGAAAAACTGTTTTCGATATAAGCCTACAAAGGGTCTGACTGTCACTACGGCTATGGCTAAAATGAAACAGTATTTAAGCGTTCCCCGGTGAACCTCCGTTAGCTGGGACTGTACCTTTACAACTAATCCGAGATAGTACATACGTAACAAAATTTTTATTTCATAAAATAATATTAATTAAAATTTAAAATAACTAAACTTGGAATTAAATAATTGAAAATGATTGATGAATATAAAGTGGCATTGCATTTAATTTTGCTCAAAAATACCTCAACAGAATCCCAGGCGAACTCTGACTGAATTCGTCCCGAGTACGGCCCGAGTTCGGCCCGAGTTCTGTTGGTGTCGGGTGTTTTAAGTCAGAATCTGAAGTGCCCCTTAATATTCATCTCCTCCAAACTCTCAAAACACAGTAGCAGCCGCGTCCGAAGCTCCAAAACCCTAGTTTTTCTTTATCCCATTGCTCTCAATTCTTTTGGAGATTTTGAGATTTTAATCCAAATTTTGGGTTTATGCAGAGTATCTCATTCTCTTCCACATACTCCAATCTCAGAAGGTATAACCTCCTCCTCCTCTCGTTTACAATTTCATAAATTTTTATAGTTCATAAAAATAATGCCTAAGAACTTCAACCCCTTCAAGAGGAAGAAGAGGCGGCTAGTGAAGAGGCCTCATTCCCAAATAGACGACGGGGTGTTCAATGGATGTTTTTTTCTTCCAAACCCATGTTCAATCACTTTTATGGTATGCGGATTTCTCTATTCGCAACATATGCCCCGACGCACGGATTAAATGGACTATCTTTTCGTCCCATCGGACTTACTTTGAAGCATTAAGATTGCATAACCTTGTTACTCATTCATATCCGATTGCTTCTAATGCTATTCGTTTATTTTATTGCAATTTTACTCTTGACACTTTTACTGTTAAAAGTCGTCTCGCTGGAACCGATATTCAATTCAATGATGTCAACTTAGCAAAAATCCTTGATATTCCAAATGAAGGTGCTCTGCTAGACGATATCATAGAATTTGAATTTCCCGTAGGTGTGACCTTAAACAGCTTCAAGAACAAACTTTGTTCTCCTGATCGTATTCGTTCTTGTAAGTTCAAAGCTGCTAATATGAACTTATTTTTCTATGAATTGCATCACATCGTTTACGCCACTATATTGCCTAAATCTACTTCAAAGGACAATGTGACTACCCTTGAAATGTCTGCTCTTTACCATATTCATAAGGGGATTCATTTTTCTATCCCCAAGACTGTGATTGAGATGATAGGTTGTTGTCGCGAAAGGAACACAAACCTTGCTTAAGCGATGATTCTTCCAATCATCTTTCAGTATTTTGAGATCGATCTATCCACTTGTGCTCGTGACTCTGAGCCCGAGTATTTTTAGCTCTTTCGTCGTAGCGCAACTGTTCCTCCTGCTCCTCCTACTACTGCTCTACCTCCACCTGCACAGGATTACCCTATGTCTTATGAGTGTATTAACCAGCATCTTTCTGATTTACAAGCATTTATTACTGAAACATCGAGGGAACGCGAGTTCCGAGATGCCAGTTGGTTTCAGGCTCTCGCAAATTTCTTTGCGGATTTGTGATTTGCTCAGACTGGTCATTCTGCCAGTTCTCTTCCCCGAGATCCAGCAGTATCTGGCTACCGCTATAAGGATGAGGCGGTTCATCAATTTTTTGAGCCCAATAACGCTTATGATTGGTATCGTGGTTTTGATGCTACTCCACACCCTTCTGGAGCTGGCACTTCTGGAGCTGATCCATTTGGACATGGTGGCGCTGCTGACGCTGATGATGATGATTCTGAGTATTTCTGATCTAGACGTTATGCACTTTGTCTAGAAGTTATCTAGTTAGACTTTGTTTTGTCTAGGTATGCTCGAAAATGCTCTGACATTCCAAGATAGTACTTTATCTTTTTTTTATTTTAGCCCTGAGACTTTTATTTCTGAGTTGATGTATTTGGAACATCTAGTAATTATTCTCTTATTAGTATGCATTTTAGTGTGTATCGTACTCTCTCTATTATTCTCTGTATGTATTTTCCTATTTTATGCGTAGCATTACCGATCTTAGTTTATGCTTCTTAGATAGAACTGTCTGTGAAATACATGTTATTCTGTTTATATTTTTTTGTATTTCTTCAACATTTGTTTCTTATGCATGAATTGTGGGGGAGCTTCTCTCTTTGCAATTATTTTGCTAAGTGACAGCGGGGGAGAAGTAGGATCTAACATCTATTGCAGGATATATAATTTTTTTTGGATACAGTACCATATAAGCTAAACAAGTACATTACAATTTTGATTCTTTTCAAATCAAAAGATCAAGATGTTATATCGGTCAAGGTTTGTCAATTATTAAAATAGGGGAGATTGTTGGCCTATTGGTCATGGTTAAACCTGATTTTAATAATTGATCTAAACCTGTCACGATATAAGGGCTGCTTGGAGAATTGCTAAAGATCGGCTACTGCTACCATTCAAGGCTGAAGCCATTTTGCCATTTGAGTCTGTATTTCATATTCAATATAATTTTCAAATTTTATTGAGTCTAGGAATATGATGTACACCAAGTCGTGCTGGCAAATAGGCGATCCCAAAATGTTTTTATAATAACCTTTGTTTTGAAAATAGTCTATTTTACAAAAAGCTCCTAAACAGCTTAAACTTTTCAAAAAGACCAAAATCCGATTTGCAAAAATCCCAAAAATCAAACTCTGGACCCTAGGAGAATTCGGCCCAAGTTCGGCCCAAATTCTGCTCGATTTCCGTTAGTGCCCGTTGGATTTTGAACTTGGTCATCCCGCAGTTATGGATGCAATGACTATTTGCCGAGATTCTATCAAAGAATTCTGTTAGAATTCTGCCTTTGGAAAAAACTATAAATAGAGATTTCCTCATTTCAACATACCTCTCTCTTTTCTTCTCTCTAAGCTTAATACGTTCTTCCAAAGTGTTCTAAGCTCTTTTATTTTCAAATTCCAAGCCAGTTACAATCCTCTAGTCGATTTCCCGGTGTGATACGGTCTAAAAGTTTCAAAGTGATTGTAATCAGAGGCTTGATTGAAGAAAGACACTTCATAATTGAAGTTTGTTGAGTACTTTGGATCAAAGCTCACGTTGTAGAAGTTGCAAGGACTTCGGATGAAAACTTGCAGTATTTTCTATAGTGGATTCAACTGGAAGCTAGAGTTCTTCCGACTGGAATAGTCCTCACAAGAGAAAAACCAGTATACAGCACCGTGTTTGCATTTGCTCTCTTTTTACTGCTTTTCATTTACATACTTGTGATATATATTATGTGATCTTGCTGCTAACAATTTTTATTAGCTAAATTTTCGCTGCCTACTCTATTCACCCCCCTTAGAGTATAGCGCTTTATATTTCGTTCCTATAATTATAAAATCTTGAAGACTACTAATCAAATTTTTAGTATTGCATCATGAAAAAGGTTTAATAGAAAAATAGATAAAACTGTCATGAAAACAAATTTTTTGACGATTTAGTACTCTCATCAATAAATAGACCGTCAAAAAGACCCTTTTTTTCCTTGTAGTGTAACTTCATATGGAAGCAAGAATTGGCGTAGCTTCGTTGGAGCTACTAATGGCTTTAGCGTCGATATGGACTTTCCTTTGTCAAAGAAGCGGCTACGGTATCCCCATTATGGCCAATAACTACTGCAGTGGAAGCTAATTCCAGCATGTAGTATCACATCTAGTCCGAAAATATGGGGAGACGGAGACGAATGATGCCAGCTACACATAGGCACCAGAACTTCGTATAATAATCATGGCTGTGCAAATCGATGAGTGAGAGGACTCTAGCATGCAGGTGACGTTAATACTAAGGTCGACAATTCCTAACTCCCTATTTTTGAATATAAAAGAAAATACAATTTCTTTCAAGGAAAACTTTTATAAATTGTATGACAACAAAGAATTCTATTATAATTAATGTAATTACACAATAATTCTAAGTACAAGCTTTAAGGTTATGGAGAGTGTTGCGGTGGAGATCAAATCAGAGTGTGATTCCTTTACTCCTTTGACGATCTAACTTCAAGTGCAAAGATGATGCAAGACTTTCTGCTTCGTAGATATGAACCTCTGGAATTCTGTTTGAGAGAAACTTCATTGTTCTTCAATGGTACATCTATTAGAGGTAAGAAGATATAGTTGACCCAAGGGTAAATACCTTAGAATTCTCGTAGAGAAGGTCAAGTATGCAATGCAATAGGCACCAAGTATCGATGAACTGATTGGTTAGAATCTGGGTGTAGAGGTTCTACTTTGGATCCTTAACACACAAAAAACAAGGCTATTTATAGCCAAAAACTTTGAAAAAGATTACCGTTGATTTCTCGTGAGAGGAAACTAAATTTTGTACTTTCAGTTCAGCCCCACGGGAAATGACTTCTTGTGGGAGGTACCGTCATGCGGTGCCCAACTTTGTGTAGTGTCACATGTGCACATGTCCACATGATGCTTAAGGAAGTAATACCATATGGACCATGTAGTGATGAGATTAAAGAACATTTTTGTATGTTTACACGAGGTTTAAGCACGTTCACACGGGGATTAAGGAAATCCTGCCATGTGACACGCATTATCGTTACAACTGGTCACATAAAGAGCCATGATGGTCATAGTTTCATTAATTCTATAATTACAACATGTTTAATGTAGCACATCCTTGTCATTCAAAATAGTTTCTTTGATACACGTGAATACGACACATTAAATAGGCTAATCGAGTCCTACGGAAAAGCAGATCTAGTGGGAAGTAGCTTCATGATGGCGTGAATCTTCCGCACGGACATCCTTCATGTTGGAAGGAAGCTCTTGTGGCCCCCGCATGGATACCCTTCATATTGAAAGGAAGCTCTCGTATGGACACCCTTTATATTGGAAGGCAGATCTCATGGGGAAGCTCTTCTCACTGGAAGGCAGCTGCAGCAGGAAAGCCTTTCACATTAGAAGGTAGCTCCCATGGGGATCTTCTAGTTTGACTCTATAGAAGATTATTTTTCCCTTCTTTTCAACATGAACCCCTGTACGGGGGTGCTCTTCCCGCCGTCCTTTGGATGCTTCATGCCACATATCGTGTGATATCTTATGAGAGGCTTGAATATGCGGTGATGGAACATGGTCAATTTTTTTAACGCCAACACTCGCATCGATCAAATAACAAATACAATATATATCATACATGAAGAGTAGTAAGGTATCCCAAAAACGGATCACATATGATCATGAATCTAATAAAGAGAAAATACTAAACTAGCAATGTATAATATATGCATGATCATACTACTAGTCATAGTCTAATATTTTTAATTATGCCAACCAAGGTCGGAAGGAACATGCTCCAAGAATATAAGGGCTAACATTTGGGCTCTACGATAAAATCTTGCATGTAAAATCAGTATGGTCAAAATCCTAAGAAACAATGTAATGCCTGTGGTTCGTATTACGTATTTTTGGAATACGTGTACGTATTTTATCTTGTGTTGCATGATTTTCTTGCCTAGATTTTCCTTCTTGGCTTGGTTTATTCTTGGTTCGGGTTGGCTTGGTTCGGTTTGGGATTGCTTTGGTTCATCATGGACCAAAGGGTGAACCCCCTACCTACCGCCACCACTACCATTTATTAACCCATTCTTCCTTCTCTCTCTTCATTACTCTTCTTCTTTCCTCCATTATTTCTTTACCTACCAGAGGGAGAGAGGCCTAGGCAAGTGCAACTTGCTTCATGGAGGAACTCTAATTTTATTGCTTCATTCTCTTCCTTACAGCATTTTAACTTACTTTAGTACTTGGTAATTTTACTTTTCATGGCTAGATTCTTGTAGATCTAAGTTTATTTTATTTTTGGAATTCTTGGGTTTTGCTCTATTACATCTTGTTATTTCTAAGTTTTTATGGTTCCATGCTGTAGAGAATTTCGTTCTACCCCATTTTGACCTATGGAAGTTCGGATTTGGACTCCGGATGAAGGTTCTATGCAGGTTGGTGGCCATGGCTTCATGGTGTAATTCTTCTCGGATATTTGGAGAAGAAGCACAGTCCTGAACTGCATGGCAGCACTTGACCGCATGACAAGTTTATGCGGCAAGTATTCCTATTCAGTCGCATGAGAAGTTCATTTCGAGCCGCATGAATTCCTTATCCTTCAGCCGCATGGAACTCAGTCCATTCCTAGCCGTATGAGAATCCACTTCTCAGCCGCATAATACTGATGTTGTCCTTAGCCACTTAGGCTCATTGAGCCTAGCCGCATAAGACTGATCGACCCAGCCGCATAAGGCCCTGCTTGCCATAGCCGTATAGGCGAGGTATCCCTCGTGAGCCGCATAAGCGCACACTTTTTAGCCACATGGCTCCGCTCCTGTCCCTGCCGCATGGATTGTTGTCCCTACCGTATATGCTGCTCCTGTTCCTGCCGCATGAGCTTACCTTTCTCTCAGCCGCATGGACCCAATTCATTCAGCCGTATGGACCCAATTCATTCAGCCGCATGGGCTTCTAACTGCTTCCGCCGTTAGCCGCATGAGCTGCTCTCGCATGGATTCCTCCTTTGGCCGCATATGCCTGAGCCGCATGGCTCTCCTATAGCTCTGTGTACTGTTGCTTTATTATTATTTTGCCCATGTCTTGTAACGCCCTATGTAACTTGAGTTCCTATAGCGTACACCTTACCCTATTGTATATTTTTACGCCCATTTTATATCCTTACGCCTTTTGTCCCGAACTTGATAATCCTGATTTGATTGACATGATTGAATGACAATTGTACCTGGCATGGTGTGACCAAGTACCCTGACATGCTTGATAGTGGCCCGCCGTGGTGCACTCCTGACATGATAACTTGACATAATAACTTGACCTGCTATACATGACACGACAGTGACCCGTAGTGGTGCACTCTTGATAAGTACCCTGACAATGCTTGATAGTGGCCCGTCGTGGCGCACTCTTGATAAGTAATAATGATAATGATAGTGGCCTGTCGTGGCGCACTCTTGATAAGTAATAATGATAATGATAGTGGCCCGTCGTGGCGCACTCTTGATAAGTAATAATGATAATGATAGTGGCCCGTCGTGGCACACTCTTGACAAATCAATTTATTAGCCTGGACACCGTGAATGATTGTGCTTGTATAAACTACTAGTCCGGTTGCGTCTTGCATCATGTCTAGGGCATGATCCCTGAGTACCACGGTCAGGGATTCATACTGAATCTTGCAAGGTTAATAACTAGATTGATCAAATAGTTCATAGAGAATTTTGCAGTTACCTGTTGCCCCTTTGGTCCCGGCCTTATATATATATACATGAGATTTGTTGCTATCCGTCGAGATGAGCGCACTTCCAGCCCGCCGTCGAGTGTGGTACATTAGGACACATGTATCTTACTACAGTGTGTCTACTATATCATGCTATCTTTTTCTTTTCTTGCTGGGATCACTCAGGTAGTAACAAACAGGTAATCGGACTTGGAATTTTTATTGCATCTTGCTAGTAACTAGGCCTGTGATAACCCTAGTTAGTTAAAGTATCAAGCCGTACTTATTGCTTGGCCGTGATTGATTGGATGGAGTCTAGTCTTGTCTTGATCCTGTACAATATTGTTATATGTCCTGATTTCTTATATTTACCTTGTCGATAAATGGTGGGAGAAGCCAAGTTCTGTTCAGACGAAGGGTTACAACCCCGGTCCTTGTTTGGTTTACGAGTTGTAACCTGGTCATCTGAATAGTCCCATGGTTATCTCATCGTATATCACCAGTCATGCTTGATACATTTTACCTTATCAATAGCAATTGAGGCGGAGTTCTATTCAGGTGAAGGGTTACAACCCCGGTCCTTGTTTGGTTTAAGGGTTGTGACCTGACTACTTGAATGGTTCCCTCATATTCTATTGTGACAGTTGTCATTTTTTTAATATCAAGCCCTTTCATTACGGTCTTTTATGTAATTATTATTGTGCTAATTGCTGGTTTTAGTTCTTAAGTGAAGCCTCCTTTGTGGCACTTGCTCTTTCTGGGGTCTGACCCAGCTGGTTTTGTATGGCCAGATACCGGAGCAGCACCAGAGGATCTACCGACCTTCCAGCCACATGGTGACCACTAGAGGGAATCCTGGCAACGAGTGGGTTTATTTTTGGCTCTCCCACTCTATTGTAAAATTATTCTTTTGAGGCATTTAGCCGCCGAGCAAGTGTTAGCTCATGTACATTTTTACTTACTGTCTGCCTACGGGCTGTAACATGATTGGCAACCTAGGGTTGATCATGTATGACTAAAACTCTTACTAGTCATCACATTTTATAACGACTAGTTTCATGATCAGCTGAATATATAATGTTTGGGACGCCTTACTATTGTATATTTGGTAATCTTACATCTTGTAACATCTACTTACTTGCTTATGATTGAGACACTAGGCTTGTTATTGACCATAAGAGACTGATGGATTGTAGATAAACCCTCACATATCTAGACAGCCGTGACCGTATAGTGGAGTGGATCCCATTTCATTATACGTAGCTGGCTATGTCTGCCCCCGCTCTCCAGTGTTCTGGTTCTGGGGCGTGACAAACAAGTACCACAAGAAAGCTCAAAGTGGAACCAAAACTTAACAAAACAATATGAAGAGGTCCCATGAATAGTCAATAGGGCAGAATCCTACACATTCATCAAACAAGGATAAGAGGTAGAAGCCAACCCCTGACCATTCGCCTATCCAAGTTAGTATAGTGTCCTACTCCTAGTCGGGGACAATGTAATAGCTTGTGACTTAAATAGACAGCCGAAATTGAATCATTGTAGAAAAATCCTTTTGGTATCGATTGATCAGGACAGATTAATTGAGAGCCTCTCCAATTAATGTACTAATACATGTTGGAATTGAGTCCAAAATGTAGTGAACCGTGCTTGGAGAAAGAACTCTACATAAGCATCTCTTCCCCATCATTTTCATTGTTGCTTGTTTTTCGACATTTTTTGTTGACACAAAATCACAGTCAACAAAATATTGATACAATTGACAATATGGTACTTGTCATAATTCAATATAACACATCAAGACTGAACTCAGTACAAGACGGACGACAGCTCGTACCTGCAGTATACTATGTTTTGAGTATGTATTTTTACTCTTATTGAGTCTAGATAAATGTAAACTGAGTCGCACTGAGCAGTTTGGGCCTTTACCTATCTCCAAACCACAAACCAAAAGCTCCACCAAAACCAAACTAGCCCAATTAGCCCATTAGCACAATTCTGTCTCTTAGAGACAGAGTTCGGGCTGAACTCTGCCTCCACACAGAGTTCGGGGCGAATTCTGTCCCCTAAATTTCAAAACCCTAATTTTTAGGGTTTGTTGTATGCTAGTTGTCCAACGGCCAAAAATTTGAATTCTTGACCCAGAATTCTAGCTGAATTCTGCCTAGCTAGAATCCTATAAATAGGCCTTGAATTCTCTCATTTTTATTCATCCAGTCTTCTCTTCTCTTCTCTCAAAAGCCTTATACAAGCCTTACCCTTCTCATCTACTAGCCACAAGCTCCCTAAGCCTCAAAGTGTTCAGTGCTCTTCAGTTAGGAGTTTGTGCAAGAGTTCAAAAAATCGCCTGGAAAATTCCAAGCATCGCCACTACGATTGATTTAGGAAGTTGACGTGCTCTTCTGAAGAAAAGGCACGGGATATAATTACTATTTCACAAATAGTGGATTTAATCCTGAGCTAGAGTTCTCAGGCCTGGACTAGTCCGCCACGAGGGAAACCAGGTTAAAATCGGCTGTGTTTGGGTATGCTTTCTCGCTCTTTATTATTTCCGCATTTACTCTGATTATTTACTGTTGATGAAAGAGTTTATTTTTTTAATTGGATATTTTTGTCATAAACTCTATTTATCCCCCTCTAGAGTTGCCTATTTGTTCTTCAATTGGTATCAGAGCTCTGTTCTCTCAACAAGGACTAACATCCTAGAGCTGATCCATGGCAACCACACAATCCATTCTTTCTAATCACGGTGAAGGGCAGTCCACTCATAGGACACTCCTATTTGATGGAACAAACTACACCTAATGGAAAACAAGGATGAGTTTTTATCTCAAGTCTCTAGACTTCGACCTGTGGACCATTGTTACCGATGGTTACAAAAAGCCCGCCAGGATAGTTGTCAATGGTGATCTCGTCGACAAACCCAATGAAAAATATTCTGACAAGAAAAAGAAACAGACGAGTCTAGACGCGAGAACTAATAATGCCTTATTTTGTGCAATAGACAGGAATGAGTTTAACAGGGTCTCGACATGCACCACCTATCACGAAGTATGGAGACATCTAGAAGTGACGCATGGAGGAACCACCCAAGTCAAGGAGTCGAAAATCAGTCGTCTCACTCAAGAATATAAGGCGTACAAGATGAAGCCTAATGAGACAATCACACAAATGTTTACAAGATTCCTCAACGTCATCAACCCCTTGTCATCTCTCGGCAAACAATGTACAAATCACGAGAAGATCCACAAGTTACTTAGGGTGCTACCGATGATTTGGAACCCTAAGGTAACAGCTATCATAGCAATAATCTCACCACAATGTCTATGGAGACTTTGATGGGAAAGCTGATGACCCACGAGCTTGACCTCAAAGACTTCGAAGAGCCTGCTCCAAAGGCAAAAGAGATTACCCTTAAAGCTCATCGTCGAAGGCTAATCCTGAAGAGACTGATGATGACAACTCGGAAGGTGATAATCAAGCTCTTCTAGACCGCAACTTCAAGAAGTTCCTTCATTTCAATCGAAGAAAGATGGAACCACAAGAAGATGACAAGGAAGAACTAACGTGCTACGGCTGCAAGAAGACTAGACAAGTCCGAATAGGCTGTCCATTCACAAAGAAAAGCAACCGATATGAGAAGCCCTACAAGAAGTCTTCCTCAAGAAAATATGCCAACACTAGCATTTGGCATGAAAGTGAAGCAAGTGACTCTGAGGAAGAAAAAGGCTGTCCTCAAGACACCGCCAATGTTTACCTAATGGCAACATCCGATAAGGTAACGAGCGATACTCTCGATGACTTTACTTTTGATGAACTTAGCAATGCGTTCAATGATTTACTAAATGACCACAAGAAATTCATTAGTAAATATAAGCATGCCAAGGAGAAGACCAAAAGCTAAGTCGAGATTCAAAAACTTTCTTCCTTGCTTGATAATGTTAGAGACACTCCACCCACGGAAGTCACTAATAAGGTGTCTAAGCTTAAGCTAATCCTACATGATACTGAAGCACGTATTGAAAAGCAAACACGTGAGATCACAGCACTCAACACTGAGCTTGCTGAAGTAAAGAATAGACACAAGATCTCTATTGCTAAAATTGATGCTAAGTACAATGAACTGCATGCTGCCTCTAAGAAATTAGAGATTAGATTGGGAAAACAGGTTGCTCAACCTCAAACCCAATCACATAAGACACACACAAAGCACAAGACTACTCAAAATAGTCAAACACGTCATCCACATGCAGTACGTAAACATGCTTACATGTACACGTACTTTCGTACAGCACATAAACTACATACACATAGAAATCACTCTCTTAACTATCATTCTACTGCTACACATAATCACCATGCAGCACATAACCATCACCATGCTGCACATAACCATCACCATACAGCACGTAGACATAATCATCACTATGCTACATATAGACATAACCATCATCCCGCTGCCACATATAATCACTATCCCTCTATTCCATACAACTCTCACCATGCTGCATATAGACACCATCAACATGCTCCCAATATTAATAGGAATGCTATTTGTACCTATTGTGGATTACATGGACACATCTCACCACAATGTAGAATTAGAAGATTAGTAGATATAAATCTATATGCATGGGTGCCAAAAACTAATATTTCAGGACCCACAAGAACTTGGGTACCAAAGGTCATATCTACTCTTGATGTAGGTGGACCTTCCCTCCTCAACTAAAAGTAAGTGGATTCTCGATAGTGGATGCTCGCGACATATAACGGGAGACGTAAATCTTTTTGCATCACTATCGATAAAGAGGGAAGGGTATGTATCCTTCGTCAACAACTTAAAAGGATACATCATAGATAATGGTACTATTGGTCATCCTCCTTCTCCTATAATAATGGATGTTTGTCTAGTGACCGAGTTAAAGCATAACCTGCTCAGCATAAGTCACCTTGCTGATCATGGATATGATATTAACTTTGGACAAAATAAATGCTATATTTATGATAGGTCAACGGGAGACATTGTTTTTGAAGGGATAAGAGAGGATAACATTTATATTTTCTATCTATCTAGAGATACTAACAGTACAGGGAGATACCTCTACGCTCACAAGGATGAGAGATTACTGTGGCACCAACGTCTTGGTCATGCCAATATGGATACTATATCCAGGCTATCGACTAAGAAGCTAGTAAGAGGCTTGTCCGACATCACATTCAAAAAGGATACGGTATGTGCCGAATGTGAGTTGAATAAGGCAACAAAGTCCTCATTTCACTCTATAAACACTGTAAGTACTACTAGACCATTACAATTACTTTATATGGACTTATTTGGTCCTAGTAGAGTAGCTCGTCTTGGTAGAAAACTCTATGCTTTTGTTATAGTAGATGATTTTTCTAGATTCACTTGGGTTTTCTTTCTTTCAAGCAAAAGCGATGCAATTTCTGTTTTCAAAATCTTTGCTAAAAAGGTTCAAAATGAAAAAGGCTACATGATTACTCGAATCCGAAGTAATCATGGTGGCGAATTCAAAAATACTAATTTTGAAAAAATTTGTGACTCAAATGGTTTTAATCATGAGTTTTCTTGTCCTAGAACTCCTCAACAAAATGGTGTTGTGGAGCGGAAGAATAGGACTCTTGGCGATATGGCTAGAGTCATATTGAATAAATTTTTACTTCCGGAATATTTTTGGGCTGAAGCTGTCAGTACAGCGTGCCATATTTTAAATAGGTTGCTCATTCGACCTATTACGAAGAAAATACCCTATGAGCTTTCGTTTGGAAGAACTCCAAATGTTTCATATTTTAGAGTTTTCGGTTGTCGATGTTTTATCCTTAACACCAAAGACAACTTAGGCAAATTTGATGCCAAAGATGACGATGGTATTTTCCTTGGCTATGCTGCCAAGAGCAAGGGATATAGAGTGTTCAACCAACGCTCATTAATTATGGAAGAGTCTACCAATATGACTTTTGATGAGGATAACCATACAGCAGCTACTCCTGACGATGATGTTGAGCCATCAACTTCTACACCGATGAATACCACTACTAAAACCAATTCTCCGGAGGGCTTGCCGAAGAAATTCTCTTTCAAGCCGTCACATCCAAAAAATTTGGTAATAGGTGAGGTTTCACGCGGAGTAAGTACTCGATCATTGTTAAGAGACTCCATTGCTAGCACTACCTACATTTCACAAATTGAGCTTAAAACTGTTTTAGAAGCTTTCAATGATGAGTTTTGGATTTCTGCCATGCAAGAGGAACTCAACCAATTCGAGAGGAGCCAGGTCTGGGAACTTGTTCCTAGGCCAGCCAATCACTCGATTATTAATACGAAATAGGTTTTTCGTAACAAAGTAAGTGAAGATGGATCAGTTACACGCAACAAAGCTCGTCTAGTAGCTCAAGGATACAACCAAGAGGAAGGTATCGACTACGATGAGACGTATGCTCCAGTTGCAAGACTGGAATCCATTCGAATGCTTTGTGCATTTGCTAACTTTCAAAATTTTAAATTGTTTCAAATGGATGTTAAAAGTGCTTTTCTAAATGGATTTATTAAGGAGAAAATTTTTGTAAAACAACCCCCTGGTTTCAAAAATCATAAATTTCTCGACCATGTTTTCAAACTCAAGAAAGCGCTATATGGCCTCAAACAAGCCCCTAGAGCTTGGTATGAACGCCTAAGCAATTTCTTGCTAGATAAAGGCTTTTCAAAAGGAAAAATTGACACTACACTGTTTATCAAAAGTTTTTAAAACACTATTCTTTTAGTGCAAATTTATGTAGATGTATCATATTCAGTTCTACTAATGAAAATCTTTGCCAAGATTTTGCTAAGTGTATGCAGTACGAATTTGAGATGAGCATGATGGACGAGCTAACCTACATCCTTGGATTGCGAGTCAAACAAACTTCGTAAAAAACTTTCATCAGTCAGTCTAAATATACAAAGGATATGCTGAAGAAGTTTGATCTTGACAACGTCAAACCAATCAGCACCCCTATGGCTACTTCGACCAAGCTGGAACCTGATGAAAGCGACAAACATGTTAACCAATGTAAGTATTGAGGTATGATTGGTAGTTTACTTTATTTAACTGCTAGTCGTCCTGATATCATGTTTAGTGTTTGTCTGTGTGCTCGCTATCAAGCTAGTCCTAAGGAATTATACATGTCTGCCGTTAAGCGTATCTTTCGATACCTTAAGGGTACTGTTACAGTGGGCTTATGGTATCCCAAATCCACATCTTTTGACCTTATTGGTTATTCGGATGTTGATTTCGCAGGATGCAAAGTCGACCGTAAAAGTGCAAGCGGCACGTGTCATTTATTAGGCAAGGCTCTAGTCTCTTGGTTTAGCAAGAAATAAAATTCTGTCGCACTATCCACAACAGAAGATGAATATATTACAGTTGGCCGTTGTTGTGCACAAATTCTGTGGATGAAGCAAACCCTCGCAGACTACAACCTTTCTTTTATGCACATTCCTATATTATGTGATAGCACTAGTGCCATCAATCTTACTAAGAGCCCTATATGTCACTCATGAACGAAACACATTGAAATTCGTCACCACTTTTTACGTGATCACCAGAAAAACGGTACTATAAACTTAGAATTTATTGACATTGATCATCAGCTGGCAGATTTCTTTACAAAACCACTATCGGAAGAGCATTTCAACTTTCTTTGTCGTGAACTCGGAATTTTGGACGAAGCGGTTATTCATTAAAGTAACCTGCATAAATATCGATTATGGCTTGGCTCTTTATGATGAATTTGCTATGGGTACAAGCCGAAAGGGTCCTTCTGACAATAAGGCGTAAACGCCAAAGCGACACGGTGCACTAGTCCTCAGGACTACCGCTAGCTGGGATCCGGCGCCTGCAGCTACCCCATGGCAGTTTTACCATACTGAATTGTGGCATAACTCCTTGTTTATTACATGGTATACTTTTATCTATAACTTGATCAATTCAAATTTTCGAACTTCATTTTTTTTTTCAATTCATCTTTCAATTGTTGCAATTTTCTAGTTGGATTTCATATTTTTGCATATTCGTATTTTCTTTCCTTCATTTTTAATCTATCATTATTTTCAACCTCATTTCAGTCTGATTTCTATTCTGGTCCTAGAACCCAGAATTCGGGCCGAACTCTGCCTAACACAGAGTTCGGGCCGAATTCGGTCTGGTCTTTCCAGAAACCTTAAGCGGGCTCAGCCACTGATCTGAAATTGATCCAATGGTCCAGATTCCTTCCGACCATTCGAACCCTAACATTATAACCGGGTTCTCCCTCTCTCTCTCTCTCTCTCCTCCATTGCCACCTTTAAAACTTCTCAAAACACTTTCCTTTCAAACCCTAACCCTAGTTCTCTCATCCTAGTGCATATCTCTTCTCCAAATTCAAGGAGAGGGTTTCTCACCATTCTCTTCCATCCTTCATCAACTTTTTGAGGTATAACTTCACTCTTCTCTCCATCTCAATTTCTTCAACTTTTTTTATTACTCATGGCTCCCAAGTTGTTTAATAGAGAAAAGAGGCTTCGAATCGAAGGTGCGTCCTCTTCGAATCCTCCTCTTCGTGTTGAACAACCCATTGAACAACCTATTAACCCATTCATCCATTGTTCAATCCACCTCATCCTATTGACCCCAACACATACGATGATCGAATATTTGTGTCACTAGACGCTTCAAACGAATAGTTTAGTAATTTTTGATCACGTCCCGTGTGCGCGGGTCATCCTATTAACTTTACCATATTTTTACAATATGATTCCTTATTCCATGATTTATGTCTTGATGAACTTGTCACTACAAATTCACTTATCCTTCTAAATGCCATTCAAATGTTTTATTGCAATCTTACTCATGATGATACACGTTTATATTCACGTGTTGCTGGCATTGACATTTCATTTAATGACTTTAAATTGGCTGAATACCTTGAAATTCCGGAGCCCAACTCATGGGAGAAACTTGTCGATGCTCGCAAGTTTCAATTCCCCGATGGGTCATCCCTAGAAAGCTTCAAGGATGATTTGTGTACCCCAAACACGCGTCCGCGCAAGCTTCTTGCCAAATTTCTCAATCCTTACTTCTATGAACTTCATCGCATTATCTTCAACACAATTCTGTCCAAAGCGGGATCGACTGATGAGGTTACATATTTTGAGATTTTTGCTTTGTATCATCTTCATTTCCATGTTCCATTTAATCTTTCACGTACCATGATGGACTGGATGATTAATGCTAGGAAGAAGCCAAAATCTTTGGTCTTTGCTCTCTATCTTCCTATAATTTTTTGTGCTTTTCATATTCCACTTGATGAGTGCCAATTCCTTACTGTCCCTGTCTTCCTATCTAAGGCATGGCTGTCACGACCCGTACCCGCTTTTCGGACGCGAGCTCGTGAGCAAGCCAGCTACGTATCGAGCGGACTCCAGCCCGACTCGAGTACGTATAAGCTGTCAGGGTCATGGGTATCATGTCTAATCTAAACTGTATCTCAATCCACAAGAATCAAATAAAACAAGAATGAACAATTATGGGTCATGGTCTGCAGCCCATTAGAATATTGTCCGATTAGACTCCAAGAATGATATGAGTCTATAAAATAAGCAGAGTGTATCATGGTACTGAATATAAAGCACGAAAGGATAACAAAGAAATATCACAAGCAAATACCTGTATCATAGATCGCAATCCTCTACCATCCTGCTCTGCTAACTAACTCCATACAATCGCTAAACCTGAAGAGATCATCAGGTCCTCGGAGGACTAGCAAGATACATAAAACATGCCTATCTAACAGTTTAATCATGCAATAATATAGACATGGTATAAACAGGAACTAGACAGAAAACTGACATATGGCTACTGACAGGTAACTATGAACACGGATACAGGATCAAGTATGCATAAATGAACTGCTGGTAGATCAATGGATACCAACCCTCGCCCCGAATGTGGACTCGTAGGTCAGCTTCAAGACAAGTCACCCTCGTCCCGATTGTGGACTCGCAGGTACAAAGGCAACCCTCGCCCCGTGTATGGACTCGCAGGTTGTGGAAAAGACAAGGAATAGCAGTTCACTCACATATACTTGCAGACACGACTCGGTCAAGACACAGGTGAAGACACGACACGACCCAATCACGATACACGAAAGAACCAATCCAATACGAACTAACAAGGCTAACCATGTACAAGGACTATAGCTATACTAGCATGTACGATATACAAATCACAAGTAATAACCAACTAGTAAAACTATATAATAATAGAAATATACATGTAAACAAACTGTAGAGGGAGGCAAGGTATACTTGCCTGGAGGCTGCACGCAGATCCAACAAATATATAGTCACTAGTAAGCCATATAGTCCAAGTCATCACAACTGTCTCCGAAAGCTGAAACAAACATTACCAACGTTCTCAGAATAGTCAAATTAGCTAGGATTGCCTGTCTTTAAGTCCAATTCTAGACACAGGGGCAAAACAGTAATTTCGGGCAAAAACGGTATCCGCCGTTGGACCCACTTTGCACCGAAAAGCGTGCCAAAGTCAATGGTCTCTAAAGTCGTCAAACTACATGTCTACGGATCCAGTTTTTCGATACGAACCCAACCGTATGTCCAAAGTTGGATTCCGACGGACCGTGCACAAAATCACCCGTTGAGTCGGACCGTGGGGCCCGCAAAACGACGATTTTATCAACTATCTCAGAATCGGACCAAACTTGGCATACAGGACCAGAAAAAAGATACGCTCCTCTTGGCACAAGTTTCGTCTCGATCTAACGAGCATGCACGAAGTAATTAGAGAATTTGCAAAGTGTACGATACGGTGAATTTCGACGGATACGCATCAAATTTGTCGCGCACACGCGACCAATTTGAATTCCGTCAAAGCCCACACGACCACGAAGCCGTTACGCACATTTCGATGCTTTCGGTTCGCGACCACGTCGCCCGGAATGGCAGAACGCACGTCGTCTCGGACAAATTTTCCAATTTTTTATATTTTTGAAAACAGTTTTTTGTCAAACTTTGAAATGGTTTTAACAGAGGTTTAATAGATAAAAAATAAAAGTAAAATAGAGGTTTCGAACTCGTATAGGTTGTTATTGAATCTGTTCAAACGGATTTTCAAGACTGTTAATGGTTTGGCAAATAATCGCCTTCCAAGTTGGGTCGTTGGGACTGTTTTTGCTCTGTTTTCGAACAGATTTTCCGTCGATTTTCGAATCAGTTTGTGATGCATGTAATGCAAGATATATCGATCTAATCAAATCGAAATGAAGGGGGTTAGGTTGTCGGATTACCTGTGAAGATGGTTCGATCATTGGTCGACCGAGCGCGACGAAAGTCTACTGCGAAGTTGGCCCCGCGGTTCCGTCGCTGCTGTGTCCTATGCGCGCGGCGCGCGTGTCCGGCCTGCTCCGGCCGGCCGACGGTGCCCTCGGCGGCGCGCACGCGCACGGGGCACGCCCAGGGTGATGGAGGATGGGGCGCGGGTTTGTGTCGAGGGTTAGGGTTTCGTTTGGAGAAGTTTCCTCTCCCTCTATCGATATGTATATGTATGAAATATATATAAATATCTGCTGTGCTCGGGTTTTGCTTACTGTGTGTAGGCTGATCGGGGTTTTAGGCCGACTGGGTTTTGAGGGTGATTTTATCTGTTTTTGTTTTTCTTATTCTTTTTCTATTTCTTTTCTTTTCTTTTTTTTATACAATTATATATATATACATGTATATATATATGTATATATTTATACTCATATAATTACTTATATAATAATTCTCCAAAAATATCTAAATAAATATTTTTAGTAGAAAAATACAAATCTCAATATTATCTATTTATATATATATACACGTACACAGCTATATAATATATATATTTTATATATACATACACATACTCTCATGTATAATATTTATACATTTATATATATCCATACACATTTTTTTTATATCTACACATCCATATACACGTATATTTATTTATACATGCACACATATACATATATTTATATATATATACTTATATATACACACATCCATTTATATATACACCTCATCTATAAATAAATACTCAATTAACTAATAATCATAATATCTAATGGTAATAAATATATTTATTCAATCACCATAAAATAATAAAATAATACTTAACTGGTGGTTTGGTGAATCTATACTACTCACCCTTATCGGGTCCAGAAAATTGTACAAATATTGTAAAATAATAATTAATAATAAATACTAAATTTTGTACAAATATTTAAATAGTTAAAAATGCACATCAATACCTAAAATAATTTAGAAAATTTTGTACACACATAAAATATGCCTACATGATTGTTCTTGGTCTCACTACATACCTACAAAGGTTTAGATTCGGTTTGGGCCCAGTTCGGGCTAAGTTGGTACAATCGGGTCATCTAAAAACAATATATTTAATTTATAAATAAATAGCTCATCGGTGGGGGTTAAGTCACAACTTAATCTGGTTTTCCTAGTTAGGATACTCATATGGCTTTGCATTCCCCTACCATGGCTAAACACTAGTCAAAGCACGCTACTGCACTATCCGTGCCATGATTCCTAGCCGTCTTGTACTCCAAAACTCAACCATGATTAAAATCATCTACCGTAATAATTAGCTAAATAATTATTTATAATATTCTAAAATCACTATTTAAATCAAATAAATAAAATAAAAAATATTTCAAAATTCTGGGAAGGGGAGCTAAAAATCTATCCACCTTAAAAATAATTTCGTCCTCGAAATTCTAATTTCCAATTATTCCAAAAATTCAAAAGGAGGTCTACTATTATCTAAATCTCCTTAAATTTAACTCCTCAAAAATAGTTTACAACCTTCCCCTAGCAATTTTGGTAACTACGAAATCTCGAGGACTTCTACCCACCTTTGGTCACACTACTCCTCAAAACAAGGTCACTAGAATCTTATGGTCTTCTAACTAGTTGCTAATAATTATACCGACAGATATCTAGGCATACGACATCTATAATCCCTCATATCTATAAGCGACCAAACATTCAAAAGTCAAGCAATATTATACTATAATTTAAGAATTTCTGATAAATCCAAGATAGCACGATCGTTCCTCACCTCGAAGTAAAAGGGACGAGAATCAATGGTACGAAAAGCAAGGAAGTATAATCGAGGGCAAATATGGAGTTTCAAGGACGTAGAAAAATTTCTAGGAGAATTTTCCAAGCAGAGTGGATTGAGATTCCTAAGGTTTAGTCAAAGTCGCAGGCTCGTACCAGTACAGTTACGTAACCGATACGATATGCTCTGACCTGCATGGGCCACCACAAAAACTTGTCACGACCCGCGCCCGCTTTTCGGACGCGAGCTCGTGAGTAAGCCAGCTACGTATCGAGCGAACTCCAGCCCGACTCGAGTACGTATAAGCTGTCAGGGTCATGGGTATCATGTCTAATCTAAACTGTATCTCAATCCACAAGAATCAAATAAAACAAGAATGAACAATTATGGGTCATGGTCTGCAGCCCATTAGCATATTGTCCGATTAGACTCCAAGAATGATATGAGTCTATAAAATAAGTAGAGTGTATCATGGTACTGAATATAAAGCACGAAAGGATAACAAAGAAATATCACAAGCAAATACCTGTATCATAGATCGCAATCCTCTACCATCCTGCTCTGCTAACTAACTCCATACAATCGCTAAACCTGAAGAGATCATCAGGTCCTCAGAGGACTAGCAAGATACATAAAATATACCTATCTAACAGTTTAATCATGTAATAATATAGACATGGTATAAACAGGAACTAGACAGAAAACTGACATATGGCAACTGACAGGTAACTATAAACACGGATACAGGATCAAGTATGCATAAATGAACTGCTGGTAGATCAATGGATACCAACCCTCGCCCCGAATGTGGACTCGCAGGTCAGCTTCAAGACAAGTCACCCTCGCCTCGATTGTGGACTCGCAGGTGCAAAGACAACCCTCGCCCCGTGTGTGGACTCATAGGTTGTGGAAAAGACAAGGAATAGCAGTTCACTCATATATACTTGCAGACACGACTCAGTCAAGACACAGGTGAAGACACGACACGACCCAATCACGATACACGAGAGAACCAATCCAATACGAACTAACAAGGCTAACCATGTACAAGGACTATAGCTATACTAGCATGTACGATATACAAATCACAAGTAATAACCAACTAGTAAAACTATATAATAATAGAAATATGCATGTAAACAAACTGTAGAGGGAGGCAAGGTATACTTGTCTGGAGGCTGCACGCAGATCCAACAAATATATAGTCACTAGTAAGCCATATAGTCCAAGTCATCACAACTGTCTTCGAAAGCTGAAACAAATATTACCAACGTTCTCAGAATAGTTAAATTAGCTAGGATTGTCTGTTCTTATATCCAATTCTGGACACAGGGGCAAAACGATAATTTTGGGCAAAAACGGTGTCCGCCAATGGACCCGCTTTGTACCGAAAAGCGTGCCAAAGTCAATGGTCTCTAAATTCGTCAAACTATATGTCTATGGATCCGGTTTTCCGATATGAACCCAACCGTATGTCCAAAGTTAGATTTCGGCGGGCCGTGCACAAAATCACCCGTTGAGTCGGACCGTGGGGCCCACAAAACGACGATTTTATCAACTGTCTCAGAATCGGACCAAACTTGGCATACAGGACCAAAAAAATGATACGGTCCTGTTGGCGTAAGTTTCGTCTCGATCTGACAAGCGTGCACGAAGTAATTAGAGAATTTGCAAAGTGCACGATACGGTAAATTTCGACGGATACGCATCAAATTCGTCGCGCACACGCGACCAATTTGAATTTCGTCAAAGCCCACACGATCACGAAGCCGTTACGCACCTTTCGATGCTTTCGGTTCGCCACCACGTCGCCCGGAATGGCGGAACGCACGTCGTCTCGGACAAATTTTCCTATTTTCTATATTTTTGAAAACAGTTTTTTGTCAAACTTTGAAATGGTTTTAACAGAGGTTTAATAGATGAAAAATAAAAGTAAAAGAGAGGTTTCCAACTCGTATAGGTTGTTATTGAATCTGTTTAAATGGATTTTCAAGACTGTTAATGGTTTGGCAAATAATCGCCTTCCAAGTCGGGTCGTTGGGACTGTTTTTGCTCTATTTTTTAACAGATTTTTCGTCGATTTTTGACTCAGTTTGTGATGCGTGTAATACAAGATATATCGATCTAATCGAATCGAAATGAAGGCGGTTAGGTTGTCGGATTACCTGTGAAGATGGTTCGATCAATAGTCGACCGAGCGCGACGAAAGTCTACTGCAAAGTTGGCCCCGTGGTTCCGTCGCTGCTGTGTCCGATGCGCGCGGCGCGCGTGTCCGGCCTGCTCCGGCCGGCCGGCGGTGCCCTTGGCGGCGCGCGCGCGCGCGCGGGGCACGCCCATGGTGACGGGGGATGGGGCGCGGGTTTGTGTCGAGGGTTAGGGTTTCGTTTGGAGAAGTTTCCTCTCCCTCTATCGATATGTATATATATGAAATATATATAAATATCTGCTGTGCTCGGGTTTTGCTTACTGTGTGTAGGCTGATCGGGGTTTTGGGCCGGCTGGGTTTTGAGGGTGATTTTATCTGTTTTTGTTTTTCTTATTCTTTTTCTATTTCTTTTCTTTTCTTTTTTTTGTTATACAATTATATATATATACATGTGTATATATATATGTATATATTTATACTCATATAATTACTTATATAATAATTCTCCAAAAATATCTAAATAAATATTTTTAGTAGAAAAATACAAATCTCAATATTATCTATTTATATATATATACACGTACACAGCTATATAATATATATATTTTATATATACATACACATACTCTCATGTATAATATTTATACATTTATATATATCCATACACATATATATTTATATATCTACACATCCATATACACGTATATTTATTTATACATGCACACATATACATATATTTATATATATATATACATATATATACACACATCCATTTATATATACACCTCATCTATAAATAAATACTCAATTAACTAATAATCATAATATCTAATGGTAATAAGTATATTTATTCAATCACCATAAAATAATAAAATAATACTTAACTGGTGGTTTGGTGAATCCATACTACTCACCCTTATCGGGTCCAAAAAATTGTACAAATATTGTAAAACAATAATTAATAATAAAATACCAAATTTTGTACAAATATTCAAATAGTTAAAAATGCACATCAATACCTAAAATAATTTAGGAAATTTTGTACACACATAAAATATGCCTACATGGTTGTCCTTGGTCTCACTACATACCTACAAAGGTTTGGATTCGGTTTGGGCCCAGTTCGGGCTAAGTTGGTACAATCGGGTCATCTAAAAACAATATATTTAATTTATAAATAAATAGCTCATCGGTGGGGGTTAAGTCACAACTTAATCTGGTTTTTCTAGTTAGAATACACATATGCCTTGCATTCCCCTACCATGGCTAAACACTAGTCAAAGCACGCTACTGCACTATCCGTACCATGATTCCTAGCCGTCTTGTACTCCAAAACTCAACCATGATTAAAATCATCTACCGTAATAATTAGCTAAATAATTATTTATAATATTCTAAAATCACTATTTAAATCAAATAAATAAAATAAAAAAATATTTCAAAATTCCGGGAAGGGGAGCTACAACGACGACTTCAGGCAGCAGTTGCCTCACCTGCTAAGTCAGAGCACTCCGATGCTCAGGCTTACGCACCTACTCTTGGACAGGATGCGCCTCCTCCTCCTACTACTCTTGAGTCGATTCAGACTATGCTTCACGATCGGTTCACATTAGAGAATGATCGCTGGACCCAGCTTGATTATCGTACCACCCTACACATGAGTGCCATCAGCAACTCACTGCATGACATTCGTTACTCTATGTCCCGGCATCCTTCTATGCCTATTCCTATGGAGCGGGACCCTGCTCGCGATGGATACCGTATCGATGACCCTTGGGTTATACGCTATCTGGATCCGGATGTGACTTTCGTGGACCCTCGTCGTTCATTTACTGATCCATCTGACGACGTTGGACCTTCACGAGCTCCGTGATGGATGTGGTCTCCTACTTGCTGCTGCTGCTGAGGATCTTATTTTACTTTTTATGCACTATGGCTTTCTAGTTTATGTAGTTGCTTTTGATTGTATTAGACTTCTCTACTATTTGTGACTTTTGAGACACCTTATGCAATTTATTATTATTTTTGGTGTGCTTGCCAGTTATTTTCCTTTCTGAATTTTCTAGTTGTTGGTGTTTGATAAATGCCAAAAGGGGGAGAATTATTTACTATTCAAATATTCATATCACATTGTCTATTATATCATATTGTCTATATGTGCTTTGGGAAAGTTTATATTTCTTAGGACAAAAGAAGAAGCAATAGTTACGGGAGAGCTATTGCTAGTTCCGCACTGATTACGGGTGAGCTACTCTTTTTTTTAAATGTGTCCAGGTATGAACATTGAATATAAAAATATCGTTTTGTCAATTATCAATATGGGAGAGATTGTTGACACAAAATCACAGTCAACCAAATATTGATACAATTGACAATATGATACTTGTCATAATTCAATATAACACATCAAGACTGAACTCAGTATAAGACGGACGACGGCTCGTACCTGCAGTATACTATGTTTCGAGTCTGTATTTTTACTCTTATTGAGTCTAGATAAATGTAAACTATTTTGGGCCTTTACCTATCTCCAAACCACAAACCAAAAGCTCCACCAAAACCAAACTAGCCCAATTAGCCCATTAGCACAATTCTGTCTCTTGGAGACAGAGTTCGGGCCGAACTCTGCCTCCACACAGAGTTCGGGCCGAATTCTGTCCCCTAAATTTCAGGACCCTAATTTTTAGGGTTTGTTGTATGCTAGTTGTCCAACGGTCAAAAATTTGAATTCATGACCCAAAATTCTGGCCAAATTCTGCCTAGCTAGAATCCTATAAATAGGCCTTGAATTCTCTCATTTTTATTCATCTAATCTTCTCTTCTCTTCTCTAAAAAGCCTTATACAAGCCTTATCCTTCTCATCTACTAGCCACAAGCTCCCTAAGCCTCAAAGTGCTCAGTGCTCTTCAGTTAGGAGTTTGTGCAAGAGTTCAAAAAGTCGCTTAGAAAATTCCAAGCATCGCCACTGCAATCTCTGTAGGAAGTTGACGTGCTCTTCTGAAGAAAAGGCACGGGATGTAACTACTATTTCACAAATAGTGAATTTAATCCTGAGCTAGAGTTCTCAGGCCTAGACTAGTCTTCCACGAGGGAAACCAGGTTAAAATCGGCTGTGTTTTCGTATACTTTCTCGCTCTTTATTATTTTCGCATTTACTCTGATTATTTACTGTTGGTGAAAGAGTTTATTTTTTAATTGAATATTTTATCATAAACTCCATTCACCCCCCTCTAGAGTTGCCTATTTGTTCTTCATTTTTGCTGTCAACATTTGATTGATGAATTTTGTTGTTGGCTTTTTCTTAGATGCTTTCCATTTTTATTTCCATTTTTATCCTTTAGTTGATTTTTGCAATCGTATTTAAATCCAATGAAAGAGAGAAGAAGATATAAAGAAATTTGATGAACTTATGATGGTGCAAGAGTTCCTCTTTCTCTTGACTATTCTCTAATCAGTGAGTAGTTTTGTTTTTTTTATTGTTATATCCACTCCTTAAGGAAATAAATTTCTTCACTTGCTTTGCTATTTCCCTACGATCAGTGATACCTTAATAAAAGAGAATTAAGATAAAAGAGAGTAATTTATTGATGTTAAATATTTATTTAGAAATGTAGAATATTTTACTTCTTGTACAAAATAGATTGATGAACATTTTACTTGTTGCTATTAAAGTGTACTTAATAGAAGAGTTATATTTTGAAGCTTATATCGTTTAGTAAAAGAATGCTCTGAGAAAGTATTATGAGAAAAGAAGGAATAACGTGGCATGACCGTCAGAATAAAAGAAAGAAAGAATTGAGTTTATAGATCAATATATATATATATATATATATATATATATATATATGTTACATGATTTTTATTTAATTCATAATTTATATGCATGTTTTATAGCATGCATTGGTCTTGCACAAGTTGTGCATAACATTTAATCTCTTGAATA
>JANAVB010020396.1:2812378-2929878 GCA_029216955.1 Iris pallida | reverse complement strand
GCTCCGCCAACGCCCCTCCCTTCCAGCACCACTCAATTCTCTCGGCAAGCCGCCCCCCCCTCCCCCCGATTCTCCCACCCCCGCCACCTCTCCAGCCTCGAATATCGACGTCCAGATGGTGCTAGTAGTCTCCCCCGACGAGAATATGAGCTCAATGGATTCTCTCAAGGGAGACCAGCAGCAATGGCAACGGGAAACTATCGGGATGCCGAAACCGATGATAACGTCATCAGTAGGGATTTTCTCCAGCAAGATCCGCCACAACGAGACCGACCACTTATGGGGGAAAAGTTTGAACCAAGCTCCTTCTAGCAGTGGCGAGAGGGCCTACCCCTCGCGCCAGAGCTCTCGCCGAGCTGGTGGATAACTCGCCCGACGGCTCACCCGCCTACCAAATCCTATCCTCTTCCTTCGTGATCTGTGTAAGTCCTGCTCGCGGATGGCCGCGACCACCTCCCCACCGAATAGCCATGAGATTCGGTCAAAATTCCAACACCCCGACTGAAGCCACAACAGACGGACGCACCTGACCGTACCCAACGTCGTTCTGGGCCTGGGAAGCGTAGGCCCCGCCCAGCGTTCCTAAAGCACAACACTGTCCCCACTGCCGATCGAGGTACGGATGAGCGGCTTAGCCATCGACCTCCCTCAGAGTAGCCTCTGCCACCCCGAAGACATGGGTCTGTTAGCCTCGACCACCGCCGGGTGTGTCCTCGAGCAATATCGCCTCTGTATGTAGTGGCTCCACAGAGACTTGTGGAGTCTGAACTTCCACCACTACTTGATCGAAAATGCATCAATAACTTTCGCAAGCCTGTGCAATCCCATGCTGCCATACGAGGTTAGTTTCTCCATCTAGCTCTAGCTAGCCCATACCCTCATCTTCGCTCCCTCCTTGTTCTCCGAAAAGAAACTTGTATAGAGCCTTTCAATCTCTTTAATAACCTTCTTTGGCAGATCCGAAACTGCTAAAATGTGCATCGGCACCGAACCCATGGGACGTGCTTCAATAAGGTAAGCTTCCCGCCCAACGACAGGATGGAGTTGTGCCAACCTCTAATCTTCCCTTTGATCTTCTCAATCAACCTTGCGTACCGCCTTGATGCACAAGCAATCCGATTGATCGGATTAACCGCATCATTGGAGTTCCACGACGATCTAACCAGCTCCTGGAAATCTGGGTGAGAGCACCAACACAATAGGAATTTAAATGGCTTACGTATCGGGGGTTGGATCAGATTCACTTCGACCAAAATAGGGCATGTGGTTCGACTCAGTTGAGCTGAGCACTTCAACCGACGTCGAGAAATCCATCTCGTTCAAGGCACGATCCAGCTTCGAACGTTGGCGCTTATCACCCCTCTGCTTGTTGGTCCAGGTAAATTCTCCTCCAATCGACGGAATCTCGTTAAGCTTGGCCTGGAAAACAAAGTGGCCGAATTCAAACATGGATGCCACCCGGGGAGGGCGCCAACCGTCTTCTCATCCGGGCGCCCCCCCCCCCCCCCCCATCCGGGCGTAGCAGGGCATTAAAATTTCCCCCGCAGTTCCAGGGGAGCTCGGAGAAGTGGGCTTGGACCTCAAGTAGGTTATGCCACGGCACCCGCCTCTCCTACGAATTTCTTCTGCCATGCACGATCGACATCAGGTAAGGAGCCTTCCACTTAGGGTCTTCCACCGTCACAGTAACCACCTGTTCGTGATCCTAAACCTTCGTGATTGTTACATTCTTCTTCGCCAAGATCCAAATGTCCTTCACCCCTGCCACCGCTGTATAGAAACCCATTTGGATCCGAAATCTTAGCAATTTATTAGCCGCCACTTTCGGTTCGATAACCGCCAAAATGTCAATCTTATGAACCTTGCACAACATTTTGATTCTCTTCATAGTTGGAGCATTCTTGCATTCTCCAACCCCCGCACATTCCAGATGAGGGATCTAGACATTAGAAAGGTTGGGGGTTGTCGCCTTGTACTTCTTTCCCGACGACCTCAGCGTCATCGTGGACTTATCTCCTCTCTCTACTGACTTCTTCTTCTTTTTCTTGGCCTTCGATCGAAGAATCTCACAACCTTAGATTAGGCCATATTGCTCAACCTACAGTGCATCATTCAAGTTATCAAAATCCAGATCCCCGAGCATAGTAATGGACACCCAGGAGTTGCGTTGGAAGATCGGCTGATCAATCTCTCCACCTTCCCTATTCTGCTCTGCTGAGTCCCGGTGGTCCATTCCAACGAAAGTGGAGAGTTCCATCCCCGTGACCTCCATGAGCGTACCCAGCTCACCTGAACCCTCCTCCCCCTCCCCCTCCCCCTCAAAGTACTCGGTGGATGTATTATTGTACACGCCCATGGTCCAAACCGGTTTCTCTTCCACCTCCCTTTCCTCCCGTATAGGCCTAAGAAGACCCATATTCTTGCTCTTCCGTCTACCCATGTAGAGCGATGACGATGGTTCCTCCTCCTGCGCCCTCGCTAAGATCACCTGTTTACCCTTCTGATTTATCTTCCATCCTTCGACCATGCCTCTGTTGGAAAAGAAACGCGGAAACCTTTCCCCAAACCGGAGAGTACCTGCGAGAGGACCGAGCAATACAACGCACGAACCCAAAAACAAGTACACAAAACAATCCACGCAGACACAGAGAATTTTTGACGTGGAAACCCTTGCGGGAAAAACCACGGGACGATCGGAGTCCAACCCTGAGAAGCCTCCACTAATGGAATAGAAGAATTACACCCTCTACAAACTCCTCCCGATCCAAATCGGATCCCCACAACACTCAGAGATAAGAACAATGATTACAAGGCTACGAAGAGCGAGAATGACGAGTAGTGATTACCCGAAACACGATCTCCTTCGAATAGCGACCTTCAATCCTCCGTCTTCTTCTCCGAAGTTGTAATGGCACTCTTGCCTCCTTCCTCTCTCAAACTTGTGTTTTCTTGCGGTAATACGATAATGAATTAGGGTTGAGAAAACTCAATATATCTCCCTAATCCCGCAACCAACCTGGACCGTTGGATTAGATCCAATGATGAAAACTCATCCAGAAATCCGCTTCAGCCCCTGACGACACAGAGTTCGGCCAGAACTCTGTGTGGGGCAACCAGCACCTACTGGCCAAACCCTGGAACGGCCAGACCGAGTTCGGCCAGAACTCGGCCTGGGACCGAGTTCGGGCCGAACTCGGATCCCCTGCTTCCAGCAGCTCCAGCAGCAACAGCAGCAACTCCGTCGCCTACTTCCCGAGCTTCTCCGACATCGGACGGCGCTCGTCGCACTCCGGGGTCTTCTCCACATAGGTTGGGAACCCCTCCCACTCCAACAAATCTTTCCCTTCACAACTATGGGGAGGACGTCGTCATCCCGACGACCTGCCTGCAGTACTCAAACTTCCCCCTTGGTAGAATCTTCGTGAACATATCAGCTCCATTGTCATCTGTATGCACCTTCTCAAGCTCCGCGTCCTTCTTCTCAACCACATCCCGTATCCAGTGATACCGGGTCTCGATGTGCTTGGACCGGCTATGAAACGTCTGATTCTTCACAGGGTGGATCGCACTCTGACTGTCGCAAAGCAAAGTATACTGCTCTTGCTTCAGTCCCATTTCCTGCAGCAGCTTCTTCATCCACAACAGCTCCTTGCAAGCCTCCGTCGCCGCAATGTATTCTGCCTCCGTCGTCGACAAGGCAACACACTTCTGCAACCGCGACTGCCACGATACTGCTCCTCCCGCAAACATCATCACGTAGCCCGAAGTCGATCGCCTCGTGTCTACATCTCCAGCTATATCAGCGTCGGTATACCCAACCAGCTTCGGCTCGTCACCACCAAAGGAAAGTCTCCAACCAGCAGTGCTCTGAAGATAACGTAGAATCCACTTGACCGCACTCCAATGTACCCTTCCAGGATTTGAAAGATACCTGCTAACCGTACCAACTGCATGAGCAATATCTGGCCTCGTACACACCATAGCATACATAAGGCTCCCCACAGCTGACACATATGGAACCCGCTCCATATCTTCCTTTTCGTCCTCGGTAGATGGACATTGTTCCTCAGTGAGCTTAAAGTGAGCCGCGAGGGGGGAACTCACTTTCTTCGACCCGTCCATCCCAAAACGCTGAAGTACCCGGTGAATGTACTTCTTTTAGGACAAGTGTAGCAGCTTGGACTCTCTCTCTCGGCTGATCTCCATCCCAAGAATAGTCTTCGCTGCGCCCAAATCCTTCATAGAGAAGGCCGAGCCCAGTTGGCTCTTCAGCTCCGCTATCCTAGTGGCATTCCGACCCACTAATAGCATATCATCAACATAGAGCAATAAGATGATAAAATCATCATCGGCAAAATACCTCACAAATACACAATGGTCCGACGTCGTCCGTGCATAACCATGCTCCCCCATAAACGACTCGAACTTCCTGTACCACTGCCTCGGAGCCTGCTTCAGACCATACAAGCTCTTCCTCAACCGGCAGACCAAATATGACTTACCCTTCTCACAGAATCCCTCCGGCTGCTCCATGTACAACTCCTTCTCAAGATCACCGTGGAGGAATGCCGTCTTCACGTCCATCTGCTCGACCTCCAAGTCGAAACTGGCTGCTAATGCTAGCACCACCCGGATAGACGAATGCTTGACGACAGGCGAAAAGATCTCATCATAATCCACGCCTTTCCGCTGACCGTAGCCCTTGACTACCAGCCTCGCTTTATATCGAGGGCGAGTAGCATCATCCGTCTGCTTCACTCTGAACACCCATCGATTCTTCAAAGCCTTCTTGCCCTTTGGCAACCGCACCAGATCATAAGTGGAATTGGTGTGCAAGGAACTCATCTCCTCCTGCATAGCCACCATCTACTCCTGCCTATGTTCGTCTTCCATAGCCTCTATGAAACTTTTGGGCTCCCCCCGTCAGTCAATAGCACATACTCATCCGGTGAGTATCTCGTAGATGGTCGACGATCCCTGTTACTCCTTCTCAGTGGAGCCACTGGTGCTGGCTGTATACCGACAGCCTCCGCCCCTTCAGGAATTACCTCTCCGGTATGCTCATCCTCCTGAGGGACACCCTGACCACCATCAACAGGCTGATGATCAAGGTTGGGAGCAACTCCATGTACCGGCTCCCCCATAACTGGATCCTCTGCGATGTCCTCTGGAAACTGCTCGAAGCGAAATGACTCTAACTCAGGCAATTCCTCAGCCTCAGAAGGCGTCTCGAAATCCTGAGTGTTGGTCATGGTCTGATCCTCGACGAACACCACGTCCCTGCTTCTGTAGAGCTTTCCTTCCACTGGGTCGTAGAGTCTATAGCCAAACTCATCTCGACCGTAGCCGACAAAGACGCATCGCCTCGTCTTCGGCTCAAGTTTGGTCCTCTCGTCCTTCGGTACATGCACGAAGGCTTTACAACCAAACGCCCGCAGGTGACTGTATGACGGCTCTTTGCCGTACCATACTTTGTCAGGCACATCATCCTGCAAAGGAGCACTAGGAGACAAATTAATAATATAAGCAGCTGTGAGAAGAGCCTTACCCCAATAACTGCCCGGCAAGTTTGCTTCTGACAGCAAATACCGCACCCTCTCCATCAGTGTCCTGTTCATGCGCTCCGCTACACCATTGAGCTGAGGTGTCTTTGGCGGAGTCTTTTGGTGTCGTATCCCTTGCTCTCTGAAATACGCATCAAAGGGACCGATGTATTCGCCGCCATTGTCGGACCGAACACACAACAACTTCTTGCCCGTCTCCCTTTCAACAGAGGCCTGAAACTCCTTGAAAGTAGGCAGCACCTGATCCTTGGTCTTTAAGGCATAGACCCAAACCTTCCTGGAACAGTCATCAATAAAAGTCACAAAGTAAGAAGCACCACCAAGAGATTTTACCTTCATAGGACAGCAGACATCCGAGTGAATCAACTCGAGCAACGCCGGCTTCCTCGAACTTGGGTGACTTTGGAAAGACACCCTACTTTGCTTCCCAGCTAAACAGTGCGTGCACTTCTCCAACTTTGTAGACCTGAGCCCCGGAATCACTTTCCTGTTCACCAAGTAGCTCATCCCCTTCTCGCTGATATGGCCGAGCTGCCTGTGCCACAACTCGGTAGACGCATCACTGACTGCGTTCACCTCCTGTGCCCCCTCTGCGCTCCCCTTCATATAGTAGAGACCGGACTTCTTGCTTCCTCTGGCAATCACCATCGAACCTTTGGAAAGCTTCCACTGACTGTTCCCGAAGAGACTGAAGAATCCCTCGTCATCCAACCTTCCAACCGACACCAGGTTGAAACGGATATCAGGGACATGACGAACATCCTTGAGAACAAGAACCGCACCCGTCTTCGTTCTCAAATGCACATCTCCAACGGCAACCGCCTTCGACACATCTCCGTTGCCCATCTTTAACACGCCACAGTCGCCTGTCGTGTAAGTGGCAAACAGTGCCCTATTGTGAGATACATGTGCTGAAGCCCCTGAGTCCACCAGCGAAGAATTGTCATCGCAGGCGAGGTTCGTAATGACCTCATCACCTACGACGATCACATCGTCTCCATGCACCGAGGCCGCCGCTGTAGTGTTCTCCTCTTGCTTCCCCTTGTCGCCCTTCTTCTCTCTCTTCCAAGCGAAACAATTCCGCTTGATATGGCCCTTCTTACCGTAATGGTAACACTCTGAGTCCTCGTAACGACCCTTGGACTTCCCCCTGCTCTTGTCTCTGCCACCACCTGGACCCCTGCTTTTGCCCCTTCCGCGGCTCTCTAAAACAAGTGCCTCTGAGTGGTGGGATGTGGATGAAGTGCCCTGAGAACGTCTCCGCATCTCTTCATTCAACACCCCGCTCTTGGCAAACTCCAGACTGACCTCGCCCTCTGGAGCAGAAGCGATCATAGATACTCGTACGGTCTCCCACGAGTCTGGCAATGTACACAGCAGCCACAGTCCCTGAACTTCGTCGTCGAACTTGACTCCCATAGAAGATAGCTGGTCAACCACGCCCTAGAAATCACTCAAGTGATCCGTAATAGACGCCCCATCCTTGTACCGCAGACCCATCATCGTTCGGATCATGAACAACTTGTTTACCCCGGTCTTCTTCGCATACAAGGATTCCAGCTTATCCCACAACGTCTTCGCGTGCTCAATATTGGCAACGTGGTTCTACACGTTCTCATCAACAAACTGCCGTATGTACCCACACACCTGTATGTGCTCGAACTTCCAGTCCTCCTCAGATTTATCACTGGACCTCTCGGTTGCAAACACAGGTAGATGCAGCTTCTTGACAAATAGCAAATCCTTTATCTTGCTCCGCCAATAATGATAGTTTGTGCCATTAAGGTTCACCATGCGCACCGGCTTCGCGTCCATCTCTCCTCTCTGGTTCCTCTGTCAACTCCTGACACCCTTTGAACCCAAAGCTCTGATACCACTCTGTTGGGAAAGAAACGTGGAAACCTTTCCCCAAACCGGAGAGTACCTGCAAAATGACCGAGCAATACAACGCACGAACCCAAAAACAAGCACACAAAATAATCCACGCAGACACAGAGAATTTTTGACGTGGAAACCCTTACGGGAAAAACCACGGGACGATCGGAGTCCAACCCTGAGAAGCCTCCACTAATGGAATAGAAGAATTACACCCTCTACAAACTCCTCCCGATCCAAATCGGATCCCCACAACACTCAGAGATAAGAACAATGATTACAAGGCTACGAAGAGCGAGAACGACGAGTAGAGATTACCCGAAACACGATCTTCTTTGAATAGCGACCTTCAATCCTCCGTCTTCTTCTCCGAAGTTGTAATGGCACTCTTGCCTCCTTCCTCTCTCAAACTTGTGTTTTCTTACGGTAATACGATAATGAATTAGGGTTGAGAAAACTCAATATATCTCCCTAATCCCGCAACCAACCTGGACCGTTGGATTAGATCCAATGATGAAAACTCATCCAGAAATCTGCTTCAGCCCCCGACGACACAGAGTTCGGCCAGAACTCTGTGTGGGGCAACCAGCACCTACTGGCCAAACCCTGGAACGGCCAGACCGAGTTCGGCCAGAACTCGGCCTGGGACCGAGTTCGGGCCGAACTCGGATCCCCTGCTTCCAGCAGCTCCAGCAGCAACAGCAGCAACTCCGTCGCCTACTTTCCGAGCTTCTCCGACATCGGACGGTGCTCGTCGCACTCCAGGATCTTCTCCACATAGGTTGGGAACCCCTCCCACTCCAACAGCCTCCGCACTCTTTGTCACGTGACCCTCCTGCGTTCCACTATCCTTTGACGTCTCTGCCTTGCCGCCCGCCCTGCACGTTGCCGCGGAGTGACCCCTTTGACGACAGGCTAAACAGTAGTAGGGCAAGTTCTTAGAAAATTTGTTGCCAGTAACTTCGGCCCCTTGGTAGGTCAATCCAAACCTTACGGATAGGCGGTTGACTAAGATCCAGCTCCACAAAAACTCTCGTACAGTTTGGCCGATCCAATTTATCTGTAGCATGATCAGTGGCCAAAGGGGAACCGAAGCATTTCGCTATATTGAATAGAGCCGATTTATTAAATAGGTGAGGGAAAAGTCAGGAAGCGAAGCCCAGACCGGAGCCAACGGAGATTCGATGAATGGAGAGAAATCCGTAGACTAACTGAAGACTCGCATCGGTCGGTTGGCGATGGACCAAATATCCTTGGCTTTGAGACGAAGGAAGTCCGCTTCCAGCGAGGATGGATCAGAACATGCTTGAAGGCGAGCTGTCTAACGCGGATCTCCTTTCTGAATCTTGCCGAAGAAAGCGCTAAGCGAATAGCCGTCAACGCCGGCAACCCGTGAGAAAATTTCCCCACAATCGCCAGCTTAAAAGGAGCGGCCAGAATCGCTTCTTCACAGTCATTGAATGCGATCGCTGGTGCCCCAAAATGAGAGTGGGGTGGACGGTACGGGAGGGTCGGGGACGTAGGCTGACGGTCGCCTGTCGCGATCTCCGTGAATGATCATTTGGGACAGAGCTGGGAAAGGCGGCCAAAATCGTCGGGGTGGAAGGAGGGGCATGTGGCTGGCAATGGTGGCAGCTTATCTTGAGGTGGTGGAGGTGGAGGAGTGGGGGTAGTGGTCGAGGGATGGGTGAGAGCAGATGGAGCGGTCGTGGGGAGGGGCCTCGACGTGGGCGGAGGCAGATCTGGGAGGGGATGGGGAAGGGGGTTTGGGAGAGGAGGGGGGTTGGGGGTAAGGTCGTCGAGTGAGGGACGAGAAGGGGGGGTGCTGCGGCAGGAAGCTGGGAATCTAGCCAGGGAATGGGATTGGGAGGGGAAGCAGCCGCCTAGGTCATCAGCCATTTTTTTTTATTTTTTGAGTTCAATATATATATATATATATATATATATATTATATATATATATATATATATATATAATATATATATATATATATATATATATATATATTTGGAGTTCAATATATATATATATATATATATATATATATATATATATATATATATATATATATATATATATTTCTAAGGGCACCACCCTTTATATATATATATATATATATATATATATATATATATATATATATATATATATATATATATATAAATATATATATATATATATATATATATATATATATATATATATATATATATATGTTTTTTCTAAGGGCACCACCCTTTTTGCTAGGGGCTAGCCCAAAATTTTTCAAATTTATTACAAGTTTGCCATCCAAAAATTTTGTTAGGGGCTAGCCCAAGCACACCTATAAATACCAATTTTCAATTTCTCTCTCCTTCTTCTCTTTTCTTTTCTCCCTCAACTATTTTCTTCCCTCCTTCTCTTCTCTTAGGTCAAAGAATTAAAACCCTAATTCTTTTCTTTTCTTCCTACATTTTTGGCAAATTGTTCTCTCCCTCAACTCTAGGTCATTGACTTCTCCAAATTTTTGGTAAGTCATCGAACTATAATATGTTTCATGTTTTAAACAAGAATTTCACATATTAAAGTTGAATTATGTGTTAAATATAGAAAAATATTGAACATGGATCAATCGGGATCATCAAACGTTCCCGTCACGTCCGAAGAACACGTCCCCACCACGTCCGAAGACAACTTTCACTACAAGAAATTGCTTTTTTAGCAACATGTTTTAGCGACACAGGGTCTATTATGTCTCCAAAAGCTATTTTTTACATGTATTGGCAACATGAATTTTAGTATGTCGCGGAATCCACATAAAATTTACGAGAGGGAAACATAAAACCAGTCCCGCCAAATTTTTTCTACATATCGCGACATCTACATGTCGCAGAAAGTTGAATATATGTTTGGCGACAGCCATTCACTTGTCGCAGAAAGGTAATGTATTTTTGGCGACATATAGCTATGTAGGGAATACATTTTTACAATTTTTAATTAAATAATAACCTAAAAAAAGCTATCAAACAAAACCCTCAAATAAAAAACCCCCCAATCATTGTGTTCTCTCTCTCCAGGGTTCTCTCTCTCCCGCGGCTTACTCCTGGTTTCGTCTCTCCCGCGGCTCTTGGTTTCCTCTCGCTCTCTCTCTCTCGCGCAGCCTAGGATTTTCCTCTCTCCCGTGGCTCTTGCTTCCCTCCTTCATTGAGGTTCGAAATTCTTCTCTTTGGTGGTGAGCTTCTTCCCTAATATTCTTAGTAGTTAATTTTGTTAAAATTTGAGAATATGATTGGCATTTATTATATGTTTACATAGGGAAATGATTATCTCTGTTTCTATATTTTGTTAGGGTTTGATTTTATTAGGGTTTTTCTCTCTCGATCGATTTTTTTAGGGTTTTATTTGGGATATTATGTTAGTTAACATACTAGGGTTTAGTTTACAGATTTATGTATGTCTATCTTGGTATGATTTTTTGGCTTTATTTTTCTTTTCATTTTCGATAAATGTATTTTTATATTTATCAGGTCAGACACTTGGATTTTCTAGAAAAAATTTTATATATTTTTTGGCTTTATTTTCCTTTTCATTTTCTGTTTGCTGTCATGAATGACATTTTCCTTATATTTTTGGTTGGTTTGTTTGTTAGGACTATTAATTTGTGGTCTTGCATTGTTTAATTCTTGGAATGGGATGGTGGCAAATGGTTCTAAATTGACACAAAGATCTTAAGGGCGCCCTTTCTTATGTACTGATTGTTTTTAATAAGCCCCATATTTCGATTTCTATGTGTTTGGGAAACAATCATGATGTCCCCTTACTGGTAGAAATTTGATGAGGCTGATAACCTGTGAATGTGAAAGTCTGTATGAAGAAGAATGAGAAGAAGGTAAAGTCGGGATATCTACTACTTTATCATAATATTCTAAAGAACAAGAATGTTAACAAAAGTAAAAGCAATAAGCTAGTTGTATATTTTAGGAACAATAAGATTGGGGAAATGATTGAACTATAGTAAACCTTGTACATAGGCTTGAGGCATTCTCTCTGATCTTCCTAGTTCCTACCCTAAAAATCAAGGTCAGACACCATAGAAGTTTGGCTAATCATGGTACATTATTATGTCTAATCATGTCATATTTTTCAAACTGATTTTTTTTGTTCCAAATAGGTGATTTAATGAGAATATGTACATGTCTCAAGGATGATTTTCTTTGTTTCTTTATTGCCTTAGATGGAAAAATCAAAGAACAAGATATATTTAAGACCCGGACAAGCAGCCCGGATGACGTCAGCATATGAGAAGCAAAGAGTTGAAAATATTGATAGTAACCAAAGGAAATTTGAGGCTTTGGGTTTGCTTCACGCTTCAAATTTGTTTACTCCATTTGAGAAGGTTACCCAAACAAGTTTGGCTAAGAATAGTAAAAGAAATGTGAGTGAGAGATATAATGATGAGTATCGGCCGGCCGAGTGTGATGATTTGCTTAGTTCGTCTAGCAGCGATGGTGATAGTAATGGGCCTTCTAATCCTCAAATGAAAAAGGTAATAAACATAATATGATCTTCGAGTGATATGTTGTGGTTAAAATATGTTACTAACAATGCCTTAATATCTATGTATTTTGTATTTTTAGGTCGTATACAATGGTCCCACTCGTAAATCATCCCGCCTTGTTCCCACACCTGTAGAAACCACGACCGAGGGGTCCAATAACCTTCAATTGCACGTGCCCAGTCCTGTGGAGTCACTAGCCAGTGGTGCAGGTAATTAATTTTGATATATAAATTCTTAATATGAGTTCCTTCTCTTCTCTAGAGTGTGTAGGATTCCTGTATGTTTATGTGTACCATTGAATATCATAGGGGATGGGGGTGTTGGTATCATGAGATACCATATTGATGTCATTAGTGAGTGAGTGTGTGTCAGCCAAGAGTGTGTGCTAGACTTTTGTGTGTGTTGCTGTTGATAAGTGATATCTCACCATTCAACTTTACTTTGGAGTTCCATTTCTACTGTACAATGCAAATCATGTACAGGTACACAGCATTAGGCAATGTTGCAGTAGGAAACTTAGTATCAGAGTATCAGTAGCCATTATTTCAAACACTTGATACACATTAGTCATGATATGCATGACAAGCATTAAAACTACTTACTACAGAAGCATTAAAAAAATGTGTCTCCGCAACCATAATAAAATAACTATTAGAATAATAATATCGGAGACTAGGAATATAATCAAAGATAGTGCAAATAAAATGCGCACTGATTAAAATCCCATAGCAGTATTAAAAAAATACAATCTCATTTGTTCTCTCACTACAACAAAAATACTGGTATCTAATATATGTAATGGATAGGAGTTCCAGAAAAGCCACTCAAACTAATTTAAATGAAGTAGGAGCATTTACTTCTTATTTGGTTCTTTACCTTAGCTTTTATTTACTTCCATCATCAACATGTATAATAGGGAAGGATGTAACTGGATCTGATCCAATAGCTACAATCTTGCACCCAAATTTGTTAGCTAAGGCTGTAACGAGATCACTCCTTTTCAAGCAACAAACCCCTTCATTCCTAATTATTAACAAACATAGTATCTATTAGTCCAAAAAAAAAGACTTTACAAGCCATTTCACTAGTACACTACAAATTCTTCAGACAGGGTTTAATTTGAATTCTATAAATTGATACATCAAGATAGCTACATGGAGGATAGATACTTCTACAACAAAACATCAACCAATCCTCATTTTAGATTATGAAAATTTATTGCTTTGGAACAATCGATGTCTTCAATAAACACAATATATTATAATACAGGTAAAGATAAACACACCATGCACAGGAGCAGAGGAGTCTGTACTTGGTCACAAGTTGCGACACTTCAAGCATATTGCTCAAGCTTCACCTGTGGTTTATCAGAAGTATAAACTAGAGTATGTACCAAGATCAAGACTTCAAAAAAAATTGAAAACTATCATGTCTCCATAGGCACCAAAATCAAGAGCTACGGAACCAAAGGTATGTTACTAGTCCACTAACAAAAGGATAGAGGAAAAAGAGAGCAAGACAAAATAAAACTCATTGAACTGTGATTATCGTTGCACCAGACACGTAAAAATGGTGTCCGTATTCGTATCATGTCTATATCCGTTGAGTTATTGTAATATTTCTTTTTGTTGTTATATATATATATATATATATATATATATATATATATGAGTCCGGATCGGGAGCCCCCCAAAAGTCCCCCTCTTACTGCCGTTGGATCGAGGGGACACGCCCGTAGGCCCCACGCAGCCCGCTCGATCCAACGATGCACTAGTGGGGGGGGCTTTTGGGGGGCTCCCGGGGGGCTTTTGATCCGGATTCATATATATATATATATATATATATATATATATATATATATATATATATATATATATATATATATATATAGTTTACCTTAAAATCTTCAAGAAACAAATAATTACTATAGTATTTGCAAATGAGTGAAAAATCTAATCCCAGACCACTCATCTAAATCTAATTAAGAAATAAAATTAACTATTTCTAAAGCCACTGGAAACATACACATCCTGACAATTGTGATGCAGGCGTACAGGATCAATACATTTTTTTACTATAAACATACACATCCTGCTTACAGATACTTTTGGTGGCTCTTTTCTTTTGGGACTAGAATTTTCGGAAAATTTTAGCCCAATCTTGTGTTTTCTGAACAATATGCTTTGAATGTTCTTGTTATGTCCCTTATTTTGTCCTACGTGATCGATACAGACATGGATACACCAATTTTCAGTTTTGGTGTATGTAGGAAAATAATGTTTTGTGTCCTTGTGTCCAAATTATGGCATATCGAAAGTAAAATAAGTGTATGCAAAATATAAGTGTGTATAATTTAGTGTTTGTACTGGATCCCATGAGAATCATGGGAACTAACCTCTTTACGTTTATGTGTGCTTTATAGGTACTAAAGGAAATGGTGGTGAAGCAACAAAAGCTTTCAGATACATTAGAATTTGTACAGGATCCCAATGCCAGGTTAGCCAACCAAATAAATAATTTCCTATTATCATAGAGAAGTATAATCATCTACACAAGCAGAAGATGAAGAAGATTCTTGCAAAACATATCGAAAATTTGCATGAAACAAATATTAATCGGTCATCCGTACCCCCACATTTTTCTAACCCCACATATATTGATGTGAAATGATTTGGACTCCTTACCTATGCAACAAGTAGTTGCAAATACTGGTTTCGAGTTGAAATGCCCATTCGTGGTGGAACGGTTAGCGTGTGAGCTGGAGGCAAACAATATTAGCAATAAAAAAAACTAGAGAAGTTGGCTAAGACTACTAACACTTTTATTACTAACAAAAATAAGGAAAACATGTTGAAGAATGAGCGTTTACTTGAATATATGCTGAAGAGTGAAAATTATATAGAAAAACTAGAGAAATTGGATAATTTATTTTCCAGATGGAATTGAGAAGTTCTGAACCTTACAAGTTGCAAGGAAAACATGCTTATAGTAGATGAAATTGAGAAGTCAATACAATACACACTATGCATAACTACACTGGAAAATTAAGGGTGTTGGACCAAAGCGCAAGGACATGATATCTACATACATTTTCCAACTTCATTATTGCTTTCAATTTTGAAATGCCAAAGTGCTCATTGAAGAGAGTTTTGGGCTTAGTGTCTTGAAATGCACAAAGGAATTTGTAATTGATGTTCATTGCCACTCTTCAATTTGCAATTATGTACTGATTATCTTTATGAAACCCATGAAATCTTTTGAAATTATTTCCAAAAGAAAAAAATGGTAGCAGAAAAAAGTGAATATGGCAAAAAAACTAAACTAACAGAGAACTTGTGTAGGTCAAACCCAACCTTTTGTGATCCATGCTCTATGTAGCCCCACACTAGCTCTGCCTTTGGCAAAGACAAATGGACCTAAATTTGAAGGATAACTAGTGTTGTACTATATAGGAATGCAGCATAGAGTATGGCTAACCAAACAACTTATACACATATTGCTAGATTTTGTGAAATTAGTTGAAGTATAATATGTATACGTGTATACCTTCACAAGGCAATCGTGGAAGTGGATTCTGAATAAACCAGCAGCAAGGGTATGGCAGGACAGTTCCTAATAAGTGGATGTGTGTGTATAACTAAACATATGTGATGTTTCCTGAGTATTTGTGCACCGCATAGTGTATGGGCCTCTATGTATCACAGAGGATATTCTGCTTGAGTATTGGGCATTTATACTGGGTTATTTGTAGTATATATGTGCCTCTTTTAGATTAAGTTACCAAGTATATGTGAGGATATCTAAGGTATAAAAGTGGTATTCTAGTATAGCCATTGTTGATATGAGCTTATGATGTACCTGCACCCTCATTCCCCTTCATATGATAACTCGTTGCTATTAGAGAAACAGAAAGAACAAACATGATATGCACAACTTGTTTCTTTCATCTTCTCTTATTCCTTTGCTCTTCTTATGCTAGATTTTAGGATATGTATATCAGCACAATGCTTATATAGATGATACCTGAGGATACCTGTATTTGATGAGTATTGATGAGTATATGTATATCAACACGATGCTATTATAGATGATACCTGAGGATACCTGCATTTGATGAGTTTTAGGATATGTATATCAACACAATGCTTATATAGATGCTTATATAGTAGTTTACCTATGTTCATATGCTAGATTAACATAGTTACATTTGATTGAGTTTTGATATACGAAGAAAATGATGACCTGCTTATATAGATGATGCATGCATATATTCATCATTCGTGTATCTATGATCAACCTGCATATATAGATTTTAGGACTTGTCGCTTTCATCCTTGAGGATGCCGGATGACACATACTGTTACTTATATATATATATATATATATATATATATATATATATATATATATATATATATATATATATATAATATATATAATATATATATATACATATATATAAGCTTTAAATATATATATATATAAAGGACACGCAAAAAAAAATATAAGCTTTAAATAAAGGACACGCATCTTATCTACCAGAGACCCCTGTTACAAAATGAACCTTCAAAAGAAATCAGGCATTGAAGAAGACATTCTCTATAGCACATCTCCCGAATGAGGGGGCTATTAAAAATAGACATCACAAATCAATAAAGCAAAGCCACCTGATACTTAAATGATTGACACGGTACTAATTAATCACCTTGCAAGATTTGGATCAATCTCCGTTGATGCAAAGTCAATCCATTGCTCAATTTGACCATAGTCAATCAATGACGAGCCATAGAGTGGATTGTCATCCTTCAATCGAGTAATGTATCGCGCTATGACATTACTTTCAAAAATAGGACCATCAGGAGTCTCTAGTACAGGAATCTTTCCTAGAGGATTCATCTTAAGAAACTTAGGAGTTTTATTAGATACCCCCATATCGAAATTCTTAACAAGTTCAACCTGGACCCCACTCAATTAGTCCCTTCAATGCATTTTTGTTTCCGCTACCAGAATGCAAAACCAGCACCATTTTTGAAGCGGAATGAAACTTCTTTGATATTAGACCGCTTTGAGGATTTTAGAGAAGAAACGGAGAGAGTGTGAACCACCTCTTCACTGAAATGTAAACCCTGATATACTGGTAGTAGGAATAGATTTAATGCCCTTTGACATCAAGTATGGGATTGTCTAGTTAAGACCCTAATGGATGCATGAATCCAGATTCAATGTAGCTTCCCCTTTTTATATCCCTCTATTACTGATAACTCCTTACACCCTTTTTGATTATCTTTCTTCCCAGTTCATTGTAGTTTCCCCCTTTTATATCCCTCTGCTGCATTTTAAGTGGATTTATAAAATTTGTAAATAAAAGATATATATGGATGCATGAATCCAGATTTGAGCTCATGAAAAGGGACTTTTGACCTCCAGGGGAATACAACAGCATCAATAACAAAGCCTTTACCTCCAGGGGAACTTATGTAATCAATAAAAAAGCCTTTAACAGTATATATTTAAGTTATGTCTATATTTTTTTAGACGTTTCATCATTTTTTTGGTTTGTTTTCAAATAATATTATGCATTTTATTGCAATTACATTATGCTCCAGTAACTCTACTTTTAAGAATAATTACTTGTATTTGTTCCAATTGCACTTTGTTCCAATATCTGTATCTCCCTATTTGATAAGACATTATCAGAGAAAAATTTTTGTATCTCCCTATTAGGTATTTCCCTATTTGATCAACTCAGTTATGTACACTAGACACCAATTTGACAAGGAGACCCTATATCTCCCTATTTCTTTGGCCTTCAAGCCAATTCTACACACATAAGTACACTAGCACACTAATATGCATATCAATCCATTGGTGCAACATTCTAATTTAAACCTGTACACTAGACACCAATTTGAAACTTTAAACCCCATTTATAAATGTCTATTGAAAAACTGATTAAATAAGTTCATTAAAAGCCAATCGAGCACTAGGAACTTCAACACATTCTCTCTACTGTTTACTTAATATGGTTTTATTGTAAACAACATTCTGGGAGTGACTAATGTAAATATTTTCTTTACTAAGTTTTTTTTGTGTGTGAAATAAAATACAATATATATGTGTTCATATGTTTTTTTAGTCTTCATAGATACTTGTCATTCTTCTAGCATATATTTTGTTTTACTTACAATTTTTTTTTTTTGCAGGATCACATGGACAAGAAACTTTTTTTTGGGAATGTGTTCTTATAAGAAGATATATCATTATTTTGGATAAACTAATGTATGCAATGAAAAGATAAACTATTGTTGGCTAATTTTTGGGGAACAGATTGAATTCATGTATTTTTGTTTACATTATAGTGGTCTAGCCGGAATGCAGTGCATTTGTGGAATACAATACGATTTTTCTTGAATGTTTTACTTGAAGTTGCCAATTTTTTTTTATATTATTGGATTATTTTATGAAGAGATGTTTGAAGATATTATATTGGATATCATGTTGTATATGACAACTTGTTGCTTTTTAATTTCAAGTTCTATGAATGCAAATTTCAATGTCCATACCTTACTTTCGAAGTAAGGTTTATATCTATGTTTAACATATATACGGGAAAAAATTATTATTTCTTATGATAAATTAATATAAAATTATAAATTACCTTTTGTGACATCAAATTGTGTAGTCGGAAGTGTTTTTATATTTGGCTACATTAGATTCTGCGACATCAACTTGTGTAGCTGGAAGTGTTCTTATATTTGGCAACATTAGCTTTTGCGACATTAAATTGTGAAGCCAATGTGTAACCTTTCTGCGACATATGTTATGTTGCCAATATATGACCTTTCTGCGACACAGAAGAAAGATGTCGCCAAAAGTTATTTTTATAAAAAAAGTATGACATGTCGCCAAAAGTGGACACTTTCTGCGACATGCTATGTTCGTGTCGCCAAATGCTTTCCCAGACAAGGCTACGGCGACATATGTACGACACAGTGAGATATGTCGTAGAAAAGCTTTGGCGACATAAATCCATCTTTGCGCTACATATTGCTTATGTCGCAGATGATGCATTTTCTTGTAGTATAATTTGATGCATCGGAAGCTCTCTTGGTAACTACATTTGAACTTGAGCTCGGACTTAAAATCGTACTGTGACACAGAGGACTGCCAACACTCTGGCAGTCCAGATCATAGACTAGGACTGCCAGAGTGTTGGCAGTCCTTCACAGAATAAGGACTGCCAGGACCCTGGCAGTCCTACAAATATGTAGGACTGTCAGGGTCCTGGCAGTCCTTCTTCTGTGAAGGACTGCCAACACTCTGGCAGTCCTAGTCTATGATACTAGAATACAGAGTTTTATTGCAGTCCTTCACAGAAGACGATCTTGCTATTAACACAATTTGCTATTTATGGACACCAATCTTATGCACGGGCCTAATCTATGAAACCTATTTACTTTAGTATTTTGTCTAATTGTACTAACCAAAGAACATTTATTGTAGGACTTGAGATATTCCGATTTTGCGGTACCGGCTCCAATTGCAGTCAATGTAGCCAATTTATTTTGGACTGATCTATGTTTTGAATCAAGCAAGGGTGCGGTACATTGGTGTCGAGAAGTCGGACGGGAAAACAACATTGTTCTAGTGATATCCAGATCGGCCCAAAATCGACCGGGACGACAAACTGTGGTGGTGGACTGTGAAAGAGGTGGTGTGTTCAGGACGCACAAGAAAAACACAGTAGAAGTTATCCAAAGTAAAGTTCCAAGAAGAAATATTGGAACGAGGAAATGTGGTTGTCCATTCACGATACATATCAGAAACGAAGAAGAGAGGAAATTGACAGTAGAAGTGAAGATATATTTACAGTCTAACATTTTGTATATGGAGGACCACTTTTGTATACAGTGAAATATGAAGTCCAGTAATATATATAGAGTAAATTTTGAGTTATATGTGCCTTATTTTGCGTACCTGTGTTATATGTGCCTACCTGTGTACTATATGTGCCTGTCTGTGTTATATGTGTTTACCTGTGTCTACCTGTGTTATATGTGCCGGACCAACCTGTGTTATATGTGCCTACCCAACCTGTGTCTTATCAGTATCAGGACTGCCCAACCCATGGCAGTCCTACACTGAAGTAGGACTGCCAGGGTCCTGGAAGTCCTAACCAAAACTTGCTGTTACAGCAAGTTTTGGATAGGACTGCCAGCATCCTGGCAGTCCTACTTCAGTGTAGGACTGCCATGAGTGTGGCAGTCCTAATTATGAGTCTCTTTGATGAATTTATGTGTGAATAAAATTCACACAGAAACTCATAGCTAGGACTGCCCAACCCATGGCAGTCCTACACTGAAGTAGGACTGCCAGGGTCCTGGCAGTCCTATCCAAAACTTGCTGTTACAGCAAGTTTTGGATAGGACTGCCAGCATCCCGGCAGTCCTACTTCAGTGTAGGACAGCCATGGGTTGGGCAGTCCTGATTATGAGTCTCTGTGATGAATTTATGTGTGAATGAAATTCACACAAAAACTCATAGCTAGGACTGCCCAACCCATGGCAGTCCTACACTGAAGTAGGACTGCCCAACCCATGGCAGTCCTACACTGAAGTAGGACTGCCAGGGTCCTGGCAGTCCTATCCAAAACTTGCTGTAACAGCAAGTTTTGGTTAGGACTGCCAGGACCCTGGCAGTCCTACTTCAGTGTAGGACTGCCATGGGTTGGGCAGTCCTAACTATGAGTCTCTGTGATGAATTTGTGTGTGAATGAAATTCACACAGAGATTCATAGTTAGGACTGCCACAACCATGGCAGTCCTACACTGAAGTAGGACTGCCAGGATGCTGGCAGTCCTATCCAATACTTGTTGTAACAGCAAGTTTTGGTTAGGACTGCCAGGACCCTGGCAGTCCTACTTCAGTGTAGGACTGCCATGGGTTGGGCAGTCCTACCTATGAATCTCTGTGTGATGATTTCTTTGTGGGACTCAACACACAGAGTTAAAATTCATCACAAATTGCCACAGAGTTAAGATTCATCACAAAAGTTGAAATTGCCACAGAGTTCAAATTGCCACAGAGTTCAAATTGCCAAAAAGTTCAAATTGCCACAGAGTTCAAATTGCCACAAAGAGTTAAAATCATCACAAATACAATAATTCATCACAACTACTTAGTCCCAAACATTCCACAGCCAAATTAAGTTTCAAACAAGGAAAATATCCACAATAATAAGTCAAATGTACGTTACTAATCCACAGCCAACTAAAGTTTGAATCATAAAAAATATCGAAATCCATCTACATATCATGCCGGGCCTTGGAACGAGACTCCCGATTGTTCATGAAGGGGAAGTCGACCATGTCGTCGATGCGCTCAAGCTCGTTGGCGACGGCGACACACTCATCACTTTGGCAACCTCTCCGGAGTGTCTGCGCCAACTCCTTCACCCTTTGAGACTGAAATTGAAAGTATAAATGAATTAAGTCTACAAACATGAAAATCTCAGTCTTATTAGAAATACGGAACTCACCATTCTCACCAACCCAGCATACAAGGCATTCTTGGAAGGAAGAGCTCCAACTGCTCCGACGGCCACGGGACCCGGATTGGTAGGGTTCGACAACTTAGGATGTCCGACCCCCAGGAAGTACTGCATGTAGTCCTCGCTGCAGTCGACCATCTCGGTGACCGGTCGTCTCTCAGATTTCCGAAGTACATGTCGTTGCCACTCCGAGTAAAAGTCGGTCACCCAGTCGAATTCTGCCGGTTTGTAACTTAAAGGTTGGGTTCCGCACGGAGGCTCCAACAGCCGTAATGTGCGCTTCGGCACAGTTTGCACGAAGCCGAACTGACGAAGTACTCTGTCGGGCATGTACGGCTCCGTGATTTCATATCATGTGATCATGCCATGAAATAAAGAAACTGGTTGGACCTCACGATTCAACTGACGTAAATCCTGGTACGGATTCCAAAAAATTTGTAGGAATAAAGTTAACAACAATACAAAATTAACATGAAAAAGTTAGTCCAAAAATAGTACCTCTTCTGGCACCAAACTGTCTAATACTTCACGAATGGAAGCCAGGGTCTGCCAATTTTTTGTTTCCAGCTGGAATGGCCTCCATCGACACACTCGGGGAAGGTGTTCAAGATATGCTGGATTTTCGTCAGCCCGTCTAAGCATCGGAAAGTGCTCGTATATCCATGCCTATTCAATTTATAAATGAATAGTAAAAATTAAAACAACAAATTTAAGTATACAAGATTAAATTGTTAGAAGTTTTCTTACATGTAGCAGAGTCTGACAGCCGGCCATAGTCTTAGTCCCGACACGGGATGCGATGGCGAGCTCGCGGTAAAGGTTGGCCAGGATACCGCTTCCCCAGGATATCTCCATAAAGTCATCCACTTCAGATAAGTTTAGCATGTACCGAGCATGTACCGACGTACCGGACTTGTCCGGAATGCCGACCTACTCTTTCAGAATAGGACTGCCAGGACTGTGGCAGTCCTAATTTTCATTAGGACTGCCACATTCCTGGCAGTCCTACTGTCGTAAACCCGAACTCCAATACCGAAATCCTATTTTGTCGTGTTCTAGGGTTAGGGTTTTAACATAAATTTCGGGTTTCTTGTGTTCGAAAATAAGGGAAGGGAACGTGCAAGAGATTATAAACCTATTTTACAAAAACTTTTTCAAGAATGAAACCAATTCTAGGATTTCGAATATAATGTAAAAAAATTTTAACGAAATTAGGGAAGAACGTACCTGGATTCCGGTTGCTTTGACTTGCGTGTCATCTCTTCGAGAATCTTCGTGGAGGGATTGAGAATGGAGTGATGGAGAAGAAGAAATTAGGGTTTAGGAGATGGAGAGGGAGAGGGAGAGGGAGAGAGCTTTCTTTCTTTTCTTCTTGAGGAGAGAGAGTCAATAATGAAAATGAAATGAAATTTTTGGGTTTGGGGGGGTTGGGCTGCCCCTAGCAATTTTTGGGTGCCCCTAGCAATTTCTCCATATTCATGGGCTGCCCCCTAGCAATTGATGCCCCCTAGCAATTTTGGTAGTGCCCATAGAAATAACCTATATATATATATATATATATATATATATATATATATATATATATATATATATATATATATATAGTTTAGTCCATCAACTATGTGAGGGAAACTAGGGTGTGTGTGTATGTTGAGTGTTGTATTATCCTAGAGTATAGGTAAGATAGGTATTGTGTGTGTGTATCCTAGATACATGTATGATAGAGTATGTAATGTGGTTAGTGTCTTGTGTATAGAAAATTGAGTTTACCTTTGTATCTAGAGTATAAAGTAATGGATGTAGTAACATGTTAAGCCTATGTGTGTATAGATAATACCTATAAAATAGGTAAGGTAATAGATTTTACCCTTGTGATAGGGTATTGGATAGGTAAGGTAATTAGTTACCTTTTGTTAAGGTATACGGGTTGTATAGGTATTGAGTATTATAATAAAGGCTAGATAATGATGAGGTATTGGGTTGAATGTTAGGAAATTGACATGTAGAGCCTATGCATATGCAATATAGGTAGCTACATAGGGAATGGCCTAGTTTTGACTAGAATGCCTTGGTATGGCAAGGTACGGACCCAAAAACCTAGATATGACCTAGTTTGACCAAGTTTAGCAAGATGTTGACCTAGTTTGAATTAGAAATGACTTGGAGACCTAGTATTGACCTAATATAACATGTTTATGATTTAAAAACACAAATTGACAATGATATTTCATATTAGGTCGTCGAGGCACTATTTTGGATAAAGTTGATACTTTACCCCGGATCTCAGGTGAGTACATTCTCTGATATTTTTTTGTTTATGATATATTCTATATTTTCTGTATCTAGTGTAGATATCATTTATCTCTTGACACATTAGTTACATGGATTAATAGTTTCTGGATTCCATCATGAGATGATATTCCTTGTGTATCTTGGTGTACCTTGTGCAAGCCTTGTTGTTATTCTTGTGCATGGTGTGGACACCGATTCCTGTAAAGGCTTACGACCTTCTCAGATAATTACGTATCGTAATATACCATGGTTGGATCCACTATACCAATCGGGGGCGGGGAGTATTGGTGTAGATATGTGATCATACCCTCCTTGTGCATGTCTTTATTTCTTGTGAGTGTTGATCATTGTAAGCCCCCTGAAATTTAGGGTTTATTTTAAATTTTCTAAATGATTTATTTTTGATAAATATATTATTATAATTATTTTTATCATTAAATGTACTTTTTCGTGACTTTGACTTCTGGAGCGCCAGAGATGCCAATCACTAGAAACTCTCTTCATCAGTTTGTAGTAGACAAGATTATCTTCATTTTGATATATCATGTCCCATTTAAACTTGTTCCCTTGTACTATTTTTGCTTCGCACAACTTCAGATCAATTTAGACCATTTGATCGTTAAATAATTATTAATTAAATTCCCACTTTTATCTTTGATCATCGTATGCACGTTACCGAGACTTTTAATTTAGGAGCACAAGACTAGTCGTTTTCTCCAAATCAACTTCTCATGCATGATCTACTCGAGACACCATACACCTATGATCTTCGTGTTCCACTCAGACACACCATCTTGTACTTCATTTGCTTCGTACAACTTTTTTGACACGAGATCCAATTTTAATTCGTCCCACGGAGTCACATTTATTTTCGACTCGAATTGGGGACACCCTTTCGACCCAAACCTGCCAACCCAAAATATGAACACGGCCCATATTAAGTCTACTACCTACATGACACTTATGTCCCATCCATTTGAGTCCCCGCATGCTACTTATTTATCCATAATCATAAACCCCTAAAATTAATCTATTTATTTTTCCAAACCCGATTTTGACCCGACCCGGCTCAACCGAAACCAAACCAAGCTCCATGTTGTCCTCTCTTGACTACCCAAACACCCCCCACATAATTTTTCTCTTTTTCCCTATTTAAAATATCTCTTTCTTTTTCTATAAATATATTTCTCTCTTTCTAATATATATATATATATATATATATATATATATATATATATATATATATATATATCTCTTATTACTCACACACACACAACCCCCCATCACCTGCACAACACCCCCCCCCCCTCTCTCAGCCGACTTCCCTCTCTCCTCTCAAATATCTCTCTCTATTCTCTTTTTCTCTCTCTTTCTTTTACATATATATAACTCTCTCTCCCTCTCTACTTACACTCACACACACAACTCTCTCTCTCTCTCTCTCTCAACAACACATACACACACACCTCTCACCCCCTACTACATAGCCGACACCCCCACCTTCATCACCACCACCATAAACACCACTTCCACAACCACAGCCACCTCCCTCATTCTTCTTTACCACTCCATCACCATCATCTACACCACCACCATCACCTTCACCATTATCATCATCAACACTAACACCATCATCAACACCATCTCCACCACCACTGCACGCCGTCTGGCCCCCTCGCCGTCATCGTGCCCCCGCCAGGCCGGCCAACTACCGCCAGCAGCAGCCGCAGTGCAGCAAGCAGCAGCTGCAGTACGCGCAAGCAGCAACCGCGGTCAGCCACCGTGCGCCGTCATCGTTCGCCGTCGTGGTCGGCCACCGTGTGCCTTCTCGTGACCCCTTCGCATAGGCGCACCTCCGGCAAGCCTTCCGTGGCCAATGTCCTCTTCCCCGACGCGTGAAACATACGATTCGTGTGTTTGGCATAGGATCCCGTCGTGATGCACGAGTTTTGAACTCAGAATTTGTGTTTTGTCGCAGCGACTTCGCACATGTTTTTCGAGAGATCCGACCGTTGGATCGACGAACTCTTTGCTCCGTCACAATTTCGGTATATAACTTTTCACTCACCTCAAGTTTTATCCGTTAATTTTGTCGTTTGATACATCAAAACCGGCCACAAAGTTGACCTTTTAAACTGTATAATTTTTGGACCATTTTGCGGAGCCAACTTCGTCATCTTATAACTCCGCCGTCGCAGCTCCATTTGGCGTGCCACAAGTTCCTGTGCGTAGCTTGTATAACCCTCTTCCTGCCCCTTAAGTTTTGTTTCATTGTGAGCACGTTTGGTTGGTTAAATTTGACGCCAAAGTTGGCCGTTCGAATTCTTAATTTTGTACTTGTAAAATTCTATTTTTGAACCAGTGACTCCGGATTCAATTTCTGACACTACCAGTAGACTCGTGGCATCGTTCTGGCATGATTTTATATAAAGTTTGCTTGATTTGGAGGATGTGGACTCTGACACGTATTTCGGTACAAAGCGGCCCTACAGTCCGAGTCAACAAGTCACTTTGAGATCGGCTAATCAGAATCCAATTTCGGATATACCGTTGAGTTCGTATCATCATTCTGGACTCGTTGACATATAATTTGTTGAGTTTTGAGGGTATTGGCTTCGGCATGCATTTTTGTGCAAACCGGATTCCAAATATCCGAGTCAACGTGTCATTTTGACATCGGCTCATCGGAATCCAATTCTGGATATACCATTGAATTCGTGTCATCATTTTGGACTCATTGACATATACTTTGTTAGATTTAGTGGACTTTGGCTCCGACACGCTTTTTCGTGCAAACCGGATTCCAAATATCCAGGTCAACGAACCATTTTGTGATCGGGTCATCAGAATTCAATTTCGGATATACCGTTGGGTTCGTATCGTCATTCTGAATTCCTGGACATATAATTTGCTAGGTTTTGTAGACTTCTATCTTGACATATTTTTCGGTGCAAAGTGGGTCCAACGACGGACATCATTTTGATCCGAAATTACCATTTTGCTTCTGTGTCCAAATTTGACTTATGGGTAGGCTATCCTAGCTAATTTGACCATTTTGGACATGTTGGTGATATTTGTTTTGTCATCCGACGACATATGTAGATTTTTGCTTATGTATTACCTTTAATTATAATTAATTATTATTATTAGTATATATATTTATATGCTTGATTTTTGTAAAACTCTAAAGTAATCCTTGTGTTTCTAAGGGCCCTAAGTGTTGGTTTAGATATAGTGCCACCCCACATTGGACTTTTATGCTAGGTCTCACTTAGCTAGTGTCTAGTTAGGAGTCGTGTCACACCATTAGTGTAAAATCTTGAACATAGTTTAGAGACTGAGATTGTGTATCATTTTGACAGGATACCGGACATCTTTATCTTCATACTCTTATCCTTGCCTTGCTCGAGGCGAGTACCCCTACAAACTTTATTTATTGCATATGATAATGAATTGCGTATGAACCATGTTAATACAGTGATTTAAAACTGAAAACCATATCTTATACAGGTTTCTATATATCTAGTGTATGCTTCATATGCTTTAATTATACTGCTCTTAGGATCTTTAACATGCTTTATTTATACTGCTCTCAGGTTCTTTAACATGCTTTAATTATACTGCACTCAGGATCTTTCACATGCTTTAAACTGCTCTCAGTACCTACCATGCTTTATACTGCTCCCAGTATCTTTCACATGTTTTAAACTGCTCTCGTATCTCTCACTTGTTATAACTTGTGTTATGGAGAAACTGATTGTTGAGTACGTGATCATGTCCCCTTCTCCCGTACGTATTTACCGAGCAAGGTCGCATTTTATATGCATACCTTGTCGTAGGCCATTATCCCGCATTTTTGTACGGATGTACACCTATGCTTGTATACTTGTATGTATGTACATTTTATTTACATGTACCATAGTACATTGTACACCTATCGACGATCACGTACCTGCTCCAGTTTTAAATAATATATATACATGTGTCGCCATGACAAATGTATTCTTGACATGATAGATTTGTGATATGACATGATTGTGATACGACATGAGATATGACACAATTCTTATTTATTACATCTCATTTCATTCCATGTTCAGTATATTTAGTTTGTAGAACCAGTACTTGCTGCCGTCCTGACAAGATAACGTTATAGGCATACTTTTGGAGGAAGATTTGCCCTGTAATCTTTTCTATGGACCCACTACAGAGGACCAGGCTTTTGCTCCCGAGGAAGTCCCCGCAGAAAACCTCGCTTGGTAGTCTCGCTTAGATTATTTTTGGCTTAGTTATTAAACTGTTTATACTATATCTTGTGGTCACTGGACTTTGTCGCTAGTTTGATGCTTTGGAAGTGTATTATTAAGTCTGTACTTATTTTACTTTCGCTTATAGATGTTGTGTTGTGATGAACCTTTTAAATATGATATTAAAACTGTTAGCAGCTTAGATCCTTTATTGTCTATTCTTAGAACAGTTTACTACACTTTAACCAAGCGTAGGCTGGACATGGCTCGGCCCGGCCCAACAATTTGGGTAGCGGGTCGTGACATATTTTTAGTGGCAGCCCATGCAGGTCGAGACTTAAGTTGTTTGGTTACGTTATTGTACCAAGAAAGCCTGCAATTAGGATCTTAGGACAACTTGTTTACACTAGGGACAATAATTAGAACACCTAGAGGATTTCTAGGATTACAACATAGGAAAACTCATCACAGCATAGGATCGTTAACTACATTTAGTCTTTAGCTTAAAATTCAGTGGGTTATAATTTTGACCAAGATAGTATCCTTGGGATGACCCCTGAGGATCTCACTATAATCTTACTTAGAAATTTGTTTCCACTTGTTTCCATTTGATCTTTCTTAATTCGTTGTTGAAGTTGATTTCTGATTTTCATTTTTGACTTTGATCTTGCATCGTGATAAATTTTGTGGATTGAATTATGATATATCCTGATAAGGTAAATATCTGCTTTATTTATGGAGTTTAGAATTTATCGCAGCCATATTAGCTGGTATGACAAAAACATAGGGCCTGATTTTGGGTAACTTATCTTAGTTATAGAATTTAGATTTTTTTTGCAGCCATACCGGTTGGCGTGGCGAGGATTCTAGATAACATGATTATAGGGTGTATACCTTAGTTATGACTCTATAGTTTATTGTATCTAAGCTTACTGGTGTGGCAAAAATTCTAGCAACATAATTTCAGGAAGACGTGTATGGTTATCAGATCACATCTCAACTTGGTTCACTTGGTTATGACCGAATGAGTAAGAATAAATTCTTATCATCATTCTTCCCCGTCTTGATTAACTCTGTCCTATCTATATCCACAACTAGGATTATAGGTTCTCTAAGACTCTCTAACAGGATTGCTTTTACGATTATCTTTTTGGACATAATTATTTTTGTTCCACCTTTCCTATGACTTGACTAAACTCTTCTTCGTTAACCTCTCAGGTAATTCTTCTCGTCTTTCTCGGTAATTGTTAGAAATGCCTTATAAATTGATCCAAGGAAGGTTCAAGAAAGTAGATTTTAACCTTGTATTACGGAATCGAGAGTTTTACGGCCAGAGAAACACTAGCGAGGCAGGACTTCAGATGACGGCATCAGTGTTACATATGTTTTACGGATCTTACTTGAAACATACCCTGTGTATTTGATTAATATTTCATAGATTTAGCTAAGATAAGTTCAAGAACCTGTACTATCTGGCATGGCAGCTGTGCACTGCAGCCATCCGTCGTATTACGGAACAAAGAAGTTATTCCAGCCAGATGCACATTGACTTGGCACTAACTTCACGTGACCTAATCGCGGAGGTCTATAGTTCTCGAATTTTACCTCGACTACGTCGTATGCATCTCGTTGTCCTCGTACCATTCTTGGAGATATTCCGACGAATGTTTCTGTCTTGCTTGACCCTTTAACTTGTTTTGATAGTGTTATGGATTGGTCGACCCAGTCTTAGGCCTTGTTACCTGTTTGTCATTGATTGTAAAAGTGCAGAACAATTTTATAGGAGGACTAAACTTAGACTCACAATACAAACTCGCTCGTACAAAGAAAGCCTAGGAATGAAAACCTAGGTATAGCAATCTAAGTGCGATTGTTTATTTTTGATTCTGGGGGGTGACGGTAGAGGCTCGAAAAAGCGATGGCAGCTCTGCCTTACTCCTTGGACGATCGGACGTAGCCTTGGCTTTGATGAAGAAATGCTCTCGGAATGTGTGGGGAGACTCTTCTGTACGTGCCTTTTGTCTCTCTGTGTGTCCAGCCGGGGCTTTACAAAGGAATGACACCTTGCTATTTATAGAAGTGGGGTGTGATCATTAGGGTTTGCAATGATTGCCCTTTAAAAAGTCGGCGGTTTGGGAATTAATTGCCATTTTCCTTGATCCTGTTCTGTTGGCAATTAATCTGGGCCGTTAATCTTGATTACAACAAATCTGGGCAGATAATATTGATTGTGCCAAATCCGTATGGACAATTAATATTGATTGCCATGAATCTTCGTGATTTGTTATGACAAGCTCGAATCTCCTGCCACGTGTTCAATCTGCTTGATTCCAATAAATCTGATTTGATCCGGGCAATTATGATGATTGCACTAAATCTGGTTATTAGGATTTGTTGATAGATGTTGATTGATTTGGTGCCACGTGTCCAACTATCATTATACTGCGAGCCGTAGGGACGCAGGGGGGGACTGATCTTCTGCCACGTGTCCTAACCGCGAGCCACAGGGACAGGGTGTCTTGACAGAGCCGCATGAGGGTGGCTTCTCAGGATTTGAACCGCATGAAGGTGGCAGCCGCATAGGTGTAGCCTCCGAAATCTGAGCCGCATGAGGGTGGTTTCCAACTAAACCGTATAAGGCTGGCCACGTGTCAAGGCTGCATGGGCGTGGCCTTTCAGCATTTAAGCCGCATGGAGATGGTCCCCATGATCTGAGCCGTATGAAAATAGCGGCCGCATGGGGGTGGCTTCTCAGGATTTGAGCCACATGGAAATTGTCCCCATGATCCGAGCCGCATGAGATTAGCGGCCGCATGGGGGTGGCTTCCACCTGAACCGCATGCGGCTGGCCACGTGTCAAAGCCGTATGGAAGACTTTGGGATTTGATGGATCGTGCCAGCTATAAAGATTTTCTTTGTTTTCCTAGGAGCACGCCTTTATGTCAGAGTCATTATTGCAGCTTTATGTCAGAGCTGTCAGTTCACCAGAGCTACATCGTTGTGTCAGAGCATTAAATGAGGCCGCTGCTTAATGACCAGTTGTAGAGGCGAGCCGCATAAGGCCACGTGGCTTTTACTCAAGCCGTATAGCTATGTTGGCGACTTTTGAGCCGCATAAAACTCTTGAACCGCATGAAGCTCTGAGAGATTCTTTGAACCGCATGAGACTCCCTCTGTTTTGAGCCGCATGGATTTTTCTGTTCTTTTCCATGCTTCTACAAGACCCCCTTCAAAGTTTTCAATTTGTAAAATTGAAATACTTTGAATAAGAAGCATGGCTATGTCCACATAAGCTCTTCTGGCCGCATAGGATGTTCTGGCCGTATGGACTGCTTAGCCGTATGGCCTTCCTGGCCGCATGGACTGCATGGCCGCATGGATTTCCTAGCCGCATGGATCGCTCTGGCCGCATGGACCGCTCCGGCCGCACACTGTCTTTTCTGCCACGTAGGCGTCATTAATTGCCCTTGATTTGTTTTTTGATTTAGAGCCATCTTTTGGGGGAATCCCAAGAGTCGGTTCATTAAATATTTGAATTTTGTGCTTTGATGAATCTTCTTTATACGAGGGGACGAAATCCTAGGAGTCGGTTTTGTCTGCAGCACACGACCCGAAGCGTTCATCGGTCCACGTGCCCCCCTTTGTCCTCCTATAAATAAGAGTAATTTGGAGAAAGAAACTCTTTACTCTCTTTCCCGATTTAAGCTCTTCTTGCCCTAACTGTCGTCCTCTCCTTCTTCTTCTTCTTCTTCGATCATTCGATGGCCCCCAAGACTTCCAAGGCTGCGGCGAAGGATAAGGGAGTGGCTTCTACGTCGACTGCGGCGCCTGAAGTTCATCCCGACGTTCACCCTGCCATTGCTGGTAAGGGTTTTGGCAGGAATTGCACGACTCAGAACCTTCACCGTCATGGCTATGTCGCATATTTTATGCACGGGCCTTCTTCGTCTTCAAGAATCTGCATACTGTGCTATGTGTGCCGCATGTGCATCCCATGTCCGAGCCGCATGGGGGTATGTCCTATGTCCGAGCCGCATGATAGCCGTCTTGCGACCGTATGAGCACTTTGTAATTTGAACCACATAAAGGCCTGTCAAATAGAACCGTATAAGTCCCACTGAGTTGTGCCGTATAAGCTCATCTAGACTGGGCCGCAGCAGGCTCCGGCCATCTTCTAACTTTGTTTCTTTTATCTTTGATTCTTGCAGCATCCCTGCCAGAGGCTGAGATCATGGTGAAGGAAGAACTGCTGCCTCCTTTCATCAAACGAGAGTCATCGCTCGTTAAGGATGAGGTGATACCAAAAACGGCAGAACAAAAATAAGAGCTGGCGCCTATAGGGGAGGGAAACACTCCCAACTTTGAAGTTGCTGTAAAGGAGGAGCTCCAGTCTGACGGTGGTAGTATTGGAAGTTCTGACCCTCCTGTTCCGGACGAGGATCTTACTCAAATAGATCCTTCATATAAAAAATGGTTGAGGGAATGGTATATGCGCCCCCACAACTAGGATTCGTGGGCTCCCATAAATGTCCGTCTTTGTCTTGATATTTCTTGTTTGTCTTTAGCTGTCGTTTGTGTTTTGCTTCTTTTGGACATCAATGTAATCTTTTTTCTTCTTGTCTGAATGAAATGATAGAGAACTTTTCTGGCTTGCTCATGAGATGTAGTCATTTGAATGTAACTGATTTTGAATGAACAGAATACATTCGCTCTACTCTTTGCTTGCAGTAGTTGTCCTAATAGGAGACTTTTTGTGGACCTATTATCCTTGGCGTACTCCGGTCTTGGGTACGGATAATAAGTCGAGAGAAAAATCAACATACTTACTCAGAGGTAATGAGGACATGGTAAATATGAGGGTTTCTTCGATGGAGCCTTCCCACTCAGAGGTAAGGAGGACATGGCAGGAGTGGGCTCCATGAAGCGTACATAGAACAACTCAGAGGTAATGAGGACGTGGAAGTTCTATGTGAGGGGCGGTTTGTTTTTGATGGACGGGAAACAACTCAGAGGTAACATCGACGTGGTTGTTTTGGAAAATTTGTGGATCTGTTACCCTTTTTGTGCACTAAAAGTGTGGGTATTAGATCATAAGGAGGGAGCTCTTTTAAGAAAAAAGTTCAGAGGTATAATCATACATGACTTACTACCTAAAAGACGCAATATAGATTCATCTGTAGTGACCAGAGTGTAAGTTCAGCGGTACCTGCGGGTACATAACTCGATAATCTGGGAGATTTGGGATCAGAATGTAAGTTCAGCGGTAATAGAGGGTACATAACTAGTCATTCTGGGAAATTTGGAGTCGGAATGTGAGTTCAGCGGTACCGGAGGGTACATAACCCAACAATCCGGGAGATTTGGAGTCAGAATGTAAGTTCAGCGGTACCAGAGGGTACATAACTCAACACCTTGGGAGATTTGGAGGATGTCGTTTCAGACATAATACTTCTTCAGGAACTTGCCGTTGATGGGCAACATGAGCAAGTCTCCATTTTGTTTTGCGAGGCGGTAAGCTCTATTGGAGAATACAACATCGATGATGAACGGGCCTTCCCACTTTGGCTGGAACTTGCCGGCGGTTTTGTGAGTCATAACCATCGGCCTCCGAACTGCCAGAACGAGATCGCCCACTTAGAATGTTCTGATTTTAACCTTCTTGCTGAAGGCTCCGGAGATACAGGCTTGGTACAGCTCAATTCGTTGTTGAGCTAACAGACGCTTCTCATCTAGGGCCTCCAACTCTTGTAGTCGGCGATGGTGATATCATCTGTCGTCAATCGATAGGTCAGAGCGACGCGGAGTGAGGGAAGGCATGTGTTATACATTGCATATATTGGTATACACATATTACATATATATAATATGTAAAGTTTGTATATACATTAACTTTACATATATACAATACATACATATATAGATATTCACATATTATATATACATTGCATATATTGGTATACACATATTATATATATTCATGCATATGCATATAGAGAGAGGGAAGGCATGTGTGTGTATTCATGAGAGTGTGGTGTGTGTGAGTGACAGTGAGGAACTGTTCTGAGAACAGTGAAGGGTGTGTGTAATTAGGCTAGGTGAGTGTCAATGGTACATGGTGTATAGGTGTGTAAAAGCATGGCAAGGGTGTGTGTGTAGGTGACAGTTGTGTGAGAGATGTGCGTGTGTGAATGATGAAGAGTGAATCATACACAGTGTGTGAGAGTGATAATGGTTCATGCCTCAATAGGAATTACAAGTTAGTGGAAAAACTGGAACACAATATCAGTTATAATGTAAACTAAAACTCAGTTTTCAGTCTCCAACTTTAAAACCCTATTTCAAGTTCAATTATCAACCAAACAATCCCAAAATTGAACCATAGCTAGATCACATGTAGGAGAATAACATTAGAGTATAAAACCACTAATTAATAGCATTTAAATAGGTAAAATAGATTGCCCAATTTCGATTTAGAAAACTAAAAAAAAGAAAAGAAATGTTCATGTATCAGAAATTTAGGGGAAATGGGAAAATGTAATTTGAAAACAATTAAAATACAAAATTAAAGGTTGGTAATGTATCTTAGATATGTGCACATGTCATTCAGTGTCAAAGTGTCACACCACCACATGACACGACGTGTCCAACACGAATAGACCAATTCAGCATACACAGACACTGCACAGCAGTGCACTGTCCCGTGCACAAGTGCACGTGTGTCGTACACCCGACACAGGCCAAACCAGGCCTCGTGCTCACCAACCTAGGTTCGCCTAGGATAGGTCTACCTACGTGTCACCCTGATTTGGGTCGGCGTGTCCCTGTGTCGTGTCAAACAGAGCGTATTAGTGCACAAAAAACCCGACCGAACAGTCAGTGTAAACCTAGGGCAGTGTCTCGTGTTCCCTCGACACGACACGAGAGGTCATGCCACTTGGGGAGTGTCATGTCAGACACTGCCCTAACGTGTCCATGAAGTTACATGTGTCCCCGTGCTGTGTCCAAGGTGAAAACGCCCCCAGTAGCAGGACACGCACACTGCCCGCGCGCGTGTGTGCACCCGCGTGTGCACGTGTCCAAACCGACACGATACGACACCAAAACACTCCCAGTCGACCAGAATCATGTAAACAACATCAAAACACAAATCCTATTTAAACACTTTCATAAAAATAAAAAATATTGCCCATTGGGGAATTTCATCAAACACTTAGTCTATGGTCGGATACGTGTCCGATACGGACACGAAATGGGTCCAAAATGCCACGAAAATCTAGGGTTAGCTAGGGGCACCTAGATCTAGGTCTCCATGCAAAGAAATCCAGAATTTAATAGAGTTTAGGGTGGTTTACCTAGTGGTGTCCAAATACAAGAAAAGCTTCCAATAGGGGGGTTCCTCCTTGCTAGCAAACTTCTTCAAATTGCTCACAAACTGAGATTGAACACCACAAACAGCAAGAATACTAAAATTAGGATCTAATGCAATTGATTTGAGGGAAAAAGGAGATAAAATGGAATTTCTATGAATTTATAAAGTTGGAAAAATACCTCTTCCTTAAACTTGTTCTTTCCTAAAAGAGGCTAGCCCTAAATGGAGGAGACTATTTATAGGGTGGGAATCCCTAGGCTAAGTGTTGGCCGGCCACTAATGGATTAGGGTTAGGTTAGGTTCACATGGTATTGGGCTTTGGGCCTCTATGTGCTTAAATCACTAATCATGACTTGTGAAGTCACAAGTCATTAATCAATTCCCTATTCTAATTTCTATTTCCAAATTGATTCTAATAACTAGAATATGGTTAACTTAAATTAACCTAGGATTTCATAATCTAACCAAGTCATTAAAACTAGGTTTAGATTCTAGGCTAGTCTACAAGGTCCAAACTAGTCTCAAATCAACATACCACTTATCAGTTTAATTAATCAATATTAAAATCACATAAATTCCAATAAATCTAAATAATTCACAATAATTCCAAAATAAATCCTAAAAATTCCTATAAATTCAAATAAATTATAATAATTTTAAATAACCTTAAAAATGACAAAAATATCCTCAAACTAGAAATGTGGATCATTCTTCCGGCCGAAGATGATTGGATGATCCTCTCCCTCGATTATGCGGTAAGCGTCTTCCACTGGAGTAAGTTGATTTGCGGTGTAGACATTTATTACCTGTGTGTGCAGGTGGGTGCCTATACCGTGTTCCATAGCATACATTGTACAAAGCTTATTAAGCTCGAGATAATTCAAAGATAACCCTTTATTGATAAAGTAAGGTATCTTTTCCAGTGGGATTACATCATCTCCGGATGGAACATCGGTGTGAGCAGCCACATACTTGGCCAGTTCTGACTCTTCTTCAGCTACCTCCTGTGTAAATGAAGACTGAGAGGATGACTTAGGCAGCTTAATCATCAGGGGCTCCATGGGTGGAGCAGAACGTGGAGTCGTTGGTGTACTAGCTACCCCTAGTTTGGTGCTCGATGCTGGGTAGGGATTTGTTGGTTGGCTAGCAGTCCCCGGCTTAGCGCTCGGCTGTAGATTCATTCTGGAAAGACGAATCATCATCGGCTTGACAAAGGGATTGAGCTCCTCTATTTGTTGCTGGCTTGCTCTAGGTAGCCTGATTGTCAGTGGCTCTGTCGTAGGTCTTGGCGCTTGGCCAGACCTTGGCAGTCGGATTATCATCTGCCCCTCTTGTGCGGAGAGGCTGATTGCATCCTTACGCAGAGTGGCTGTAAGGGGTGCAGTTCTGCCAGGTTTGCTGGCTTGGAGGTAGATTGTTAGAGGTTTTTCTGATCCAGCTGCCGCCTCAGTTTGAGCTTGAGTATCTCCTTCGACAAGGTGCTTTTTTGACTTCTCGTACAAGCATGCATCTGAGTAGTAGGATTCGACCCCTTTAAAGGGATCGATGTCGGCAAATTATGTCCTCACAAAGCCGTACTTGTCGACGTACTTGAAGCACTGGTACAGTGTGGAGGGTACGATCATGTAATCGTGTATCCAAGGATGCCCCAGGAGAATATTATAGAAAGTATCCACATCTATGAAATAACAGGTCACTTCTGACTGAAGGTCGCCGATTTGGCACTTCAAGTGAATCTTTCCGATCGGATAACTTCTGTCTAAATTGAAATCGCTGATGGCGGTACTTGTCGGCGTCAGGCGATGCATTGGGATACGCAGATGGTGTAGTAGGCTCTTCGCGATGATGCTTATGGAAGAACCGGGATCAATATGCATCCGATCCACCTTGATATCGCCAATGTATCCAGTATAATACAGAGGGTGATCGTGCAGGTTGGTCTTGATAAGCATATCCTACGGAGTGAAGACGATGTTGGGCATTGTGCCTGTGCAAGCGCTGTCCTGGAGATCTGCAGGCGAGCTTTCCCCAGTGAGATTGGACTGAGCCAGATATGCGTCGACATTCTGGAGTGCCTCGCTCAGTGCGATGCGAACATCTTTGGAGAGTCTCAGGAGTTCGTATAGCGACAATTTGGCCGGTATGTTGGCCAATTGTGCCAAGATGTCAAAGTTGTAGGGCCTTTCCAGCCCGTGAGGCATCTCTTTTCGGAGCGGTTTGTCGAAGCGAGTCTTCTTCGGCCTAGGATTATCGGTCGTCGAAGGCTGAGAAGGTCCTGGAGCATCAGTAGTTGTCGGCTGATGATCTTCAGCCGAGTTACCCGGTAGAGGTTAGGATTGTACACCCGACCGGGTGACGACAGCCGTAGCTTCCTCGACCTCCGTCGAGATTGTGCGACATGATTTGACTTTCCTACTCTTCTTCTTGCTTGTGGATGGAGATACGGACTGAGTCACTTCGGGTACCAGGTTTGGATGGACCCACATGACCTCCCCTCGTGATGTGGTAAGGGGCAATAGGCCAGCATTCTGGTTTCGGGGAGGTGGAAGGTTAGCGACCTCCATCCTTGCTTTGGAGACGGCACTACTCCATCTTGAGTCTTTGTCGGAGGGAAGTTGCCAAATTATACTGACACTATATTGGCTGCCACGGTCACCTCTTCGAAATCGATGGCTAGGGCCTTAGAATCGATAAGATGTTGGATGTATCGCTTCAGTTGGTAGCAGTCTTGTGTAGCATGGTGGATATAGCGGTGGTAGTGGCAGTACTTGGGGCTCTCCATTTCGGCAGGACGAGGTTCACGCCTTGGAGGAGGGAGCTGAATTCGGCCACCTTGTATGAGCATGTCCAAGATGGGCTTGACATGGCCGTCCTCGAAGGAGTAGGTCATCTGAGGCCACTGCTTTTCTGCCAGCTGTCATTCGGGCTTTGGGCCTGTGGCGGCCACCATAGCCTGTTTGCCCTTGTTGTCTCGATTGTTGGAGGGGTTACCACCATTGTTGCTGTTGGTGTTAGGGCGTTTGCCCTTGTCCTTTCCTTCTGAGATGTGCAATCCCAGTTGGCGAGCTTTCTTCAACTTGTCTTCTACGCTAGTGGCACTGATGATGAACGTCTTCCAATCCTTAAACTGACTTTCGCCCATCCAGAAGCTGATTGTGGGAAGCAGCCTCTTTTGGTAAATTTCAATTAAGGAGGAATCAGGGTTACCGGAAGGCAATTTTATTACGGTTTGGCGAAACAGCTCGATATAGTTCCTTGTGTAACACCCTGTTTTCTGAAATTAGGAATTTTTGAAAATTTATTATTTTTTATTATTTATTAATGGTATTTTAGTCATGGTATGATTTTTGGTGATTTTAGTTAATTTAAAATTATTTTCTAAGTCATGGTTTATGACTTTGTGATCTTACTAGTATAACCTCAGTGTAACCCTAGTTTTCATAACCTAGAGACTAACCATGATCATGTGAGCCTAGCCATAGGTTTAGAACATCATTTTAGTGGTTTTAGCCTAAGGGGTATTTTGGTAATTTTCTAGGATTTATTTGGAATTATTTGTAATTATGTGATTTTAATATTATTTAATTATTGTTAAGTGTCATGAGAGCCCCTAACCTAGTTACCCTAATCTATAGGTTAAACCCTAACCTAGAATGACTAAGAGGATTAGATATTCATGGTAGTCAAAGCTATACAAATATCTAGATATTACTTATAGGATATTTTCCTTGTTTTATGCAAAATATCCAAAACCCTTTACCAAAAGTCCTTCCCTTAGCTTGTAAGCAAGCCAAGGACAACCCCCCCCTATGCCTTGGCCATGTTTGGCCGGCCAAGACCTCCCCCCTTGGCATGACCCCCTTTCCTATATATTTTGATTAATTCATTGCATTTGCATTGAATTAAATTCATAAAAAATTGCCCTTTACTTCAAAAATCCATAACTCTCAACCTAGTGATCCAAATCACTTCAAACCTCTTGCATTGGGTTCCTACAACCTAGAGGGTGCTAAGGGAGGCTAGCAAGTTGGACACAAGGACTTGGACACACCCACAAGTGGACTTGGACACCCCCCCCCCATTATTTGAATTTTCAAGGATTTTGCACATAGAGGTAAATATATTTAACCTAGTTATTTTACTAGTTTTTCTTCATTATTGCATGCATATAGTCATAATATGGTTGTGGGTAGAGTTTGGTGATTTCAGGGTTTGATTTGGTGTCGTGTCGGACACGTATCCCAATTTAATTACATTGTATTTTACTCACTGTTGCACACTGTCACATTGATGAGTACACACTGATTTGTAAAACTTTTTGAACCAAAACCTAGTCCTAGATTTCCTAACCCTAACCCTGTGTCACTGTGCACATTTTGAGCTTGTGTCGTGTCCAAAACTGGACACAAAGCTCATTGGACACAACACTGTTAGACACTGTTTTTACACTGTAAAATCCCCTGCTACCACCCCCTTAGTTCTCCCTACACACGACACTAGGACACGAGAAATTTGGTGGACACGAGGGGGCAATGTCTGCGCACATGCCTCCAAAATTTGGTGTCGCCTCGTGTCGTGTCGAGTGAGAAATCTCACTCGCACTGGACACGGGCTGTCAGCGCACACACGCACAGACACCAACTTCGAGTGTCTCGTGTCGCACGGACACGACACGATGACACCTCGTAGTGACACGAGAGTGTAGCCCTATAGTTGGCGTACACGAGGACACGAGCACGAGGTGCGTCGTGTCCTGTGTCGCGAGCACGAGATGAGTGCATCGCTGCACGACGCGGTACAGAACACTGAGTATCAGTCGATTTCCTTCGACTGATACGGAGTTCGTGCCGTGTCCTGAGGACACGTGGACACGAGACAGGCTACCTAAACCCTAGACCAACCCTAGGCGAACCTACCCACACGTGCACGAGACTTCTAGACACGTGTGTCGTGTCCTAGAGCTAAGTGCACGCGTGCACGATACTGTGTGTGTGCGTGTGTATCAGGAATTTACCCGGGTGTGGATTTTAAGTGTTTGGACACGTGAATCCGTGTCGTGGTGTCGTGTCAGTGTCCTAGGACACTAGGGTATGTTGTGGGACACGATTACCAACCTAGAGATTCGTGTCCTAGCTCGGTTTCGTATGTGAATTCGAGTTTACCTATGTTTTCCTACACAGTGCACTGTTTCCAGAATTTGGGTATTTTCCAGTTTTTGAATTCCAATTTCAAAACCTATTTTAATGTGATTTATACATTGTATAGGTGTATTTTAGTATGTATATGTGTAGTGTATAAGTATGAGTGTGTGTAGGTGAGGTTTGAGTGAAATTGGTAGTGTGTGTGTGTAGATATATATGTATATACATATGTATGTATATGTGTTAGGTGTGTGTGTGTATATGGTTCTGGAATTGGTTCCAGAACCTGGAAACCAATCCCCCCCCTGTCCTGACCTGTCTATGTCCCTCTCTCTCACTACCTTTGTCTCTCTCTCCTTCACTCACTCTCTCTCTATATCCCTCTCTTTATATATAAATGTATATATATGAGTTATATGTATACATATGTAATATATCTAGTTTATATATATATATATATATATTTGTATATATATATGTATGATATATATGCATATGTTGTACTAGTTTACTTAGGTCTTTATATATAAGTATGTGAGTGTGGTTTGATTTATATTTAGTATTTATATATGGGTATATAGGTAGTATATAGATGTAAATATATATATATATAACTTCTAGTTATAGTTTTTATGAAACCCCATACTAGCCTATGGCCAGGGTTATTGGCCTATGGTTGGGGCTAACCCTAATGGCCCAAAACCCTTTGTGTTGACCAGGAGTTGACTTAAACCTAGATTAAACTTGTTTGACCTTGTTTGATCTTGTTTGACCTTATTTGACTTAGTATGACTTCCTGTGACTTAGTTTGACTATTAGAGTTGACCAAGAGTTGACTTTTGACCAGTTTGACCTAGAATCATGTAGTATGCATTGTATATTTTATTTTTACTATTGTGGATACATTGTGACTTGTATTGCCCTGACTAGGAGCCACACACCTCTCCTCAGGCAGTATACCTTCTTCAGACATTCAGTTATCAGGCGAGTACATTCTCTGACCGTTTCATATTTGCCAGGATTTATATTCTTGCTCTAGCTTACTTTACTTGATGCTGACACGATTGTTATCACGGATTGGTACTATATGGATCTTTTCATGAGATGTTATCCCCCTCGGGAGCATCAGGTACTTTTGTCATGTGTGTTTTACTTACATCATGTATCTCATGCTTCTATTTTTATGTATCTTCATGTATCAGCTAGTGACTCATGTACTCTCATGATCACCGAGCCTCCATGAATCTTCATGAATCACTCACGTATCACCCAATTATGGGCTTATCACGAATCTTAACATAACCTGAATGGATCCTTGTGTATTGATTGGGGATGGGGGAGTAGAAATAGTCATGTGGATATTACTCCAGTAGCTGTAGTCATGAATCACTTCTAGCTGTAGTCATGAATCTCCTATGCCATTTCACATGTCTATATTTTACTCTGACTCACTAGACACTGCTAGTTCTCTATATACAGTAGATATTTCCTTTACAGCTATCTCTTTTGCTACATGTATCTTCCTTCAGCAGTTCCTGTATTTTACTCTATTGCATGCTTTATATCTCCTATCATTCTATGCACTGCGTGAGATGTATTGTGCTCGTTCCCGTCCTGATTGGACCTGTTGAAAATATTACAGAGGATGAGGAGGAGGCCCTGGTGTCTACCTATTATGGAGCAGGACTAGATGATACTTATGTTGTGGACCCTCAGCAGGATCCACCTGCAGCTGAGGATGTTGTTCCAGTAGTCTAGACCAGTTTAGCCTAGGCAGTCTTTTCTATATTTACTTTTGTCTCACATCTGAGTTGTATTTTGAGATGTTGAGTTATGTATAGACTCTTAGTCTTGTATTATGAGTTGACATTCTGGATGTTATGTATCTTAGACACTTAGTCTTATTTCATCTATGCTATGGTTCTCTTTGAGTTACTATCTATCTTCTGTCTTTCGTTCTTCTACCCTAGATGTGATTGAGATGTATATTGTTATGTCACCTCCATTCGGAGAGTATAAACTGTACAGGTACTTTGGTATTGTTAGATGATTGACCTAGGATAGCGTTCTACCGCCGACACTGCGGCGTAGGCTGGGCGTTGTTACGTTCTCGTACCCTAACAGTGGGTGCGGGTCGTGACACGTTTTTAGTGGTGGCCCATGCAGGTCGAGTTTATGTAGTGGTATTCGAACTAGAGTATCACTACAGCCTGCGATAGGATTTGAGGAATATGCTTAGAGAGAATGGATACTCAATCACTGCTAGGATACTTTGAGAGATTCCTGGGATGACCCTTGAGAATCTCATTGAAATTACGATTTAAACTCCTTTTCCCTTGATTGAATTTGATTTTGGAGGATTCACTGTAGAACTTTGAATCCTGGTATTAGTTGATGATTTTGAAATTTTTGTAGTTGTTGATTTAATTTCTTAGTGTTAGATTAATATCTTTTATTTTTGGGGCACTCAATCACAATTATGAGAAAACTCTTATTTGTTTCTTGCCATCTAATCCTCTTGCTAATTGCTTTTCATTAAAAAAAAATGAACTGTCCTATCTATTTGCATCTTGCTTAAACTCTTTCTACCAATCTATGTGACTGTATCCCAATCCTGACTTACTCGACATTTCCTCAAATCAAGACTTTATTGAGACCTTCTAACCTTGACCCTTGATTGATCAAACCCTAACTATATTCATCTAGTAGCCTATCTATTCCTAGGACTGTGTTCCTAAATTATTTACCAGATTCCTGATTAATTTTATTTCATGAGTTAAATTGATCTTCCTCAATTTTTGCATCAATTTGTCACGTCTCGAACTCCCACTTTCTATTCTAGATCATTGGACGTCCATTACCGTGACTTAGATATTCAGAGTATAATACTAGCTGTTACCTCCCAACAATCCTCACATGTAAGACCTAGACTAGCCTACCTTCATGTAGGTATTCCATGTCCCACTAAAACCCGTCTCCTTGTACACTATTTTCTTGACATAATTTTCTGGTCAAATGGCTAAACCATAACCTCTACCATGATACTAAATTAATTCTTATTTCAATTAGAGATCCACCATGGCTCAAATCTTTCGACCTGGCATGTGATGGTATTCTGATTGAATCATTAAATACTTACCCTTGTACCTTATCTTGAATGCTTGACCCGATTGGTTAAGGATCTTGGACTATGTATTTCTTTCATCATTCCCACTCTTACTTATATCTTATGCTACAAATTATCCTTAGTTTTACAAGCTTATTCTTTCGAGCTTGATCATGATATATTTTATTGGGTGCGCACCCTCTAACATATTATCTAATCAGAACCGGCGCATGATGGTCTGATCAACCTATTGCGTTTTGGTTCGCTTTTTCATATATTAATCTACGTGGATGGAGACAGTTAAACTTACCCTAGAATCTTATCCACAACAGCCTTGACAATTTTCCTTGGAATTATTTTATCGCCTATGAACCTCGTATTCGTATCCAGTTGAATTAAATTTATCATGACCTGGATCTTCATCATTGGATGCTCATGCTCATACTCGATTTCATTAATTTTTCATCTTGCCCAAATCTCGATTTATTCTGAAATTGATCAACTTAGATCGTGTCAAGACTAAAATCTAATTGTGATTGTTTGTGCCTAAATTTTCAATTTTCTTTTACCACTTTATGGAATGGTAACTTTTAATGATTCTCACTTACTTGTTAATGACCAATTTTCATATAGGATGGTAGACGGCCCTATAGCCTTGATGATTGTTGTTCCCTTACCTTCCGAATTAGGACACCTTAGATTGTCTGTACGTTTTGATACCATAGGACAGTCTTGATCTAGAATGACTAGTGCACCTAGATGAGACCACAGACTGTCCATTTAACCTGTCCCCCTCGTACCACTATTCATCATGATTTTGGTTCAATTTGGCCATAGACCCTTCCCACTCTAAATTATGATCACCGTAGACACATTACCGTGACTTTTAAAATTTGGAGCACAAGACTAGTTGTTTTCTCAAAACTGACTTCACATACGTAACCTAGACATGACATACTACACCCATGACCTTAGTGTTCCACTCAGGCATACCATTGTGTGCTTCATTTTCTTAGTACGATTTTCCTGACCCAAGACTTCATCCTGATTTACCCCATGGAGTTACTTTTGGCTTCGATTTGAATTCAGGACACCATATGACCTGAAACTGCCAGCCAATTTTTGGGACATGACCCAGTATAGGTCTACTACCCATATTTTGCTTGTTGACCTTGTATGTTGCCTAGGTAGTGGCTTCGTCCTTGATTATTGGAGGTTTGACTAGAAGGAGTACGACTATCTAAATTTCGAGGACGAAATTATTTTAAGGTGGGTAGACTTGTAACACCCTGTTTTCTGAAATTAGGAATTTTTGAAAATTTATTATTTTTTATTATTTATTAATGGTATTTTAGTCATGGTATGATTTTTGGTGATTTTAGTTAATTTAAAATTATTTTCTAAGTCATGGTTTATGACTTTGTGATCTTACTAGTATAACCTCAGTGTAACCCTAGTTTTCATAACCTAGAGACTAACCATGATCATGTGAGCCTAGCCATAGGTTTAGAACATCATTTTAGTGGTTTTAACCTAAGGGGTATTTTGGTAATTTTCTAGGATTTATTTGGAATTATTTGTAATTATGTGATTTTAATATTATTTAATTATTGTTAAGTGTCATGAGAGCCCCTAACCTAGTTACCCTAATCTATAGGTTAAACCCTAACCTAGAATGACTAAGAGGATTAGATATTCATGGTAGTCAAAGCTATACAAATATCTAGATATTACTTATAGGATATTTTCCTTGTTTTATGCAAAATATCCAAAACCCTTTACCAAAAGTCCTTCCCTTAGCTTGTAAGCAAGCCAAGGACAACCCCCCCCCCCCCATGCCTTGGCCATGTTTGGCCGGCCAAGACCTCCCCCCCTTGGCATGACCCCCTTTCCTATATATTTTGATTAATTCATTGCATTTGCATTGAATTAAATTCATGAAAAATTGCCCTTTACTTCAAAAATCCATAACTCTCAACCTAGTGATCCAAATCACTTCAAACCTCTTGCATTGGGTTCCTACAACCTAGAGGGTGCTAAGGGAGGCTAGCAAGTTGGACACAAGGACTTGGACACACCCACAAGTGGACTTGGACACCCCCCCCCCTCATTATTTAAATTTTCAAGGATTTTGCACATAGAGGTAAATATATTTAACCTAGTTATTTTACTAGTTTTTCTTTATTATTGCATGCATATAGTCATAATATGGTTGTGGGTAGAGTTTGGTGATTTCAGGGTTTGATTTGGTGTCGTGTCGGACACGTATCCCAATTTAATTACATTGTATTTTACTCACTGTTGCACACTGTCACATTGATGAGTACACACTGATTTGTAAAACTTTTTGAACCAAAACCTAGTCCTAGGTTTCCTAACCCTAACCCTGTGTCACTGTGCACATTTTGAGCTTGTGTCGTGTCCAAAACTGGACACAAAGCTTATTGGACACAACACTGTTAGACACTGTTTTTACACTGTAAAATCCCCTGCTACCACCCCCTTAGTTCTCCCTACACACGACACTAGGACACGAGAAATTTGGTGGACACGAGGGGGCAATGTCTGCGCACATGCCCCCAAAATTTGGTGTCGCCTCGTGTCGTGTCGAGTGAGAAATCTCACTCGCACTGGACACGGGCTGTCAGCGCACACACGCACAGACACCAACTTCGAGTGTCTCGTGTCGCACGGACACGACACGATGACACCTCGTAGTGACACGAGAGTGTAGCCCTATAGTTGGCGTACACGAGGACACGAGCACGAGGTGCGTCGTGTCCTGTGTCGCGAGCACGAGATGAGTGCATCGCTGCACGACGCGATGCAGAACACTGAGTATCAGTCGATTTCCTTCGACTGATACGGAGTTCGTGCCGTGTCCTGAGGACACGTGGACACGAGACAAGCTACCTAAACCCTAGACCAACCCTAGGCGAACCTACCCACACGTGCACGAGACTTCTAGACACGTGTGTCGTGTCCTAGAGCTAAGTGCACGTGTGCACGATACTGTGTGTGTGCGTGTGTATCAGGAATTTACCCGGGTGTGGATTTTAAGTGTTTGGACACGTGAATCCGTGTCGTGGTGTCGTGTCAGTGTCCTAGGACACTAGGGTATGTTGTGGGACACGATTACCAACCTAGAGATTCGTGTCCTAGCTCGGTTTCGTATGTGAATTCGAGTTTACCTATGTTTTCCTACACAGTGCACTGTTTCCAGAATTTGGGTATTTTCCAGTTTTTGAATTCCAATTTCAAAACCTATTTTAATGTGATTTATACATTGTATAGGTGTATTTTAGTATGTATATGTGTAGTGTATAAGTATGAGTGTGTGTAGGTGAGGTTTGAGTGAAATTGGTAGTGTGTGTGTGTAGATATATATGTATATACATATGTATGTATATGTGTTAGGTGTGTGTGTGTATATGGTTCTGGAATTGGTTCCAGAACCTGGAAACCAATCCCCCCCTGTCCTGACCTGTCTATGTCCCTCTCTCTCACTACCTTTGTCTCTCTCTCCTTCACTCACTCTCTCTCTATATCCCTCTCTTTATATATAAATGTATATATATGAGTTATATGTATACATATGTAATATATCTAGTTTATATATATATATATTTGTATATATATATGTATGATATATATGCATATGTTGTACTAGTTTACTTAGGTCTTTATATATAAATATGTGAGTGTGGTTTGATTTATATTTAGTATTTATATATGGGTATATAGGTAGTATATAGATGTAAATATATATATATATATAACTTCTAGTTATAGTTTTTATGAAACCCCATACTAGCCTATGGCCAGGGTTATTGGCCTATGGTTGGGGCTAACCCTAATGGCCCAAAACCCTTTGTGTTGACCAGGAGTTGACTTAAACCTAGATTAAACTTGTTTGACCTTGTTTGATCTTGTTTGACCTTATTTGACTTAGTATGACTTCCTGTGACTTAGTTTGACTATTAGAGTTGACCAAGAGTTGACTTTTGACCAGTTTGACCTAGAATCATGTAGTATGCATTGTATATTTTATTTTTACTATTGTGGATACATTGTGACTTGTATTGCCCTGACTAGGAGCCACACACCTCTCCTCAGGCAGTATACCTTCTTCAGACATTCAGTTATCAGGCGAGTACATTCTCTGACCGTTTCATATTTGCCAGGATTTATATTCTTGCTCTAGCTTACTTTACTTGATGCTGACACGATTGTTATCACGGATTGGTACTATATGGATCTTTTCATGAGATGTTATCCCCCTCGGGAGCATCAGGTACTTTTGTCATGTGTGTTTCACTTACATCATGTATCTCATGCTTCTATTTTCATGTATCTTCATGTATCAGCTAGTGACTCATGTACTCTCATGATCACCGAGCCTCCATGAATCTTCATGAATCACTCACGTATCACCCAATTATGGGCTTATCACGAATCTTAACATAACCTGAATGGATCCTTGTGTATTGATTGGGGATGGGGGAGTGGAAATAGTCATGTGGATATTACTCCAGTAGCTGTAGTCATGAATCACTTCTAGCTGTAGTCATGAATCTCCTATGCCATTTCACATGTCTATATTTTATTCTGACTCACTAGACACTGCTAGTTCTCTATATACAGTAGATATTTCCTTTACAGCTATCTCTTTTGCTACATGTATCTTCCTTCAGCAGTTCCTGTATTTTACTCTATTGCATGCTTTATATCTCCTATCATTCTATGCACTGCGTGAGATGTATTGTGCTCGTTCCCGTCCTGATTGGACCTGTTGAAAATATTACAGAGGATGAGGAGGAGGCCCTGGTGTCTACCTATTATGGAGCAGGACTAGATGATACTTATGTTGTGGACCCTCAGCAGGATCCACCTGCAGCTGAGGATGTTGTTCCAGTAGTCTAGACCAGTTTAGCCTAGGCAGTCTTTTCTATATTTACTTTTGTCTCACATCTGAGTTGTATTTTGAGATGTTGAGTTATGTATAGACTCTTAGTCTTGTATTATGAGTTGACATTCTGGATGTTATGTATCTTAGACACTTAGTCTTATTTCATCTATGCTATGGTTCTCTTTGAGTTACTATCTATCTTCTGTCTTTCGTTCTTCTACCCTAGATGTGATTGAGATGTATATTGTTATGTCACCTCCATTCGGAGAGTATAAACTGTACAGGTACTTTGGTATTGTTAGATGATTGACCTAGGACAGCGTTCTACCGCCGACACTGCGGCGTAGGCTAGGCGTTGTTACGTTCTCGTACCCTAACAGTGGGTGCGGGTCGTGACACCTTGTCAGCTCCATTTCTCCCTAAACAACGTCCATGAGGGTGGACATTGTCACGTCTTGTCCTACTTCGTAGAACCTCTCCAGGAACATACGTTTGAAGCCAGCGAAGGAATGGATGTAGTTGTCCGGTAAGTTGCGGTACCAGTCGAAGACAACCCCTTCTAATGCTCCAATGAACAACCGCGTAAGGATGGCGTCGTCATGAAGCAGATGGTCAGTTGTGACTTCGAAGTAGGTGATGCACCTGCTTGCAGATATCTTTCCATCATATGGATTGATGTTAAATGGTTTATATCTTGGTGGGAAGGGAACATCTCTCCACACAGCAGGATACGGTTGTCGTATCCTGAGGTCTTGGCAGTTTTTTCGGGCGTGGAACATGGCCCGGAGCTCCTGGACCTCCCTTCTTGCCTTCCTAGCCTCGTCTGCAGCAGTGGGAGCCGATATTTCAGGAGGATTATCACCCGGGTTTGGTGCAGCTGAGTTCGAGTCCACATTGACCGTGGGACCTAAGCTTGTCTAGCCAGGCGTCCTTCCTTGCAGAGTTGGAAGGGCCGCTTTGATCTCGTCCATGGACTTGACCAAGGCATAAAGTATGGCCTCCAGGGTGTCGATGCGTTGGCGATCACTGGGACCGTCTTGGTTGCTGTCCGTCATGAACACCATCCTCACATGAGGAGAGATAGAAGAAACGATAGAGGATGTGCCCTCTGAGTCATACCCTTGTACAGAGAAGTCGTCAGGGTATGTGGGAATGTTCTCCTCTGGTTCGGACTCAGAAGGAGTGGTACCCCCAGCTTCAGAGCTTGCCTCGTCTTAAGAGTTGTGGACGTCCTCGGGGACGTCGGGATCTGATGCATCTATTGGGTGAACCGTTTCCTCTGGATTATCTTCTTGGAACACCAAATTATCATGGATATTTGGATGAGTGCTACCCCCGACTCCAATGCCTCCCAGAGATCTAGACGATGAATCTCCAAGTGTGGCAGATTTCGTCTTTGAGCGAGTACCTTGGTAAACTCCTCCTGTAACGATGGTAGACAACCGCTTAGAAGAGAGTTTCTTGGTTACGCCGGTTGAGATTTTTGGACTGGAGACATTTGTTTTCTTCCCTCTCCCGCTGCCAGGAATCTTCAGAGCAGAATTGCAGGAGGCTACGAGAATCGTCTCGTCTTCGGAGCTTGGGTGTTGCAGCCATTGGAAGACGGACTGCCGGTCTTCTTGTACTGTCTCCTTATTGCAGCAGCAGTTGACAATGACTTGGGTGCAGTGATGTACTCGAAAGGACTTTCTGTACACCGAGTCTTCATTTCTTTCCTTGTGTTTGTGAAGAATTATGTTGCGCAAGTCACCCGTTTTATGGGCCCGGGAGTTCTGAGCACATGAGTGTGTTGGCATCCTGCCTGCTCCCTGAAGTGGAGGTAGTACGAATACTTGCCCCTGATCATTGTTGGGAGATTCTTGGAAACTATCACGTTCGTTGGTCGTCGGGGGCTGGACACGGATAGTTTTATACAACTTTCCATCAGGGGCCCGCGTAATAGTCACCGGGACGCCCCGATAGTCAGAAGTTGGGACAGCCGTCTGAGCTCGATGAGCCCGTGCTGCCTGAGACTTCTTCCTTCTAGCACCTGAGAGTGCATAGTAGGAAGAGTCCACAGAGATTGGCACATGAGAACATCTGGGGTCAGGATCGCCTGAGAGGCGGTCGAAGACTGACCGTGAGCCACATGGAGCAGATGGTATGTGGCTGGGTTTGGTGGCCGTAAAGGATGTCTGCATGCGGCTGGCATGTGCGGTCGCATGACCCTTCTGTATGCGGGTAGGAGCGGTGGACGCATAAACAGTCTGTATTCGGCTGGCAGTCGTGGCCGCATGAGCAGTCTGTATACGGCTGGCAGTCGTGGCCGCATGAGCCTCCTTTATGCGGCTGGAAGTTCTGGCCGCATGAGCCTCCTGCATGCGGCTGGCTTCTGTGGCCCTATGAGTTTTTATGTGGCTGGCGCCCTTATACGACTTCTTCTTGGACCGCACAGAGTTCCTCTTTGTCCCTGCAAGTCCAGCATCGTAGTGATTTCCTCTGCCGGACTTGGGGATAGCAGAGTCCTCTATGGCCTGAAGTGGGGCCGCATGAGAGTTTTCTCCGCCGTCTTGAGCAACAGAGAGTACTTCTTCGAGAGTTTGGGGAGGAGCGAATGATTTGGGCCTCCACTCCCTGCGGGCCTTCTTTGTGCGGGCTCGCCGCTGGACCGGGCCAGCGCTCCCGTCGGAGAGCATTTCTTCGAACGCCTGCTGGTCGAACCGGGCGACCAGCATCTGTTGAGTGGAGCCAAGTTTGGCTACGTCCGATTGCATCACCAACTCCTCAGCTGTGGAGAAGTTAGTCCCCAGCAAAGTCGCCATCGTGTTTGCCATTGATTGTAAAAGTGCAGAACAATTTTATAGGAGGACTGAACTTAGACTTACAATACAAACTCGCTCGTATAAAGAAAGCCTAGGAATGAAAATCTAGGTACAGCAATCTAAGTACGATTATTTTTTTTTATTCTGGGGGGTGACGGTAGAGGCTCGAAAAAGCGACGGCAACTCTGTCTTACTCCTTGGACGATCGGACGTAGCCTTGGCTCTGATGAAGAAATGCTCTCGGAATGTGTGGGAAGACTCTTCTGTGCGTGCCTTTTGTCTCTCTGTGTGTCCAGCCGGGGATTTGCAAGGGAATGACACCTTGCTATTTATAGGAGTGGGGTGTGATCATTAGGGTTTGCAATGATTGTCCCTTGAAAAGTCGGCGGTTTATGAATTAATTGCCATTTTCCTTGATCCTGTTTTGTTGGCAATTAATCTGGGCCGTTAATCTTGATTACAACAAATCTGGGCAGTTAATGTTGATTGCGCTAAATCCGTATGGGCAATTAATATTGATTACCACGAATCTTTGTGATTTGTTATGACATGCTCGGATCTCCTGCCACGTGTTCAATCTGCTTGATTGCAATAAATCTGATTTGATCCGGGTAATTATGATGATTGTACTAAATCTGGTTGTTGGGATTTGTTGATAGATCTTGATTGATTTGGTGCCACGTGTCCAACTATCATTATGCTGCGAGCCGTAGGGACGCGGGGGGGACTGATCTTCTGCCATGTGTCCTAACTGTGAGTCACAGGGACAGGGTGTCTTGACAGAGCCGCATGTGGGTAGCTTCTCAGGATTTGAACCGCATGAAGGTGGCAGCCGCATAGGTGTGGTCTCCAAAATCTGAGCCGCATGAGGGTGGTTTCCAACTGAACCGCATAAGGCTAGCCACGTGTCAAGGCTGCTTGGGCATGGCCTCTCAGCATTTGAGCCGTATGGAGATGGTCCCCATGATCTGAACCGCATGAAAGTAGCGGTCGCATGGGGGTGGCTTCTTAGGATTTGAGCCGTATGGAGATGGTCCCCATAATCTGAGTCGCATGAGAGTAGCGGCCGCATGGGGGTGGCTTCCACCTGAACCGTATGCGGCTGGCCACGTGTCAAAGCCGTATGGAAGAATTTGGGATTTGATGGATCGTGCCAGCTATAAAGATTTTCTTTGTTTCCCTAGGAGTACGCATTTATGTCAGAGTCATTATTGCAGCTTTATGTCAGAGCTGTCAGTTCACCAGAGCTGGCTTGTTGTGTCAGAGCATTAAATGAAACCGCTGCTTAATGGCCAGCTGTAGAGGCGAGCCGCATAAGGCCACGTGGCTTTTACTCAAGCCGCATGGCTATGTTGGCGACTTTTGAGCCGCATAAAACTCTTGAGCCGCATAAAGCTCTGAGAGATTCTTTGAACCGCATGAGACTCCCTCTGTTTTGAGCCGCATGAATTTTCCTGTTCTTTTCTATGCTTCTACATTACCTTCTATTTAATAGACGACTGAAATAGCCAAACCTCGTTAACTGATTCTATAGTATAACTATAAATGTATTGTGTGATTGTGATAAGTACTTTTCCTAAGGGATTGGTTAGATTAAGCTTATAGGACAAGTATGAGTGACTGACCATAGTAAACTTGGAAACCATTAAGAACGATTGTATTGATAGTATGACTTGATGATAGGGTATCCAAGATGGAGAAATGTAATATGTGGAGTACATATATACATTACACACACCACACTCTCAGTGAAAATTTAAAGGCAAAACAAGTTATTCAAAATGTACTCTTTATTGATATTGAATAATGAGATTACAATAGGCGCAAGGCCCTGATTACAAGTCTCTTAGGCTCACTTTTCTCTCATTTTACAAGTCACTCTGCTCTCTCTCATCTCTCAAATTACAATTGTCGATCCAACGGATGCTTCGGAAGGCAATGTCCATACATTATGTCCCGAATAAGTCTTTGACTCCACGCCGCCGCACGCTTCGAATCGCAAAGGAACTCCGTGCCTCGACGCGTCCAAGCGAGCTCCGCCACAAGCTTCTACCTGTGTCTGCACATGAAAAATGTATGGGTGTCAGTACTCAACTGTACTGGTGGAGTGAGCTCCTCGCCCACCCATACAAAATCGGTACGTTCATATACTTTGTGCAGCTTAAATCCCTTTACGATCGTCTTTCTAGTCTTGCCTTAGGATCAATTTTAAGACAACGACACCTGACCAAACCGATGTGCCACGACATGGTCGTGCTATAATGCCAACGTGTATTTCGATCGAGGCAGTGCCTCATCGCTTATGTACTTGACCGAACTTCAACTCGGGACAGCAGGGTCGTGCCATACTCTATACGTGACTTCAGCATATTCAAGACAGTGCCTTGCCGAGGAGAAACTTTTGCGATCTCGGTCGTACCAAGACTTTCACTTAAACTCAAGTGCCTCTCGACCAATTCTCGTGCCCACGACGTCAAGGGAATGACTCGTGCAGGTCATGCCTCTATACCTTGCTTAGACTTGTTCGTACTTCAAGATTTGAGGTCGTGCCTCTACTTATCAAGACTTATCCATGCTACCGCCTTGCGGCCTTTTTGTTTGACTCATGACCAACTTAGACAAGACTTGTGAAACATAGTATCGATTTCATGAATTTTCTGACGCCAAGTATCATGCTAAGCACGGTGCCTATGCTGCAGCCTAATCTTAGGCCCAGACATTATGTTACTGACTAGACATACATTCAAGTTCTAGACCCAATCCAAAGGCATATACGCAGTTTTGCCGCTATTCTGCCGACCCATCTACATGAGTGGTCACTAGCAATGTCAAGCTACCTTGGAACTCGGCTCGAGATATCGGCTCGTCCCTCCGTGGGTAGCCAGCCCCGAAAGTGCCAAGTATCTTCCATGCGGTTATCCAGCATCCTACCTTGAGCCGCCTCGCTTCTCTCGGGCCGACATGATCCCGGTGCCCCGACGATCACTCGAGAAGACTTCACCTTGTCGACAAGTTGTCCAATGACCATGCAAGACTCAACTCGATCTATCAAATCCTTCCTTAACATGACCAAGCTTCCCATCTTCCTATCGAGACTCCCAAGTAGCGAGACCGATCTCGTGTGCGAGACTTATCGAGACTTCCAAGTAGCGGGAACGATCTTGTGTGTTTCCTTGTCGAAACGTAACGAGACTCCCAAGTACCGGGACCGACCCCATGTACGGGACTTGTTAAGGCTTAGCGAGACTCCCAAGTAGCGGGACCGATCTCGCATGATTCCTTATCGAGACTCCCAAGTAGCGGGACCGATCTCGGCGACAACCAGTCGTATGGGCTTCCTTCGTCCGTGGCATACTCTCTACTAAACTGATCGTGGCTCGTGCCTTAGACAGGCCTGGTTCTCTAGGCGAAGCTATCGCTCAAGTCATATACTTTATACGACGAGCCTTGTTCTCGAGGGACTACGCGACTTGACAACCGCAGATAGAACAGGACAGTGCCACAAATGGCTTAGACCGACCGGCATAACTTTGCCTAACTTATTTGCGCAACGACTTGACAAGCAAAGGCTACGCAAAGCTTCGCATCGAGGGAACGTATCGTGCACGCGTTCAACTTGAACAACCAAGTTCTCGGGTGCCTAGACTTAAGCCAACAACCGCGCAAGACGACTTAACTCACGGGACGTACGAAGGCTATTCCAAACCTTGGACGACGGGACCGTACATACAATTTTAAGCATTCATGCGGACGACGCCTATGACTTGGCCAATTCGAGCGTTGGGACAAAACGACGAGACCGTGCATACTTTATCAAGCATTCAAGCGGGCGACGCCTATGACTTAGGCAAATTCGAGTGTCGGAGCAACTTAGCAACTTAGGCCAACTTCCTTCTCCCAAGCCATGGGACGAAGGATTCGAGTGTCACTTTGAAAGCACGCTGAACACACTTCTAAGATGGCCGTTGGACCTTTTCCAAGTTCTAACATATTTCGACCCGTCGGGATTATTCTCTTAGCTATGTGCGTTGTAGCTTTTATATTAGCCTACTTGTGCAAGTTGAAAATATGCAAGTTATTAAGTGAAGGCTAAGATGAGGCAAGTTCATCGAAACTACCCCACCTGAGCGAGGAGTCGACTCGGACGAGCGAGCCTTCGAGCAGCCGTTGTAAGGCTAAGTCCGAATGTCGTCGGCGTTTCGATTCCTCCGATTGACTTTACAGGACGGGGCACTACATCATACACTACTCGGAACAAGTCTCGTCCTCGAGACTTACTTAGTACTTATGCTTAGACCACTTGATCCAAGAACTCTCGTACGCACTCCGCCTACGCGTTCGTTCGATTCCGAGCCACGCTCGCACTATTATCAATCCTTTCCTTAACACGATTTCAAATCCTCGACACTTTCCAATCTTCAAGTCTCGTTGAATTCAACGTATCACTTGGTCGGATCGTGCACGCATTCCAGGCGTCCCTAAAATACATGCAGTCAGCAAAGCCGCATGATAGAGAATTCGTTATTCTCCCTCGAGTCGTATCGTGCACATACTCAGGCATCCCTAAAATATATGCATGTCAGCCGAATCTCGTGACGGGTATTCCTACATTCATGATTCACTCTATCCATCCATACCAATCCTCAAGATCAATCTTTCGATTGCTAACTCTTGAAACAGGGGCATCTCACCTAACCGCTAGGCCATTTCTCAAGGGTAAGTCAATGTCAGGATTGGAATCATAGTTCTCCAACAACAATGCCAACACTGACCCTAATCCTAGGGTCAAACCATGTCAGAAATACGGGGTTTTCTACCCAAGCTCGCGTCACTCAGATTTCTAAACATCAAGCACGATCACCTAATTCGCATCAAGGCACGCGTTGCGCATATTCGAATCCATTCAATTCACCAATTCTAACCAATTCATGTATTCGATCACGAGGTCGTCTAGCTCGACAATACGTTGTGCTCCAATCTCACGCGAGTCCGATTATCCACGGTGGTTCATGAATCATCATGCAACGCTCCCGCGAAATAATCATTCTCATCAGGACGTAACTCTTGTTTGAGTCTAGACTAATTCATTCTTGATACGCGGATTGGACCTACTCAATCCTCAAGTTCAATCATCAACACACGAAGTCATTCTCGAGTCCACCTTCGTGTCAAACCACAAGTCGAAGCATACAAATTGCCACGCCATGCAAGTCCGATCACTCCCGCTGTATGAATCACCATACCAATGCTCACGCGGAGTGATCGCCCTAATCAGCGTGACACATATGCGAGGCTGAAGTGGCGCTCGCATAAGACAATAATGTCGACGTTGGGGTTATCGTCGAAGCAATCCAAACATTTTATTTTCATCCAATCCAAGATCTCAATTTGATAGTCCGTTCGTCATTCGTTCAACTAGAAAATCCTCGAGCCAAGTCCATCTTTTCCTCGACACATTTCAACATTCCAAGCATAGCATCCATCGGAACAACGACATTTTACACGATCATCATTCCACGAATCAGAGTACCCCCGAGTTATCGCACATCGATTCTTGATACGCCTCAATGCCATCGATGATGTACATAACCTGACGATCTTCCTTTGCAACAAACTCTGAGTCATGCAACTGATGCTATTGTCCGAATTGGATATACCATAATTTTATTTGATCCAATCCAAAATCGTAAGTACGATCCTCTAGGTTTTCTCGATCAAGACATTAGCTTTTATTCATCATTCTGAACCATTTTCTAACTCGCGTTGCACATTCACAAGTTGTCCCAACGACATCTCATTCAGGACATTCAAAGCCACGACCAACTAAGCGTGACGCATTCTAAGGCTTTGTGCGATCGTATCGCCTCGCCGACATACTCGTTGTTACTCGTAATCCTCAATTTTCGTTCGAATGATTTTCTAAGACAAACCATACACCACTCAGGATTCGAGCCATCCGATCTAGTCCAATTCACGTTCACGTTACTCGCTAACACATCTTTCAGATTCGTTCGACGAATCCCTAGCGTAATCGCTCACATCGTCTCGACGTACTAAGTCGTTCACACTATTCCTCAAAATCCAAACCAATCTTCCGTGCACGCCTAAGCGTTAGTTCGATAGCGTTCCTATCGATATACACTCTAAGTGTATCTCCGTTCTCGACCGAGCGATACATGATATCGCTTGCAACTCGTTTGTACCAAAAAGTCGAGGTGCGCGATACGCGGCACAACTTAGCCAAAAGGCCGTGTGCATAGCCATCCCGTACGGACTATACTCCGAGTTTGCACGCTCACTTGCTAATGCCTACGTAGGACTAGTTAGTCACGCACGCGACTTGCTAACTTTAGCACGAGTTTTCTATCAAGTCAAGTTTGACACCGTTCGGCACAAAGGCCTTCCAATGCGTTCAATTGAACACTTGTACGAGCTTTCGAAAATATTTAGACTTATTGTATGGACATGCTGCAGGATATTTGAGAGAGAGCACACACTTTATAATCGATAACGAGCTTTCAAAACTAAGAGATCGACATGAAGTCCAAGGACGTAAAGCCGGGCTCTGATACCATTATGTCACGCCCTGCTCCCGTAGGAGTGATCGCCCTCGCTAAGGCGTGATGCCGCACGAGCCTAGATTGCATTCGTGCACGGCAGTTTCATAACGGCCGATTACAGCAGATGCGACGGGGTCGTCGCACAGAAGTCCTAAACAGAAATATTGAAACATGCAGCGGAAATTTAAAGGCAAAACAAGTTATTCAAAATGTACTCTTTATTGATATTGAATAATTAGATTAAAATAGACGCAAGGCCCTGATTACAAGTCTCTCAGGCTCACTTTTCTCTCATTTTACAAGTCACTCTGCTCTCTCTCATCTCTCAAATTACAATTATCGATCCAGCGGATGCTTCGGAAGGCAATGTCCATACATTATATCCCGTATAAGTCTTTGACTCCACGCAGCCGCACGCTTCGAATCGCCAAGGAACTCCGTGCCTCGACACGCCCAAGCGAGCTCCGCGCCATGAGCTTCTACCTGTGCCTACACATGAAAAATGTTTGGGTGTCAGTACTCAACTGTTCTGGTGGAGTGAGCTCCTCGCTCACCCATACAAAACTGACACGTTCATATACTTTGTGCAGCTTAAATCCCTTTACGATTGTCTTTCTAGTCTTGTCTTAGGATCAATTTTAAGACTACGACACCTAACCAAACCGATGTGCCACGACATGGTCGTACTATAATGCCAACGTGTATTTTGATCGAAGTAGTACCTCATCACTTATGTACTTGACCGAACTTTAACTCGGGACGGCAGGATCGTGCCATACTCTATTTGTGACTTCAATATATTCAACACAGAGCCTCGCCGAGGAGAAACTTATACGATCTCGGCCGTGCCAAGACTTTCACTTAAACTTAAGTGCCTCTAGACCAATTCTGGTGCCCATGACATCAAAGGAACGAATCATGTAGGTCGTACCTCTAGACCTTGCTTAGACTTGTTCATGCTTCAAGATTTGAGGCTGTGCCTCTACTTATCAAGACTTATCCATGCTACCGCCTTGCGGCCTCCCTGTTCGACTCATGACCAACTTAGACAAGACTTGTGAAACGTAGTATCGATTTCATGAATTTCCCGATGCCAAGTATCGTGCTAAGCACGGTGCCTATGCTGCAGCCCAATCTTAGGCCTAGACATTGTGTTACCGACTAGACATGCATTCAAGTTCTAAACTCAATCCAAAGGCATACACGCGGTTTTGTCGCTATTCTGCCGACCTATCTACATGAGTGGTCACTAGCAATGTCAAGCTATCTTGGAACTCGACTCGAGATATCGGCTCATCCCTCCATGGGTAGCTAGCCCCGGAAGCGCCAAGTATCTCCCATACGGTTATCCAGCATCCTACCTTGAGCCGTCTCGCTTCTCCCGGGCCGACATGATCCCGGTGCCTCGGCGATCACTCGAGAAGACTTTATCTTGTCGACAAGTTGTCCAATGACCATGTAAGACTCAACTCGATCTATCAAATCCTTCCTTAACATGACCAAGCTTCCCATCTTCCTATCGAGACTCCCAAGTAGCGGGACCGATCTCGTGTGTGAGACTTATCGAGACTCCCAAGTAGCGGGACCGATCTCGTGTGTTTCCTTGTCGAGACGTAACGAGACTCCCAAGTAGTAGGACTGATCTCATATGCAGGACTAGTCGAGGCTTAGCGAGACTCCCAAGTAGCGGGACCGATCTCGCGTGATTCCTTATCGAGACTCCCAAGTAGCGGGACCGATCTCGACGACAACCAGTCGCGTAGGCTTCCTTTGTCCGTGGCATACTCTTTACTAAACCGACCGTGGCTCGTGCCTTAGACAGGCCTGCTTCTCTAGGCGACGCTATCGCTTATGTCATATACTTTATACGATGAGCCTTGTTCTCGAGGGACTACGTGACTTGACAACCGCAGATAGAGCGGGATAGTGCTAGAAATGGCTTAGATCGACCGGAATAACTTTGCCTAACTTATTTGTGCAACGACTTGAAGAACAAAGGCTACGCCAACCTTCGCATCGAGGGGACGTTTCGTGCACGCGTTCGACTTGAACAACCAAGTTCTCGGGTGCCTAGACTTAAGCCAACAGCCGTGCAAGACGACTTAACTCACAGGACGCGCGAAGGCTATGCCAAGCCTTGGACGACGGGACCGTGCATGCATTTTCAAGCATTCATGCGGGCGACGCCTATGACTTGGCCAATTCGAGCGTTGGGACAAAACGACGGGACCGTGCATGCTTTATCAAGCATTCAAGCGGACGACGCCTATGACTTCGGCAAATTCGAGTGTCGGGGCAACTTAGCAACTTAGGCCAACTTCCTTCTCCCAAGCCACGGGACGAAAGATTCGAGTGTCACTTTGAAAGTACGCTGAACATACTTCTAAGACGGCCGTGGGACCTTTTCCAAGTTCTAGCATATTTCGACCCGTCGGGATTATTCCCTTATCTATGTGCGTTCGTAGCTTTTATATTAGCCTACTTGTGCAAGTTGAAAACATGTGATTTATTAAGTGAAGGCTAAGATGAGGCAAGTTCATCGAAACTTCCCCACCTGAGCAAGGAGTCGCCTCAGACGAGCGAGCCTTCGAGCAGCCGTTGCAAGGCTGAGTCCGAACGCCGTCGGCGTTTCGATTCCTCCGATTGACTTTGCGGGACGGGGCACTACACTTGTGTCCCATCCATTTGAGCCCCCGCATGCTACTTATTTACCCATGATCGTAAACCCCTAAAATTAATCTATTTATTTTGCCAAACCCGATTTGGACCCGATCCAGCTCAACCGAACCCAAACCCAAGCTCCATGTTGTCCTCTCATGACTACCCAAACACCCCCATATAATTTTTCTCTTTTTTCCTATTTAAAATATCTCTTTCTTTTTCTGTAAATATCTTTCTCTCTCTTTCTAATATGTATATATATATATATATATATATATATATATATACAAATCTCTCTCTCTCTCTTATTACTCACACACACACAACCCCCCCAACACCAGCACAACACTCCCCTCTCTCAGCCGACTTCCCTCTCTTCTCTTAAATATCTCTCTATATTCTCTTTTTCTCTCTCTTTCTTTTACATATATATAACTCTCTCTTTTTCTCTCTACTTATACTCACACACACAACTCTCTCTCTCTCTCTCTCTCAACAGCACATACACACACACACCCCTCACCCCTACTTCACAGCCGACACCCCTACCTTCATCACCACCACCACAAATACCACTTCCACCACCACGAGCACCACCACAGCCACCTCCCTCCTTCTTCTTCACCACTCCATCACCATTATCTACAACACCACCACCTTCACTATTATCATCATCAACACCAACACCATCATCAACACCATCTCTACCACCACCGCACGCCGCCTGGCCCCCTTGCCGTCGTCGTGCCCCCGCCAGGCCGGCTACCCACCGCCAGCAGTAGCCGCAGCGTAGCAAGCAGCAGCTGCAGTGCGCGCAAGCAGCAGCTGCAGTGCGCGCAAGCAGCAGCCGCGGCCAGCCACCATGCGCCGTCGCCGAACGCCACCGTGGTCGACCACCGCAAGCCTCCCCGTGACCCCCTCGCCCGGGCGCACCTCCGGCAAGCCTTCCATGGCCACTGCCCTCTTCTCCGACGCGTTAAACACACGATTCGTGCATTTGGCACGAGATCCAGTCGTGACGCGCGAGTTTTGAAGTCAGAATTCGTATTTTATCGTAGCGACTTCGTGCACATTTTTCGAGAGATCCGACCGTTGGATCGATGAACTCTTTGCTCTGTCACAATCTCGGCATATAGCTCTTCACTCCCCTCAAGTTTTATCCATTAGTTTTATCGTTTGATACACAAAATCGGCCGCAAAGTTGACCGTTTAAATTGTATAATTTTTGGACAGTTTTGCGGAGCCAACTTCGTCAGCTCGTAACTCCGCCGTCGTAGCTCCGTTTGGTGTACCACTAGTTCCTGTGCCTAGCTGGTATAACCTTCTTTCTACCCCTTAAGTGTCGTTTCATTGTGAGCACGTTTTGTTGGTTGAATTTGACGCCAAAGTTGGTCGTCCGAATTCTTAATTTTGTACTTGTAAAATTCTATTTTTGAACCCGGGACTCCGGATTCAATTTCTGACACCACCAGCAGACTTGTGGCATCGTTCTGGCACGATTTCATATAAATTTTGCTTGATTTGGAGGACGTAGGCCCTGGCATGCATTTCGGTGCAAAGTAGGCCCCACAGTCCGATTCAACGGTTCACTTTGAGATCGGCTCCTCGGAATCCAATTTTGGATATACTGTTGAGTTCGTATCATCATTCTGGACTCGTTGACATATAATTTACTGAGTTTTGAGGACATTGCCTCTGGCACGCATTTTTGTGCAAACCAGATTCCAAATGTCCGGGTCAACGTGTCATTTTGAGATCGGCTCATCGGAATCCAATTTCGAATATACCGTTGAATTCGTGTCGTCATTCTGGACTCGTTGACATACACTTTGTTAGATTTAGTAGACTTTGGCTCCGGCACACTTTTCCGTGCAAACCGGATTCCAAATATCCAGGTCAACGGACCATTTTGTGATCGGGTCATCAGAATCCCATTTCGGACATACCGTTGGGTTCGTATCGTCATTCTGAATTCTTGGACATATAATTTTCTAGATTTTGTTGACTTTTATCCTGACACATTTTTCGGTGCAAAGTGGGTCCAACGACGGATATCATTTTGATCCAAAATTTCTATTTTGCTCCTGTGTCAAAATTAGATTTATGGGTAGGCTATCCTAGCTAATTTGACCATTCTGGACATGTTGATGATATTTGATTTGTCATCCAACGATATCTGTAGATTTTTGCTTATGTATTACCTTTAATTATAATTAATTATTATTATTAGTATATATATTTATATGCTTGGTTTTTGTAAAACTCTAAAGTGATCCTTGTGTTTTAAAGGGCCCTAAGTGTTGGTTTAGATATAGTGTCACCCCATATTGGACTTTTATGCTAGGTCCCCACTTAGCTAGTGTCTAGTTAGGAGTCGTGTCACACTACTAGTGTAAAATATTGAACATAGTTTAGAGACTGAGATTGTGTATCATTTTGACAGGACACCAGACATCTATATCTTCATACTCGTATCCTTGCCTTGCTCGAGGCGAGTACCCCTACAAAATTTATTTACTGCATATGATAATGAATTGCATATGAACCATGTTAATACAGTAATTTAAAATTAAAAACCATATCTTACAGGTTTCTATATATCTAGCGTATGCTTCACATGCTTTAATTATACTGCTCTCAGGATCTTTAACATGCTTTAATTATACTGCTCTCAGGATCTTTAACATGCTTTAATTATACTACACTCAGGATCTTCCACATGCTTTAAACTGCTCTCAGTACCTACCATGCTTTATACTGCTCCCAGTATCTTTCACATGTTTTAAACTGCTCTCGTATCTCTCACTTGTTATAACTTGGGTTATGGGAAAACTGATAGTTGAGTACGTTATCATGTCCCCTTCTCCCGTACGTATATACCGAGCAAGGTCATATTTTATATGCATACCTTGTCGTAGGCCATTATCCCACATTTCTGTACGGATGTACATCTATGCTTGTACACTTGTACGTATGTACATTTTATTTACATGTAGCACAGTACATTGTGCACCTATTAACGATCACGTACCTGCTCCAGTTTTAAACAATATATATACATGTGTCGCCATGACAAATGTATTCCTGACATGATAGATTTGTGATATGACATGATTGTGATACGACATGAGATATGACATGATTTTTATTTATTACATCTTATTTCATTCCATGCTCAGTATGTTTAGTTTGTAGAACCAGTACTTGCTCTCGTCCTGACAGGATAACGTTGTAGGTATACTTTCGGAGGAAGATTTGCTCTGTGATCTTTTCTATGGACCCACTACAGAGGACCGGACTTTTGCTCCCGAGAAAGTCCCCGCAGGGAACCTCGCTTGGTAGTCTCGCTTAGATTATTTTTGGCTTAGTTATTAAACTGTTTAGACTATATCTTGTAGTCACTGGACTTTGTCTCCAGTTTGATACTTTGGAAGTGTATTATTAAGTCTGTACTTATTTTATTTTTGCTTATAGATGTTGTGTTGTGATGAACCTTTTAAATATGATATTTGAACTGTTAGCAGCTTAGATCCTTTATTGTCTATTCTTAGAACAGCTTACTACGCTTTAACCAAGCGTAGGCTGGACATGGCTCGGCCCGGCCCAACAATTTGGGTAGCGGGTCGTGACAATCATACACCGCATGTATGATTAACCAGGCCATATATCCTTGTAAAATTTCTCAAGTCGATCTCATGTTGAAACTAGTGCTTGCTCACATAGATAGCATTATTCTTAATTTTTGTACATGATATATCATGTTCTCTTGCTCTTGTACTTATTTTCAACTTTACTCACGTGTTTGCTATATTCATGTACTTGTTATATTATCTTATATATTCTCTTTATTTACTGTTACAAAGTCTTTATCATTTACTAGAACTATTATTAGAGGTGTACTTTGCTCCAATTTTGACTGAATATATTTTTCCCAGAAGATTTAGATGACGATTACCTTACTTACTATGGTCCACATGATGTAGTATGCGTAGACCAAGAGACACTGATTCAGGAGGGTTTAGCTCCAGCAGAGGAGGCTTGATTAGCGACTTAGTTAGAGTAGATTTGTCTCCAACTTTATGAGTCTTAGAATGTTATTATTTGAGACTTGTATTTGAAATAGTTGACACTTAGACGTTCTTTGGACTTGTGTTATATTTATGTTAGATTTCTCTGGATATTTCATATCATGATATTATGTCTTTATCATGCCATTTATCTTCCTTATAGTCTTGATTTGAGTATGAATATTATCATTATTTGTCCTCCGTTTGGAGTTGAGATATCTTGACAAGTTATGATACATATTGCTAGTTAGCATAGTAGACCTAGACAGTGTTCTACCGTCGATGCTACAACGTAGGCTGGGCGTTGTCACATACTCGTGTCCCTATATTAGTTGCGGGTCGTGACACCTCGACCCTACTATGTGTCGAGAATCTTTTGTATATTCGGAGGAACTAGAAGCTCGTCCATCCAATTGAAGTAGTCTGGTCATCTTGAATCTTTTCTTTTGAAGTTAGAAGATTCCGTTGGAGGTTTTACTTTTGTTTTATTTTAATAAAAGGTTATGATGTGTGGAACAGAATATTATATTATATATATATATATATATATATATATATATATATATATATATGTATATATATATATATATATATATTTTTGTATATATATATATATATATATATATATATATATATATATATATATATATATATATATATATATATATATATATATTTATATATATATTTTATATATATATTTTATATATATATATTTTTTTACATATATATAAAATATATATATATATATATATATATATATATATATATATATATATATATATAAATATATATATATTACATATATATATATATATATATATGTGTGTGTGTGTGTGTGTGTATATATATATTATAAATGTGTACAAGTCCCCTCAACGCACTTGATTGGTCATGAGCTCACACCAATTAGGGTTATACATGCCTCATGGGGGCCCTAGCAATTAAGATTTCTAATAACGTGAACATGCCCCCCTCCAATGCACTAAATGATAATACTAACTGATTAACCCTACATGTCCATTTATAGATTCTCGAGCGATAGATACTTGAGAATCATCTTATAATGATGTGCATGTAGAACTAGATAACCTCAAGCTAGCAGTGGCGAGTATTCTCGTATCTCGCCACATGTGATAATTTTGAATAATTCCTCGCGTTGGGTTGTAATACGAAATATCTACACATTATGGTCCAACACTCAAGGCTAGGAATGCAAAAAGGTTTACTTATAGGCAAACAAATATATAGTCAATATTTGCTAGAAGATCAAAAAGTATGAAATGACGAGCACAAATCATGAGCTGAAAATAAACATAAGGTGACCATGCATCATTGTTCAAGCTTGTGAGCAACAAATAAGGCTCTATACAAATCCACAAAGATTTTGTGGACGGGAGCAAACATTCTTAACACGGACATGCCATGCTAGCATTTAGCATGCTTGAATTGATCAAGCTTATAAGCTCTGGTACATGGTTACCAGTCTGTATATTGTCAATATATATCGCTAGTATACTACCTATACCGGTTATAGTGCATGAAAGTTTTGGCCACTTCCTGATTCGATTCTCGTTTTGATCAATCAATCACCTAACATCACAAAACCATAGATAACCAAATAATAAAGCTAATCATAAACAACAAAAGAGGGTTTAGGGAAATCACGATTAAAATCGGTACCAAATCCGAAAAGAACACCCAAGAGAACAAGGTTATTCTGCCATGCCAATATACTGGTGGTATGACGCTAGTATATTGCCTATACTGGCAACAATGCAGAATAGTCATGATTTTCATCATTTCGATCCTGATTTCGATCTACTGATCGTCCAAACCATATATACTAGTGCTTCATGCATGTGCGACTACATGATGATTCATGTGTAGAATTGCATATTATCACAAAATCTATAATTGAGTGTCAAAATTGTGAAAAGTAGTATAGGGTTTGATTTTGTGACTCAAATAGAGTGTGCTTCTTAGAGAAGTGTGCTAACACAACACTATTAGCAAAAGACACGCATAAATTGAAAATCGAAGGCCAACTCACAAAAAGCCACATGCATGCAATAAAAATCTACAATCTATTTTTTTGACACACGACAAGTACATTCAGGGAGTCCTCATGGCTTGTGTGTGTGTCTAATGTACAAAAAATTGATAACAAGTAGAATAAGGCAATACCTCCAAACAAAGTAAGTTATACTTGCCTTGAGGCGACACTCGACGAAGCTAGGCTATTGACATGGGCATCACGTCTGCCTCCAGGTCGAATCAAGCAATCATAAACCCCGCTCCACTCCTCGCAATCCTAGACTTGGTTGAGACGAGATCTCACTCACTTCGAGTGAGAGATAAATAGAAATTGAGAGGAATCAAGAGTGTGACAGAGAGAGGCCGATGTAGAGTATTGGAGAGTAAAAAAAGTGGAGAGAGAGAGATAAATCAAAATGAGCAGAAGAATGAGAGTTTATTACTTATACAGACTCTCAAGAACAAATCCTAACCATTCGATCAAGGCCGAACAGTTAAAAACAAAGCTTCATGAATCCACCCGACTAGTATACTGACGATATATTGTTGGCTTGTATTTTAGCCCTAAAAGTCAAGGTTACGATTGACCATTCTAATCTGTTCCTAGTCCAGGGTCCCTAGCATGCTTATTAGGGGTTTCTACAAGTCTAGGGTGGTCTACTCATTAGTTAGGTTACACAGGAAAGCTAAAAACTTAATTATGTTGCGTATGTCATTTGTTTATATTTGAAAACTAGGTATCGCTCGAGTGTCCCACTGTCGTGATATTGTGACACAAAATCAAGGATCTTTTGATGATAACATGTTGAAAGTGTTGGATTAGATTTTTAAATATTAGACTTAGATATAAGAGATGGTGTAATTAGTGTAGAGGATTTATAGGAGGTTCATGTTATTAAGGATATAAGGGTTAATTGCATCAACTACCCATATGTTTTACACTTATTACATGAACCACCTCTACTTTGAAACTAATTACACGATATAGTGCCCCGTCCCTATATCGTGCCCCGTTTTTATCTATGAGGTGCACGAGAAAGAAACAATGTCGCTATCGATTCAGTCGGGACCGATAGGTCGGAATCGGTTGAATCGGTCGAACGGGAACGATTGAATTAAGATCATTTTCTCGTTATGTAAAGGCTTCTTCAGAATCAAGTTCCATATTCAGTGGGTTTCATCTCAAGGATTGGCTCTGCGGCTGAGTCGCGATAGACCTCCCGTTGTTCTGCTTTTCATGCCGCAGACTACTTTGGCTTTGGTTTTGGTGAATGTATTTTCATAAATATTTTCGATTATTTTCATGCCTTGCATTTTTGAACTTTGCATTCGTATCGAACTCCTTAAATAGTGCAGTGTTCTAATCAGTTGCTTATGTGATTGCAGATGATCGCGTATGCGACGTCTAAGCACAGCCAACCAGTCGCCTGATCGCATATACTGACCCTCGCTCTTTGCAGGTGCCAGGAATCAGGAAGAACGCGCCAACTAGCTAGGCGACGTTCGTGCTTTTGAAGCTTCGACAGCACGTCGAAGACCCCCATCGCATCAACTTTTGAAGACTCTCTACAAGTCCAAAAAACATGTCTCGGCATCCCTCGCATCCCGGTGGTTGGAATACTTTTGTTGTATATAAGGGATATATGTATCGAACGGCTATCTCATCGGCATTCCTTTTGTAATCGAGTCATGTTGTAAAGCCCGTGCGGCACGATTGCAATAGAGTATGTAAATGATGTCTATTATTAATAAAACACAAAGTTTCTCTATCTCAATGTGTTGTTCAATTTGTCTGCACTCTCTTTTAGATGTTGTGTTTCGGATTAACTTATGACTATGCCTTGTGTGATCGCAACCTAGGTTCGTACGGCATCACGCCCTGTAGACGACTATCGATTCTTCAGAATCGGGGCATGACACACGACAGCCCTTATAGTTTATATTTTCTATAGAAACTAATAACACTGACCACCCCTATGGTTAATAAAATTTATAAAGGTGAGGGGTGGTCAGTGTAATTATTTTCTGAATAGGGGTAGTCCGTGTAATACTCATAAAACATAGGAATGGTCAGTGTAATTAACCCAAGATATAAGGTATGGTAGATTGTTTGTTTGTATAATTGATTATATTTTTGTTTGCTTAACTGTTTAGTTTTGAATTTTTTGGGACAAATCTTTTTAAGGGAATAGTTTGTAGCATTCGCTACTCATAATATCCTAATTAGTACACTAATTACTTATTAAATGGGTCACATTATAACTTATGTTGAATGAGGATTACCAAAACGATGTCCATAACAATATACTAATAAGAAGTAAGCTGTAAACTAGGACTAGTAGTCTAAGTTCCCCAAAAATCTTACATTATATTTTTATTGCAGTTTACAACTTATAAAGTTCGTACGATTTATTAGGTAGCTTTTACCTAAGAAAAAATAATTATCAACATGCGATAATAATTACTATAGTAAACCCTTACTATAAAATAGGCCAAAATTTTATATTTAGGTTTCTGGTAGCCTAAAATAATTACTAGAATTTTCTAGAATTTTTCAAATTTATTAATAATTTTTACAGCCCAATTTTTAGGAATTATTTGGTAATTAAGAAAGCCTATGAAAAGGAATTACTAGTAGTCTGTAGAAATTGTTGTAGAGAACCACGACTATAGAATGACACAAACTTGGATATTAGGTTTCTAGTAGCCTAATAGATTATTTGGAATTTTTTCTAATATTTTTTGGATTTAGATAAACAATTTATAGGAATTAAAAATAATTTATCGACAAAATGTAGGAATTAACTAGTCAACCCCAACCATAAAAATACCAAAAACTAGATAATTAGGGCTCAAGTGGCCTATTAGATTATCTAGAAGTTTCCTATATTTTTTCTATAATTGTTAGATAATTTTTAAGGTCCTAAAACCATTAGAAGTAATTAAATAATCATTTTATACAATTAATAAGTATTTCCTAATCAATTCCTTATTAATTAAACCATATCGAGGGACGTGGCACATCCAGAGCCGATTCACCCTGATGGGTGGATCCTGGGCTGTCAAATCAATTATTGGGTTTCATATATATAAAACTTTTTGGTTATTTTAGGGTTTTTATTCTAAATTTTTGGCACCAATTTTTAACATCTTTCCAACTTCCAAAGGCCAAGTTTCATCCCCAACTATATTTTTGTGCACCCTTTCACAGAAATTTTAGTCTTTGAGTTATGTTTTAAAGTAATGTGTTTTAAGGGCCCAAATTCCAACCATTCACTTTACGACATCTATAGAAGTAATAACTACTCTGAAATAGATCGATTTCAGACCCTTGGCAATCTATTTGTTGTTTTGGAACCCTGGTAAGACCCTCTAACTATTGTTCATTTTCATAATTAATATTATTTTCCATCTAATTTTAGGTCTCACTTTCTTATTAAATTATAAATTAATATCTCAAAACGTGCATTGTTTGGACAATTGGTCTATTCTAGCAATCTTATATTACTGAGATCTACAAATATGTCTGGTCAAATTTCAGTTTTTGAACAATTGGCATTTTGGTGAACCGATCACCTCGATTTGTGTGTCATAGGCTAACTGATTTTGAAATGTGAATTTTTGTTTTAAACTATTTTTAACCCATAATACACACACATACACACACACACACACACACACACACACACACACACATATATATATATATATATATATATATATATATATATATATATATATGGATTAGGTTAATTTAACCCTAAGTAAGATATAAATTTCTTGTAAGCAACATTAATGTGATACATTCTTAGTAATTAGGTAATCCAAATTTGGTGTTTGATAATTTGTGTGTTAATTTTCCAATACAGGGAATTCATCGGAATCGCTTAATAATTGTTAGATCGTGGATAGCATGGACTTTTCATAGCTCTAAAGTTGATTAGTTAGTATTTCCATTTGGAGGATCAAACAAGTACTTCTACAAGCAAGATATTCTTCGAATTACTTTTATATTGTGTCATAATTAAACTACATGCTTCTCATATGCCCATATCATGTTGAACATACACACACAAGTGGAAAAGTTACTATAGTGAGATTCTTGTTTACTTGTTCTTCATATCGATATCATGGTCATATTCTTTTTGTGAGATCTAGGACTTGGGGAGAAGTACAATCACTAGTTACAATGAACTCCTTGTTACTTGTTCTTCACTATATATCTTGCACTTATTAGATGATCTTGTTACATATATTCTATCACTTATTATTTGCCCTCATGTTTAGTTCATTACATGCCATATATCATACTTGTACTCTATAGAGGATATTACTTGTTCCAACCCCGACTGGATGGATATTCTTCTAACAACTTTAGACAACGGGATTTGTCCTTATAATCTATGGTGAGTATATTGGTAACACTGATCTTTTACCTGATTTTTTGATTACTTGGAGTAGCGTATTCTTCTTCCTTATGCTTTCAAACATTATTCTATCTTATCTAGATTTAATTAGTTTACTTATTCTACTCCCAGGACTTATTTATCTTTTGGAGTTGAATTGGATCTTGGATGAAATATTTATTACTTGTAACATTTAGGACATTTAGGCCTATTATTATGTCTCTTTTTTCATGTCTTGTGATTATTTAATTTATGTAGATGTTGATTTACGAGATTATATGGATATAGATTGTACAGATGATATTTTGGCTTAGTTATTGTGATTGGTAGATATTGATGATATAGACAACATACTACCGTAGATTTTGCGATGTAGATCGGTCGTATCCACATATTCGTACCCAAATATTTGGGAGTGGGTCATGATAGAGCAGAACCATCTCTATGAGACCAAAAGGAAGCTTGTATCTCGCTTCATGGAAGGGTACAAGCCATCGATCCAATGTTGGATCACGGTTCAATGCATCCCTAATATGGTAGATGCCAGAAATCGAGCGTAGCAAGCCGACCGACTGTTGTAGAAAGATGGTAGTAAAACGACAAATCAATGTGGCAATTAGAGATGGTGGATCGACTAAATATCGATTCAGTGGAGGAAGCCCTGAAAAACGGGAAGTTTGGTAGAGAGAACAATGTGGAAGCATGGCTCACACCTGTTCCGGCAACCTATATATATGCCAAACCCATTATTGGCAAGTGTTTCAAGTACAACCAATCGGGTCACTATTCAAATGATTGTTCACGAAGGAAGGATTTGTCTTATTCAAGTGATTGTTCACGAAGGAAGGATTTGTCTTACATTGGAGAAGAAACATTCGACGAAGAGATGAGTAATGACGACATCAATTGTGAACCCCACGAATCAAAAGAAGAAGAGGCATTCCTTGGCGCAGTGTGGAAAATTGTACTGGCACAAAGACATGACAATTTTTTGCCAAGGAACAAGTTCTTATGAACTTGGTGTACCATCAAGTGCCAAATTTGGAGTCGTGATCGACAGAGGCACCAAGATAACGTCGATAACTGACATGTGGTGAAAGCTGCAGGAATGATGTTAGAAAAGCACCCAGAACCATATCCTACTAGGTGGATTCATGATGTGCTAATCATTCATATGACTGAATAGTGTCGTGTCCCCTTCTCCATTAGAGCCTACAAAGACGAGATATATTATGATGTAATCAGTGGCGTACCCAGGAATTTAATTTAGGGGGCACAATGTTTACTATTAAAATAATAATAAATTATAATAACACATTTATATTTTTAAAGATATTATATATTAATATCAAATGTCATAAATTATTACAATCACTAAATAACTCTTTTGTTTGACAATAAAAACCTTTGAGACTTCATATTCTCGAAATATTGAATGACATCTTTATAGTCAACAACATCCAAAATGTCTCTATCAATATATGCCACCAAACAATCATTCATCATCGTATCTCCCAATCAATTACCTAATGAAGTTTTGATAATTTTTATTGCAGAAAATACTCTCTCTACAGTTGAATAGTATATTATTTTTCATCTTGCTCTTGAGATTTATTGAAAAATTTGAACAGTTTTTCATCTGAAAGTATCCAATTTTGAAATGTTAGCCAAGATTATGTATTTGCGTTTTGAAATATTAACCAAGATTATTTTAGCCAAGATTATTAAATAGTTTGAACAAAAGTATGAAGTTGCTCTAAAAAACAACCCAAGTATTTAACCGAAGTATGAAGTTTCTCTAAAAACATTAATTTTAAACAAGTAGAAGGAACATAATTTACTTAATGCAACTCACTTGAACTTGTTGAAGAACTTCTTGATCACCAAAATCAACAAGAACTTAAATTTGGGTAATCTTCATGATATTAATAAAAACTGCAGGAAAAATATCATTAGAATAAAAAAATAACTATGAGACGAAATATTCGATTTGGTATGCAAAAAAAAGAGACGAGATCTATTCTATTTGGAATAAAAAACTGCAGAAAGAAAGAATTCCAAACGATGGAATCCAGTATCTTCCTTGCCACCAATAAATTTACTTTAAACAAATTCCAAACGGTTGAATCCCCATGCTTCCCGTGCTAACAAAATTTACTTTACACAAATTAAAATATAACTCTCAGCAAAAATTCTAAGGCCGAGCCTTTCTGCATATAAAAAAAAAAATCCTAGCTAATTGCACATTCATGTTATTGTTGGAGTGGGTGGGGTTCCCAACCTATGTGGAGAAGACCCCGGAGTGCGACGAGCGCCGTTCGTGTGTCGAAGAAGCTCGGGAAGTAGGCGACGAAGTTGCTGCTGTTGCTGCTGGAGCTGCTGGAAGCAGGGGATCCGAGTTCGGGCCGAACTCGGTCCCATGGCGAGTTCGGGCCGAACTCGGTCTGGCCGTTCCAGGGTTTGGCCAGTAGGTGCTGGTTGTCCCACACAGAGTTCTGGCCGAACTCTGTGTCGTCGGGGGCTGAAGCGGATTTCTGGATGAGTTTTCATCATTGGATCTAATCCAACGGTCCAGGTTGGTTGCGGGATTAGGGAGATATATTGAGTTTTCTCAACCCTAACTCATTATCGCAAGAAAACACAAGTTTGAGAGAGGAAGGAGGCAAGAGTGCCATTGCAACTTCGGAGAAGAAGGCGGAGGATTGAAGGTCGTTTTTGAAGGAGATCGTGTTTCGGGTAATCTCTACTCGTCGTTCTCGCTCTTCGTAGCCTTGTAATCATTGTTCTTATCTCTGAGTGTTGTGGAGATCCGATTTGGATCGGAAGGAGTTTGTAGAGGGTATAATTCTTCTATTCCATTAGTGGAGGCTTCTCAGGGTTGGACTCCGATCGTCCCGTGGTTTTTTCCCGCAAGGGTTTCCACGTCAAAAATTCTCTGTGTCTGCGTGGATTGTTTTGTGTGATTGTTTTTGGGTTCGTGCGTTGTATTGCTCGGTCCTCTCGCAGGTACTCTCCGGTTTAGGAAAAGGTTTCCGCGTTTCTTTCCCAACAGAGTGGTATCAGAGCTTTGGGTTCAAAGGGTGTCAGGAGTTGACAGAGGAACCAGAGAGGAGAGATGGACACGAAGCCGGTAAGCATGGTGAATCTGAACGGCACAAACTATCATTATTGGCGGGGCAAGATGAAGGATTTGCTATTTGTCAAGAAGCTGCATCTACCTATGTTTGCAACCGAGAGGCCCAGTGATAAATCCGAGGAGGAATGGAAGTTCGAACACATACAGGTGTGTGGGTACATACGACAGTTTGTTGATGAGAACGTGTACAACCACGTTGCCAATATTGAGCACGCGAAGACGTTGTGGGATAAGCTGGAATCCTTGTATGCGAAGAAGATCGGGGTAAACAAGTTGTTCCCGATCCGAACGATGATGGGTCTGCGATACAAGGATGGGGCGTCTATTTCGGATCACTTGAGTGAGTTCCAGGGCGTGGTTGACCAGCTATCTTCTATGGGAGTCAAGTTCGACGACGAAGTTCAGGGACTGTGGCTGCTGTGTACATTGCCAGACTCGTGGGAGACCGTACGAGTATCTATGATCGCTTCTGCTCCAGAGGACGTGGTCAGTCTGGAGTTTGCCAAGAGCGGGATGTTGAATGAAGAGATGCGGAGACGTTCTCAGGGCACTTCATCCACATCCCACCACTCAGAGGCACTTGTTTCAGAGAGCCGCGGAAGGGGCAAAAGCAGGGGTCCAGGTTGTAATGCCCCGCTCCGCACGGCGCATTACGCTGAAGTGTTGACTCAACGAGTCGCGTGGACCGAAAGAATGTATCGATGCAAAACGATACGAGAGCTAAGTTGTCCCGAGCAACGCATCAAACTGAGTCGATGCGTAGAGTTGCCTTGTCCCTAAGAATGCATCGAGTGAATCGATACGAAGCGCCGTATTGCCCCGAAGGATGAGTGCATTGAATCGGCTTGAAGATTCTAAGAAATCGAATTGACCAAGGCGCAAGTCCGAATCGAAGCAAGTATTGATTTTAGTTGGTTTCGTGTGCAGGTCATACTTTGACGGGAAAATATTAGAGGTCGATCTTTTGCAATATTTAGTAAGGGGTCCGCGAAATCAAATCGTCGCCTTGCGACGGGCCGAGACTTGGGCACGCTAAGGCAAATCAGACGTATAACTCAATGAAGCACGAAGTGCTCGAATGGCTGAGTCAGGAGAGTGGCCGTGCAACAAAGTTATAAAATCGAGCCGCATCGGCTCGGCGAAACGACGAAGGCCTATCGACTCAAGGTGGGAGGATTGACTTCTTTTTACTCCTTCATTCGATAAGTCAAATATATCATTGTATGCTAAGTTAACCTATCGACGCCACGGGCGTGGCCGATCGGAGATAAAATCATAGTGTGAGTCGAACAATAAGTTAGAACAATTGAAATGAAACGTGCATCAATATGCACGATTCGCTATGGGACATTGGATATCGCTAAGGCGAGCGCCTCGGTGCGCAAGCCGCAAGAACATGGGATAACTGTAATTGGCAAGTGCCTTAGTGCACGAATTATACCATGCCTTTGCTGCACGAGTTAGACGGCTAGAACATTGAAAGACAATAGGCGAGCGCCCTAGCGCGCAAGCCCCGAACATTGAATGCTAAGTTATAGAACATAGAAATATGGTCGGAACGTGCCTACGTGCACGGGATAATAAAAGATGGCTTCGTTGCGAGAGAATACAGTTGCGGTATGAATGTGGCGGAACTGTCGGATATGACATGTTGCCTCGAAAGGTGTTCGAGACCTTCGGGTCGTTCGGTTGACGAGCATTGAGTTGAGGCACGATGCCATTGAATCATCAAAACGAAGTACGAAACGAAAGAACATAGAAAGCTAAATAGAAGAAATGCGAGACGATAAGTCTGAGTCTCGGACTCAAGACTATGTTTGGTTGTTTGAATTTAACTGTTGAATGATAGGGCGTTGCATGGTCGATTGGAATGGGCTCGAGATTAATGTGATATTAACTCGTGCACGAGTGTTTCCCCCAATCGGATAGATACCGGATGCGCCCCGGAACCGATTGGCCGCGGAGGGATTCGAATAATCTTTGTAGGCGCACATCAAACTAGATGGGAAAAGCCGCAAATGATGGTATGCAGCGGGAACGTTTCGGTTGTTTTGGGATTGTGACCCAACCCGTGAAACGCCGCGCAGCCCAACCAAATAGTGAGAAAAGAAGGAGAGAAAAGAAAGGAACTCCTTTAGTCCATTCCGGCGCGGATACGCCAACGGCCTTCATATAGTTAAGGAACGATGGATTGAAAGTGTAGGCGCATATGCGTCCCGCATAGAGATCCTGCTTAGAGATGCACATATAACATGACAGGAAAGGATTACGGTGTATTCACCTTGCGTCGGTGCAAAGGGCGAGTGCGTCGACTTGGTAAGTCGTGCCACGAATCAAATACGAGATTGCTTGTTTGCTTGCCTATTCAATTCGATAACATGCTGCTACGATAACATGCTTTACGCTTTCAAAGAAATCATGAAATTGACCCTAAGGAGAACATAGCAAGATCATAAGCTAAGTTGCATGATTCAACGTAAATATTAAAGATGTTGGTTTGGAAAGATGATCTTTGATATCAGTACATGCGAGGACGAACGTACTGATCCCCCACTAGCTTCATGCAGGGTGCAGGGAATGGATTGCTCGCGGCGAAGCGTTGCTTAAACGTGTTAAGGCTTGGAATGTCGAAGCGCATTGAAGCGTGCTATCGCATTGACGCTCGGACTACGCAGCTGGATTGATGCGGCCGAGATATAGAAGGCATGATGCATGGAACGGTAAAATCTTTTGTGGGCAAGAGAGAACCTGAGTGTTGTAGCCAATCTGGCATATATTGTTAGGCTATCGAAAGCTATTGTAATCTCAGTTTCAGATATCAATAAAGAGAATTGTTTCGTATACTCTGTTTTCCTATCGTTGTTAATATCAAATCAAAAGATAACCATTTGAGAACTTGTCATCTTGCCTTGCACGAGTGCAACTCCAGGCTCGTGCGGCATCACGCCCCCTGCGAGGACGATGATTCGGGTGATTCCGGGTCGGGGCGTGACAAATTGGTATCAGAGCTCTAGGCTCAATTTCCTCTGGATGCTCGCTTCATTACAATTCGAAAAGTTGCCCACCACCACTTGATATCACTCTTGACTCTACTCGATGCCGCATTGGATGTTCCATACAATAAGTCTAATACAAATCATGAAATTTTGCCGCATGTGTTTTGGAAATTTCATGATGTTTGCTAAGAAAGTCGCGAAGGGTATATTGCATTGAATGCAAACGAGCCGTAAAAATGTTAGTTGCTGCAAGCGCAACGAATTGTGAAATACGATTTGAGATATTGTGGCAATGTAACATGTTGAATGAGAAATAAAATGATGCACGAAGTGCAGCGAGTTAATGTGAATATGCGTTAAAAATGAAAGTGAGAAGTGATAAGCCAATACCGAATGTGTTAAACGGATTGTGCATTGACTTGGAAAGTCGAGAGTAATTCGTTGCACGAGGTGCGGTAAATATCGGAAATAATCGTTGCCCGATGTGCAACGCGTGTTGGAAAGTAAAATCATTGCACGTGGTGCAACGCATATCAAATTAATCGTTGCACGAAGTGCAAAGGAAATTGGAGATAAATCGTTGTACAAAGTGAAATGAAAGTGTCGAAAATAAAATCGTAGCACGATGTGCAACGCGTATTGGAAGTGAAATTTATTGCACGGAGTGCAACGCGTATCTAAATAAATTGTTGCACGAGATGCAACGTAAGGAAAGAATTGAAATCGTAAATTGATAGAACGAATCGTTCGGTTGCACACCAAACTTATGTTGGCAAACGAGAACATTGACCGAGTTGTGTCGGATTTGATAGAATCAAAGTTACGGTTGTGATCAAGCACGATCACTGCGGAAATCGTAAGTCAGAAGAGAACGTTGGCCTATACTAAGTATAACGCGAGGGAAATGGCTTGAATTCCGAGTGGTATATGCCGTACCACGTAGGCGATGAATGACTCGATTCCGAGTGGTATATGGTATAGCACTTGTGCGATAAAAATTCATCGACGCTTTGTGAGAATTGCGGAAAGTTTGTCCGCAACGGACGGGGGAGTACCGAGACTCGATTGAAAAATTTGTATGACGGCATGTTGATGCAAGTGTTCTTCGAAATTCGGTTGGGACGATAAGGCGAGACTCGTACCGATGAACGATACGTCGGACGGAAGTTATAAGTTGGTCGGACGACCGAGACTAGCAAAACGATTATGCCTTGACGCAATAATCGGATCGACGGGAAAGGAATACTCGAGCTTACAAATGAGTCGCACGACTTGCGATCTCGGTAGAAATGTTGGGCGAGACGAATCGAATCGCACGACTTACGATTTCGATAGGAATGTTAGGCGATGTGAATTGTAATCGAATCGCACGATGTGCGACTTCGGTAAGAAAGTTGGTTGACGCAAGAAACCGTGCCTATGAAATAGTTGGTTAAGTTACGGCGACACTCATTTGAGTACGACTGAAAACACGCAAAACTTAGAGGGCGAGATCGTATAACTCGAGGGCACGATGTTGGATAATCAGTAACTCGGTTACACGATCAAAGTATAGCGGGATGCGGTGAATCGGAGAACAAGTGGATGCGTATAGAAAAGTTTGTGGCAAACTTGGATGTATGCAAAGCGAGTTAAGTTGATGTCGAAACGGATTCAAAGTTCCCTTACGTTATCGAAATGGATACGGCGTATCGAGATCGATACGTAAGGAAACGTAAGCGATGGGTGAATACAAAATGGAATGCGCCTTGCGCTATCAAAATTTTGTAAGTAAGGATACGAGAATGAACGAACTTGGTTGATCGTAAATTTTGTGATTAATCAAAGACGAGACTATAAGTCATCGACGATTGCTCGATGCGTATAGCATCTCGTGTGTCGACCCGTGAATAAGATAGACTCGAACTTGATGCGAGTAGATGTTTCATAAATTACGGAATTATTGACGGCAGTGCATGACTTGACTCGGAGGATAGTTGCGCATCAGTTGCGCCGATAGAAATGGTTGTGTCCGAAATTGGGTATTCGCATAGAATCGTCGGAACGTGATTTGGCTCCGAAATAAGATATAGCATGGTTCGTATTAAACTGTCCTTCGTTAATGATCCACAATTATCGAGCGTAGCTTCGGGACAGCTGACCCTAGAAGACTTGACCGCCAAATAAAATTAAATACTGCAGACCGTAAGATGACCCATGCGATGTCGCATATGGGATTGTACCGATAACAAATATAACACGGTGCATGTTGATGATAAGTCTAGGCGATTGCGAGGAACGTGCTATGCACGAGAGGGAACGATAAGGGAATGGCTTACGAGTCATATCGTTAGATTCGGATTCACCTTGCAATTCAGCTTGCGTGAATCGAAATTATGTTCGATGTTGCGAGACGGATAAGTTGGGAATTTAGCTAGTAAATTCCTACTCGTTAGGAAATTGAATGTAAGACGCGTCGTTAAGACATTCGTGTCAAGGCGATCGTTGCCTTGAGCACCATTGCCTTGATGTAAACTTTCGTGTCGGATAGATTGTGGCCTTTATACAATGTCAATTTAAACTTGCGTCGGGAGAATCTAAGCACGGTGCCTTGGAAAGTAACCTAGCGGGCGTAGCCCTGAATGTTGATGCATTTGCAAGTCAACAAAGAAAATCGTATCGAGATAAGTTGCAAGCGAGACTTCGGAAATAGTTGGACAGCGACGTCGAACGCAAGGTGTTGCGGAGACTCGTTGTGATTGGATGCGCGACGGCTTGACGCGACGCATAGAGTTGGTAGTCCATGTGAAACATACGAAATGAGAAATGCGATTTTGAATCGCATAGCGTTATGCAATAAAATTTCGAGAACAAGTACTATGGATGAGTCCGATCGAGAGTACGAGATGGCAAGCATAGGATTGAAATTTACCTGTCAGCTTTATTCCAATTTGCTACGACTGGACTTGGTCGAAATACACATATCTTCGGGACGCCTTGAATATAGGTACGAATCCAAATCGAGTTGTATCCAAATTTAAATCGAGCTGCAGGGATGACTTTGAAATGCTAGTGAAAAGCTTGCGAGATATTATGAAATCGAACATCATTTGTGGGGCGAGATCGTGAAACGATCTATAAAACACTTAGTCGGAGTGTTGGTTTTGGTTCGAGGACGAACCTTGTTTTGAGTGGTATATTCGGTAATGCCCCGCTCCGCACGGCGCATTACGCTGAAGCGTTGACTCAACGAGTCGCGTGGACCGAAAGAATGTATCGATGCAAAACGATACGAGAGCTAAGTTGTCCCGAGCAACGCATCAAACTGAGTCGATGCGTAGAGTTGCCTTGTCCCTAAGAATGCATCGAGTGAATCGATGCGAAGCGCCGCATTGCCCCGAAGGATGAGTGCATTGAATCGGCTTGAAGATTCTAAGAAATCGAATCGACCAAGGCGCAAGTCCGAATCGAAGCAAGTATTAATTTTAGTTGGTTTCGTGTGCAGGTCATACTTTGACGGAAAAATATTAGAGGTCGATCTTTTGCAATATTTAGTAAGGGGTCCGCGAAATCAAATCATCGCCTTGCGACGGGCCGAGACTTGGGCACGCTTAGGCAAATCGGACGTATAACTCAATGAAGCACGAAGTGCTCGAATGGCTAAGTCAGGAGAGTGGCCGTGCAACAAAGTTATAAAATCGAGCCGCATCGGCTCGGCAAAACGACGAAGGCCTATCGACTCAAGGTGGGAGGATTGACTTCTTTTTACTCCTTCATTCGATAAGTCAAATATATCATTGTATGCTAAGTTAACCTATCGACGCCATGGACGTGGCCGATCGGAGATAAAATCATAGTGTGAGTCGAACACTAAGTTAGAACAATTGAAATAAAACGTGCATCAATATGCACGAGTCGCTATGGGACATTGGATATCGCTAAGGCGAGCGCCTCGGTGCGCAAGCCGCAAGAACATGGGATAACTGTAATTGGCAAGTGCCTTAGTGCACGAACCATACCGTGCCTTTGCTGCACGAGTTAGACGGCTAGAACATTGAAAGACAATAGGCGAGCGCCCTAGCGCGCAAGCCCCGAACATTGAATGCTAAGTTATAGAACATGGGAATATGGTCGGAACATGCCTACGTGTACGGAATAATAAAAGATGGCTTCGTTGCGAGAGAATACAGTTGCGGTATGAATGTGGCGGAACTGTCCGATATGATATGTTGCCTCAAAAGGTGTTCGAGACCTTCGGGTCGTTCGGTTGACGAGCATTGAGTTGAGGCACGATGCCATTGAATCATCAAAACGAAGTACGAAACGAAAGAACATAGAAAGCTAAATGGAAGAAATGCGAGACGATAAGTCTGAGTCTCGGACTCAAGACTATGTTTGGTTGTTTGAATTTAACTGTTGAATGATAGGGCGTTGCATGGTCGATTGGAATGGGCTCGAGATTAATGTGATATTAACTCGTGCACGAGTGTTTTCCCCAATCGGATAGATACCGGATGCACCCCGGAACCGATTGGCCGCGGAGGGATTCGAATAATCTTTGTAGGCGCACATCAAACTAGATGGGAAAAGCCACAAATGATGGTATGCAGCGGGAACATTTCGGTTGTTTTGGGATTGTGACCCAACCCGTGAAACGCCGCGCAGCCCAACCAAATAGTGAGAAAAGAAGGAGAGAAAAGAAAGGAACTCCTTTAGTCCATTCCGGCGCGGATACGCCAACGGCCTTCATATAGTTAAGGAATGATGGATTGAAAGTGTAGGCGCATATGCGTCCCGCATAGAGATCCTGCTTAGAGATGCACATATAACATGACAGAGAAGGATTACGGCGTATTCATCTTGCGTCGGTGCAAAGGACGAGTGCGTCGACTTGGTAAGTCGCGCCACGAATCAAACACGAGATTGCTTGTTTGCTTGCCTATTCAATTCGATAACATGCTGCTATGATAACATGCTTTACGCTTTCAAAGAAATCATAAAATTGACCCTAAGGAGAACATAGCAAGATCATAAGCTAAGTTGCATGATTCAACGTAAATATTAAAGATGTTGGTTTGGAAAGATGATCTTTGATATCAGTACATGCGAGGACGAACGTACTGATCCTCCACCAGCTTCATGCAGGGTGCAGGGAATGGATTGCTCGCGGCGAAGCGTTGCTTGAACGTGTTAAGGCTTGGAATGCCGAAGCGCATTGAAGCGTGCTATCGCATTGACGCTCGGACTACGCAGCTGGATTGATGCGGCCGAGATATAGAAGGCATGATGTATGGAATGGTGAAATCCTTTGTGGGCAAGAGAGAACCTGAGTGTTGTAGCCAATCTGGCATATATTGTTAGGCTATCGAAAGCCATTGTAATCTCAGTTTCAGACATCAATAAAGAGAATTGTTTCGTATACTCTATTTTTCTATCGTTGTTAATATCAAATCAAAAGATAACCATTTGAGAACTTGTCATCTTGCCTTGCACAAGCGCAACTCCAGGCTCGTGCGGCATCACGCCCCCTGTGAGGACGATGATTCGGGTGATTCCGGATCGGGGCGTGACTCAGGTGGTGGCGGAGACAAGAGCAGGGGGAAGTCCAAAGGTCGTTACGAGGACTCAGAGTGTTACCATTGCGGTAAGAAGGGCCATATCAAGCGGAATTGTTTCGCTTGGAAGAGAGAGAAGAAGGGCGACAAGGGGAAGCAAGAAGAGAACACTACAGCGGCGGCCTCGTTGCATGGAGGCGATGTGATCGTCGTAGGTGATGAGGTCATTACTAACCTCGCTTGCGATGATAATTCTTGGCTGGTGGACTCAGGGGCTTCAGCACATGTATCTCACAATAGGGCACTGTTTGCCACTTATACGACAGGCGACTGTGGCGTGTTGAAGATGGGCAACGGAGATGTGTCGAAGGCGGTTGCCGTTGGAGATGTGCATTTAAGAACGAAGACGGGTGCGGTTCTTGTTCTCAAGGATGTTCGTCATGTCCCTGATATCCGTTTCAACCTGGTGTCGGTTGGAAGGTTGGATGACGAGGGATTCTTCAGTCTCTTCGAAAACAGTCAGTGGAAGCTTTCCAGAGGTTCGATGGTGATTGCCAGAGGAAGCAAGAAGTTCGGTCTCTACTATATGGAGGGGAGCACAGAGGGGGCACAGGAGGTAAACGCAGTCAGTGATGCGTCTACCGAGTTGTGGCACAGGCGGCTCGGCCATATCAGCGAGAGGGGGATGAGCTACTTGGTGAACAGGAAAGTGATTCCGGGGCTCAAGTCTACAAAGTTGGAGAAATGCACGCACTGTTTAGCTGGGAAGCAAAATAGGGTGTCTTTCCAAAGTCACCCAAGTTCGAGGAAGCCGACGTTGCTCGAGTTGATTCACTCGGATGTCTGCGGTCCTATGAAGGTAAAATCTCTTGGTGGTGCTTCTTACTTTGTGACTTTTATTGATGACTGTTCCAGAAAGGTTTGGGTCTATGCCTTAAAGACCAAGGATCAGGTGCTGCCTACTTTCAAGGAGTTTCAGGCCTCTGTTGAAAGGGAGACGGGCAAGAAGTTGTTGTGTGTTCGGTCCGACAATGGCGGCGAATACATCGGTCCCTTTGATGCGTATTGCAGAGAACAAAGGATACGACACCAGAAGACTCTGCCAAAGACACCTCAGCTCAATGGTATAGCGGAGCGCATGAACAGGACACTGATGGAGAGGGTGCGGTGTTTGCTGTCAGAAGCAAACTTGTCGGGCAGTTATTGGGGTGAGGCTCTTCTCACAGCTGCTTATATTATTAATTTGTCTCCTAGTGCTCCTTTGCAGGGTGATGTGCCTGACAAAGTATGGTACGGCAAAGAGCCGTCATATAATCACCTGCGGGCGTTTGGTTGTAAAGCCTTCGTGCATGTACCAAAGAACGAGAGGACCAAACTTGAGCCGAAGACGAGGCGATGCGTCTTTGTCGGCTATGGTCGGGATGAGTTTGGCTATAGACTCTACGACCCAGTGGAAGGAAAGCTCTACAGAAGCAGGGACGTAGTGTTCGTCGAGGATCAGACCATGACCAACACTCAGGATTCCGAGACGCCTTCTGAGGCTAAGGAATTGCCTGAGTTAGAGTCATTTCGCTTCGAGCAGTTTCCAGAGGACATCACAGAGGATCCAGTTATGGGGGAGCCGGTACATGGAGTTGCTCCCAACCTTGATCATCAGCCTGCTGATGGTGGTCAGGGTGTCCCTCAGGAGGATGAGCATGCCGGAGAGGTAGTTCCTGAAGGGGCGGAGGCTGTCGGTATACAGCCAGCACCAGTGGCTCCACTGAGAAGGAGTGACAGGGATCGTCGACCATCTACGAGATACTCACCAGATGAGTATGTGCTATTGACTGACGGAGGAAGCCCGAAAGTTTCGCAGAGGCTATGGAAGACAAACACAGGCAGGAGTGGATGGTGGCTATACAGGAGGAGATGAGTTCCTTGCACACCAATTCCACTTATGATCTGGTGCGGTTGCCAAAGGGCAAGAAGGCTTTGAAGAATCGATGGGTGTTCAGAGTGAAGCAGACGGAAGATGCTACTCGCCCTCGATACAAAGCGAGGCTGGTAGTCAAGGGCTACGGTCAGCGGAAAGGCGTGGATTATGATGAGATCTTTTCGCCTGTCGTCAAGCATTCGTCTATCCGGGTGGTGCTAGCATTAGCAGCCAGTTTCGACTTGGAGGTCGAGCAGATGGACGTGAAGACGACATTCCTCCACGGTGATCTTGAGGAGGAGTTGTACATGGAGCAGCCAGAGGGATTCTGCGAGAAGGGCAAGTCATATTTGGTCTGCCGGTTGAGGAAGAGCTTGTATGGTCTGAAGCAGGCTCCGAGGCAGTGGTACAGGAAGTTCGAGTCGTTTATGGGGGAGCATGGTTATGCACGGACGACGTCGGATCATTGTGCATTTGTGAGGTATTTTGCCGATGATGATTTCATCATTTTGTTGCTCTATGTAGATGATATGCTATTAGTGGGTCGGAATGCCACTAGGATAGCGGAGTTGAAGCGCCAGCTGGGCGCGGCCTTCTCTATGAAGGATTTGGACGCAGCGAAGACTATTCTTGGGATGGAGATCAGCCGAGAGAGAGAGTCCAAGCTGCTACACTTGTCCCAAAAGAAGTACATTCACCGGGTACTTCAGCGTTTCGGGATGGACGGGTCGAAGAAAGTGAGTTCCCCCCTCGCGGCTCACTTTAAGCTCACTGAGGAACAGTGTCCATCTACCGAGGACGAAAAGGAAGATATGGAGCGGGTTCCATATACCTCAGCTGTGGGAAGCCTGATGTATGCTATGGTGTGTACGAGGCCAGATATTGCTCATGCAGTTGGTACGGTTAGCAGGTATATTTCAAATCCTGGAAGGGTACATTGGAGTGCGGTCAAGTGGATTCTACGATATCTTCAGGGCACTGCTGGTTGGAGACTTTCCTTTGGTGGTGACGAGCCGAAGCTGGTTGGGTATACTGATGCTGATATGGCTGGAGATGTAGACACGAGGCGATCGACTTCGGGCTACGTGATGATGTTTGCAGGAGGAGCGGTGTCGTGACAGTCGCGGTTGCAGAAGTGTGTTGCCTTGTCGACGACGGAGGCGGAATACATTGCGGCGACGGAGGCTTGCAAGGAGCTGTTGTGGATGAAGAAGCTGCTGCAGGAAATGGGACTGAAGCAAGAGCAGTATACTTTGCTTTGCGACAGTCAAAGTGCGATCCACCTTGTGAAGAATCAGACGTTTCATAGCCGGTCCAAGCACATCGAGACCCGGTATCATTGGATACGGGATGTGGTTGAGAAGAAGGACGCGGAGCTTGAGAAGGTGCATACAGATGACAACGGAGCTGATATGTTCACGAAGATTCTACCAAGGGGGAAGTTTGAGTACTGCAGGCAGGTCGTCGGGATGACGACGTCCTCCCCATAGTTGTGAAGGGGGAGATTTGTTGGAGTGGGTGGGGTTCCCAACCTATGTGGAGAAGACCTCGGAGTGCGACGAGCGTCGTTCGTGTGTCGAAGAAGCTCGGGAAGTAGGCGACGAAGTTGCTGCTGTTGCTGCTGGAGCTGCTGGAAGTAGGGAATCCGAGTTCGGGCCGAACTCGGTCCCATGGCGAGTTCGGGCCGAACTCGGTCTGGCCGTTCCAGGGTTTGGCCAGTAGGTGCTGGTTGCCCCACACAGAGTTCTGGCCGAACTCTGTGTCGTCGGAGGCTGAAGCGGATTTCTGGATGAGTTTTCATCATTGGATCTAATCCAACGGTCCAGGTTGGTTGCGGGATTAGGGAGATATATTGAGTTTTCTCAACCCTAACTCATTATCGCAAGAAAACACAAGTTTGAGAGGGGAAGGAGGCAAGAGTGCCATTGCAACTTCGGAGAAGAAGGCGGAGGATTGAAGGTCGTTTTCGAAGGAGATCGTGTTTCGGGTAATCTCTACTCGTCGTTCTCGCTCTTCGTAGCCTTGTAATCATTGTTCTTATCTCTGAGTGTTGTGGGGATCCGATTTGGATCGGGAGGAGTTTGTAGAGGGTGTAATTCTTCTATTCCATTAGTGGAGGCTTCTCAGGGTTGGACTCCGATCGTCCCGTGGTTTTTTCCCGCAAGGGTTTCCACGTCAAAAATTCTTTGTGTCTGCGTGGATTGTTTTGTGTGATTGTTTTTGGGTTCGTGCGTTGTATTGCTCGGTCCTCTCGCAGGTACTCTCCGGTTTGGAAAAAGATTTCCGCGTTTCTTTCCCAACAGTTATATCATTAAACGAATTCATTGGTACATGACACAAAACTTGTTTCAAGGCGAACCGTAATGTGAATGTTTTAGTGGTGACGGAGAACATAGATGATGAAGAGTTAATGGAGGTTGGAGCGATTCTACCAGAGGTTCGACAGATTTCTCAACATGTACTGTGATCTTCTTCGGAAGTACTTCCCAGAAGGCTACCACCTATGCATGAATTCAAGCACCGGAATGATATCGTTCCCATGGTGGATTTGTCGTACTTATCTTGGCAATGTTGGCATCTTGGGTTGGCAATCCGGTGTTGAGTCAAAATGACACCATTTCATATAATTGTTCAAAATTTATTTTAATAGTTAAGTCTCGTGACACTAATGACACTGATTAGTAAGAGAGAAAAAATAAAAAAGCTTTGCACCAGAAGCTTCACATCTACGTACTTTACATACTACTCGTACTGATTAACAAAATCCTGGACATCACATACCTCACTTTTATTTATAGACAAATTATTCAGTGAGTCAGACTTATCATACGAATAATTGCCATCCAACCATCACTAAATTAGAGAAAAATAGGATAAAAAGTAATACGACAATGCACTATTGAGAAAAATTAAGGTTTACCACTGCCAGGTGAAGAGCCTAACTCACTGAATAATTTATCCTTAAGTGACATGGGACTCCACTTTTCCTACTCAAGATTATAGAATGACTTGGGAACTGGAGGGATGTTCACATCGGATAGACCTTCTAGTATTTGAACAACCAACCCCATCGTCGGCCTGTTGCACTGCTCGTCTTGGATGCACCACAGAGCAACTCTGCAAGCTCTCCTCAGCTGATCCATGTCCGCGTTGCCTTCCAACCGTTCATCCAGCAAGCTAACGACATCATCCTCATTAGCCATTTTCGCGGCAAATATGGGGAAGAATGCGATGGTTCCATCGTCGGACACCGCTGTGTTCCTCCTGCCCGACACGACTTCAAGAAGCATCATCCCGTAGCTGTAGACGTCCGCCTTCTCGGTGATCGGCAAGCCGTAGACCCATTCAGGAGCAAGGTAGCCCAGGGTTCCTCTAATGGTAGTCACCACCTTACTGAATTCCCTCCCAACGAGCTTCGCCATGCCGAAGTCCGTCACCTTCGCCGAAAATTCTGCATCTATAAGTATGTTATCAGGCTTTACGTCGCAGTGAATGATGCAGTCTCTGCATTCCTCGTGCAGGTAAGCCAGGCCCATCGCGATACCGATCGCTACACGGTACCTCGTCTCCCAGTCCAGGACCTTGGAACCGTCGTTTCGGAACAGGAGATCGGCGAGTGAGCCGTTCGGCATGTAGTCGTAGACGAGCAGCCTCTCCGACCCCTCGCAGCAGAAGCCGCGGAGTGGAACCAGGTTGACATGCTGAATCATCCCTATGGTGCTCACCTCGGCTCGGAACTGCTTCTCGCCTTGGCCCAGCTTCTCGAGCTTCTTGACGGCTATGGCAGTGGAATCAGGTAATGTGCCTCTGAAGACCGTACCGAAACCGCCGCCTCCTAGCTTGTCGGAGAAGTTGTTAGTTGCCTTGGACAAACTTTTGTACTTGAACGAAACCAAAGAGCCCTCAAATTTGTCTGATGAGCCTAGTAGGGGACTTCCTCGCCATCTGCAAATGATCAATGCAACAAGAATTGACAAGCCAAGTGAACCGAAAGCTAGCCCCAATACGATCTTCGTAGTCGTCGGTCGCTTCTTCTTACGTGCACCGGGAAACTCCGAAGCGGCAAGACGAAGGTAAAGAACTCCCCGGTCAGCGCCGCTGCTGTGTGAAGTATCAGATAGCTGTGTAACATCATACAGATCCCCTTGCCATACGAAGCACCCATTGCTGTAAGAATAAGCAGTACAAGAACAACTGTTCAAGCAAGCCGACGCGCATTCTTCGGCACTTCCAGCTTCCAACTGCTCCGAGTACCTGGGCAATTTAACGTTGGAGATCACGGAAAACTCGTCCTTGGCCTCATTAACAGAACTACTACTGTTGCCACACTGCAAACGAGTCCTCCTCGTGCACCCACCGCTCCAATTGTCCAATTCCCAGTCCCTAGAGTTACTCGGCGCGAAGCCTTCCAAGCAAGTACAGAAAGGAAGCGTTTGCGCGCTGCAGCTACCATAAGCGCCGCATAGAGAGCTAGGCAAGCATGGATTCATAGGCATCAAGCACACCCATAGCCATTCCTTGGAACTCTCCAGCCACTTGGTGACCTTCACTTGCCCCGTTACGTCCATAAAACTTCTGGAGATCGAAGAAGTATCAGTGAAGTTGTAGGTAAAATAGTTCTCTTTCTCGTCCTTGACATAGTGGAAGTTCATTATTCTGGACGATTGCATGGCGGGGATGTTGGCGAATGCGCGGCCGTCCCAGAGGCCGGTTGACCAGTACTTGGTTCCGTTCCGCCACAGAACGAACTGAGCAGTCCCGTTTGGGTCTAGTCCTTCCGCGAAAAGACCAGAGGAAGGATCCTCCAAACTCTTCCACGAAACGAGAAGCTGCGGTTCTCCAGTTATCCGGCTAAGGCGGAGCCTTTGGCCAGGCAGCCACGTATCGGTTGGGTGATCAAAGCTCTCCCACAGCACACTAGAGGAGTCGGACGCATTTACAAGCACAAAGTTTCCCGTGTCGAGAAGCACCGCTGCTACTGTGGAACCAGATGCCGGCGACGTTATGTTTGATGACCAGACTTGGGTTCCGGCCTGGTTTAGGACTAGATTGCCGTCTGTGGATATTTTGAGCTCTGATGCAGCGACATCGGAGATTGGTTCGTCTCTGTTTGCTACCCAGACTACTGTCCTTACAGAAATCTTCTTGTACCATATGCCTATGTAGTACTTCCGAGAGCTACCTTGCGTGAAGTAGCCCAGTTCAAATGTGCCGCCTTCGGAGACTATGGTTTGGTTTACAGTCAGAGACTGGCCCGGCGAGATGGTACTGGACGCTCTCGAGAAGTCGGCCGGGAAGGAAAAGAGAAGAACCGAAGCTGTGATCAGAAGCTTCCATGCCATGCCACTTGGATCCATTCTAAGTGGAAAACACAAGAGTATCAAACTTAAGACATTTATGCAGTATTTAAGACATGGATATTGGATTCCAAAATGATATTTGTGCAGATTTGTGGCTGCGGACGTGACCGTCAGCCCACGTAACAGCCAACCATTGCCTCTCCCTCCACCCTTCCTCCGCTATCACCGGATCTTACCTGTACCAAATTGTCAATGGAAAACTGCTACGTGGTCTGCGGTCACCTCGCATTCACAAACCACAACGTAATAGTCCTAAAATTACGAATTCAAGATCATGTCATACCTTATATTGTTTTCTGAAGTAGTCCTTTGCACAACTGAGCACCAAGATTGTGTTGGAGAAAGGAGTGGGGAGGGAGAAGTAATATAGCTGAGGAGAGGATATCAAAAATTCTAGGGAGATGTTAGTGTCCCCTAGTTTCAAGCATGCGGCATGCCAAGAATTTTCCAAATTTGACTATCTAGGGAACTCTTTGTCAAAAGTAGATATGCTAAATCTCACAAGTCTTAAATTGACCGATTGCTTTGATTAATGTACCCAAATGTCTGTCTCTTAAATATATCTAGATCGTATACTTTTTTTTTTTCTAGATCATATACAATCCCTTCCAAGTTCAGTGAGAAAATTTATTGTCTCCAACTTCCAGCGAGAAGGCTACTGGATAGTGATGTCACCTACTACACTGAAGCTAATAGGGATGTTTCATTAATTAATGCTCTAGGCATTACAAAATATATATAGAACATTACAAAAGTTAAAATAACAAATATAAAAGACCATCAAGAAACAAAAGAAACATATCCATTCCTACACAATCCTCCAAGACAGATCTTAGGTAACAATTATTAGGCGCATACGGAAGCGTTTGCCAATCCACCTGATCAAACCAATCTCTATCTAATGGGCACAAAGCACAAGATAAAGATATGTATATGGCAGTGACGTACGTCACCTGAACAAATCACAACATTTAATAACTCAGTTAAAATTACAAGATTGACAAAAACTTATGTTGAACCCTTTGTCCTAATAGGTTCAACCCCCTCACCACTCACAAAAAGAAAAACAGAAGATTACAATTCAGATCACTCATCAACCCGTAACAATCTCTCTAACCGAAGTTGACGACTCCTCGATTAGATCTTCTTCTTCCTTCTGTCTTGGATGGTGAAGTCTTAAGAGCAAAGTATGAACTTTCTCTTAAATTTTTTTGCGGACGAGCACCCCGAATCTCTACTTTGTGCTTGTGCTTTGTCCCTCCACTCTCACCCCATATATATAGGATAAGAAGATCATATTCTAGTCATAATAGGATTTCCTAAATAGGATAGGAATCCTATTATGCCTAAAATATTCCATCAACATCCTACTTTAGATCATAATAGAAATTCCTGAAATAAGAATATATCTAAAATAGCACAATACCAATTACGGACATCTAAATCAAATCAAATCAAATATTTAACTAGATTTGGATTCCACAAATATTTTGCTACCAAATTCAGACTGGACTCCAACAATTTTTCCCTCCAATCTGATAAGAGGGTATTGACCCCATGGGTCCTCAACTCGACTCCATACCTGTCGTCCCACGACAGAATACCTGCTCCCCATGTCACTGATCTCCGATCCCACGAGTTGTTTTGCATCTTCCTTCGTCACCAGCTCCTCGACCGTCACGTCGACACTAGCTGCCATGGTAGCACCTCCTGCACCACTGGGATCCTGTCGATATCAATGACACGACCAAGACCGAAGTCCCTGACGATCAGCCTCATCGTAAGTCTCGGCTGCATATATATTTTCGACTTCTGTCTTCCACCGTACGTCTTGGCTGCATGCTCCCGCCTCAGATTGAGTTTGTTGCAAACCTTGATCTCCTTCTTGGCTTCGAACTACTGAAATCGATATTGCTTCGTGAAGCTTTAGTAAACCACCTATCGCCAAAACTGGATCCGTTGAGCAACCTCCATCTTGAGACCGACCAGCTATCATGGGACCGACAGGCTGATCCTCAATCTTTGATTCATCACCGTACGTTGCTTTGTCTCGACGAACCGAATACTCCGTAACCCTCAAAACTTCTCGAAGGCCCTCCTCAACAAGTTCCCGACGATCCATCTCCTATCGAACATCCCTTGAGCCACCATCTGGTGTTTGTAGCCTATATATAACTCAACAGTATGAGCATGTACATGCCACAGCACAAATCTTTCTGAGCCATCTGTTGGAAACCCTTCGTAAGCATCCAATCTTGGTCCCCAAATAGACTACGACATCCATCATCTGCTACCTACCCTACCGAAACCAACTTGTAGCACAAACTCGATACATATCGCACACCCCTGAGGACGAGCTTCTCACCAGACTCCATCGTCAAGTACACATCATCGATGCCTACAACTACAGTCGTCCCCTTATCGTCCATCTTCAAACGTCCAAACCTGTCGTCACGGTATGACGTGAAGATCTTCCTATGTGGAGTAGAGTGATACGACGCCTCCGTATCCATGACCCAGTAACCATCATGACACATGCCACAAGGTTTTTCTGTGTCAGTCGCTACGATAATGATATATCCAAATGTCATGAGATCCTCTTGATCATCCTTGCCTTTGGCTTTCTCAGCTTTGAGCTTCAAGCAATTTCTCTTGATATGACCCATTTCGTCACAATGATTGCAGTCCTCCTTGCGTTCCACAATCGCAAGATTCCGAGAACTCTCCACTATCCTCGTCTGTGACTTGGGTCTTTCCTTTCCATAGAAAGCCACCAGAGCGGACTCCTGCGATGATTCTAGTTGCTTGCGTCGGACCTCCTCATTCAACATCCTACTTTTGACTGCCTCCATCATGACAACTCCATCAGAGTCAGAGTTGCTCACGGACACCACCAACGACACCCCCATCGTGACAACTTCATGCAGTAGGGCCTGAAGCTTATCATCAATCTCCATCTTCATCGTAGACATTGGATTGATGATACCCTGAACTTTGTTCAGATGTTGCGCCACCGAGGCACCCTACGTGTACTTCTAGTTGACGAGTTGACGAATAAGAAACGCCTTGTTGCCAGTCGTCTTCCTTTCGTACAACGAATGTAGCTTCTCCTATAATGCTTTTGTCGAACCCTCAATAGACACATGGTGAAACATCGAATCATCCAACCATTGGTGGATGAATCAAACGGCCTTCCGATCCAGTCGTTTTCAGTCTTCAGCAGTTTTGTCCGTTGGCTTTGCACTGTTGCCCTCCAACGGACTATGCAAGTCCTTGCATCATAGTAGATCCTCCATCCCTGGCCTCCAAATTGTCCAATTTTCTCCTATGAAGGTGATCATACGAGTGTTCATCTGCTCCGTAGACATGGTTGCCAGAACCTCCAAAGCTCTGATATCAATTGTTGGACACGTGTGGAAGCGTTTGCCAACCCACCTGATCAAAACCAACTCCCGTCTAACGGACACCAAGCACAAGATGAATACAAGTATATGGTGGTGACGTACGTAACCTAGACAAATCCTAACATTAATAACTCAAATAAAATTAGAAGATTGACATAAACATATGTTGAACCCTTTGTCCTAATAGGTTTAATCCCCTCACCACTCACAAGAAAAAAATAGAAGATTACTATTGAGATCACACTCACCAACCCGTAGCAATCTCCCTAACCGAAGTTGACGACTCCTCAATTAGATCTTCTTCTTCCTTTTGTCTTGGATAGTGAAGTCCTAAAAGCAAAGTACAGACTTTCTATTAGATTTTCTTGTGGACGAGCACTCTGAATCTCTACTTTGTGCTTGTGCTTTGTGCCTCTACCCTCTCCCCATATATATAGGATAAAAAAATTATATTCTAATCATAATAGGATTTTCTAAATAGGAATAAAATAGAAATCATATTATGCCTAAAATATTCCATCAACATCCTATTTTAGATCATAATAGGAAATCCTGAAATAAGAATCCTATTATATCTAAAATAGCATAACACAAATTATGGACATCCAAATCTAATCAAATCAAATATTTAACTAGATTTGGATTCCACAAATATGTTGTTACTAAATCCAGACTAGATTCTAACAACAATCTGATCCTGCTCGAAGATAAAATAAAGAAGCAACAAAGAGAGTATGAATAGCTAATGAGAGTCGAATGAAATAAGGGAGTCTGAATAGCCAGCAGACTTTGGATAGCTGGTGAGAGAGTTGTCAATACAAAAGGGTGCCCAATTGAGTGAATTGTAAACACAAGAGGGGTGCTTGACTTAGTGACCTGTCAATATAAGCAAGCATGCTTTGCATGCATTAAATATATGCATGCAGCTGATGCTAAGGCCATATGCGGCCAAGTTATATCCCATGCGGCCAACTGCTGTTCCCATATGTGGCCAGCAACTTTGGAATGGCCATATGCAGCTCACAAGTGCCAAGGCCAGCAAAGCTATTGGCCTATACGGCTCACAAATATTTCATGCGGCCAAGCATGCTAATGCCATGCATGCAAAAATGCTAATTCATTAAATGTTAATGCATTAAATGCTAATGCCTATGCTAATGCATTAATTGCTAATGCATATGCTAATGCATTAATTGCTAATGCATTCCAAAATGATTGAAAAATCATGCAGCCAGCATATGTTTTCCAAGCAAAGAATGCATGTGCTAATGCATTTTGCTAATGTATGTGCTAATGCATTAATTGCTAATGTTACAACCCTATTTTAGAAAATATTTACTATCTTTAAAACTATATTTATTAGCTAAAATTTTTTTTTTGATAAAACATGAAAATCTAGGAAATTCTTTTAGGGCTAACAACCAAATTTTGTCGAACTATAGTTTTAGGTCAAAATCTATGATTGAAAAATAGTTAAAAATATTATAGCAATATTTCTTCTCAGCCAAATATATATATATATATATATATATATATATATATATATATATATTTATATATATATATATATATATATATATAAATAGCTAAAAATATTATAGCAATATTTTTTCTCAGCCAAATATATATATATATATATATATATATATATATATATATATATCCTGGATGCTGTCCCTCAACTTGTTAGCGACTCCGACAATATCCGGTTAGAACAGCCTCCATCCGAGCAAGAAGTAAAAGATGCCGTCTGGGCCCTCGACGAGCACAGTGCGCCCGGACCAGATGGATTCACGGGGGTCTTTTTTCGCACATGCTGGGATATCATCAAGATAGACATTCACAAAGCGGTATCTGCTTTCCTCCAAGGAGCTACTTACCCTAGAGCCATCTCGAGCACCAACCTCATCCTCATCCCGAAGAAAGATAACCCGGAGACATTCTGCGACTTTCGCCCCATTAGTCTCTGTACCTTCACTAACAAGATCATATCCAAGATCATCGCCTCGTGCATGTCCGACCTTCTCCCCAAGATCATCTTGGAAGAGCATAATGGCTTTGTCCAGGGGAGAAATATCCAAGACAACATCATGTTGGCCCAAGAGCTTATTACCTGCATGAAATTCCCAGCAAAAGGAGGCAACATAGCCATCAAGTTGGACATGGAAAAAGCTTACGACAGACTAGATTGGCAATTCATGATATGGGTCTTCAAGGCATTCGAATTTTCTGAAACCTGGACCAACATCGTGAGGAGATCTATCAGCAACTCGTGGTTCTCCACGGTTATCAACGATCAGGCAGATGGCTTCTTCAAATCGACTCGCAGAGTTAGTTAAGGAGACCCTTTATCCTCCACCATCTTCATCATAACGGCGGACGCTTTGAGCAGAAATCTCAATAAGATGGCAAGCACCCCTAACTTCCAGCACTATCATGCCGCCAGCGGATGCCCGATCATCACCCACCTGGCTTTCGCTGACGATATCCTCATTTTCTCTTTCGAGGACAATGGGTCGATGGAAGTGATCCGTAACACGCGTCAGAAATATGCCGGATGCTCCGGCCATAAGGTCAACCCGGACAAAAGCGTGATCTACACCCACCATAATATCAAGAGAGAGCACACGGCTAGCCTATCCAACACCACCTCCTTCCCCATCAAGCATCCCCCTCTCCACTACCTCGGCTGCCCCCTCGTGTATGGCAAATCCAACGCCAGCATTTTTGAGAAACTGATCAATCACATTAGGAAAAAACTTGAGGGCTGGCATAATGCCACTCTATCCCCAGGAGGCAAGATCATCCTCATCAATCACGTCCTCACTTCCATTCCCATCTACACCCTGGCCGCGTGTTCCCCTCCAAAAAAGTGCTATCCTCGATCGAAAGCATCTTTAGCAACTTTCTCTGGGGGCACAGCGGAGGCAATGACAAGCATCATTAGGCTAGTTGGGATACCATGGCTCGTCCGACCGGAGAAGGGGGCCTGGGATTCAACAAACTTTCCAACATCGTTAATGCCTTTTCTATGAAACTGTGGTGGAAGCTTCGCATGAGTCAGAACTTATGGACCACTTTTATGAAGGCCAGATACTTCAAGCACATCCATCCTTCAATGGCCATCTCTAACAGCAGATCCTTAGCGGCTTGGCGGCACATTCTCAGCGGCAGGTCTCTCGTCGAACCTGCAATTCGTCTCCAGGTAGGCAACGACGATTTGTCGCCATTTTTTGAACGTTGGGTGGGAGACTCCTTGTTCTCCAATCTTTCAGGTGCACCCAGGAATAGCACTATCAAGGACTTGTGGGACCTCACCGACAACAACTGGAATTTGAACAAGGTCCTGATCTGGGCCGGGCTTGAGGCAGTCGATTGCATCCGTCGTGGCGGACTGACGATTGGGTCGACCATAGACAAACTTCAGTGGAAGCCTACAGCAACCGGTTATTCTCAGTTAAATCGGCCAGAAGAGTGCTACTTGGCAATGCAGCACCGCCTTCTACCATTGCATCCTTCTGATAGACATGCATCCCAAAGAAGTGGTCCTTCCTCATTTGTTGAGCCCTACGCAATATCCTTCCCACGGATGACACTCTCAACACTATCGGGTTCAGCCTTACATCAGCGTGCACTTGCTGCTCTGATCGATGATCGGAAACTGTCGACCACATCCTAAGTCAGGGGGACCTACTAGCCAAGGTATGGAGCACCCTCTCTCAGCGTTGTGCTATTGATCCAGGGGCGGACATCTTCCCCGGCCGTGTTGCGGTCTGGGCATCCGCGTTCCATGGCCACCAAATCGTTGCGGCTGTCGCAACGTGGGTAATCTGGAAAAACTACAACAAGGCGAGATATGAAGGCCACCAGTACTCCGCAGACCAGCTGATTTGGGAGACCATCCGGCAGTGCCGCAAACGGAAATCCCTCCGTTTGCACGACAAGTCTACCTTTTGGAACTCTCTCCTATCCCCGGCTCAGCCGTTTTGACTTTCGTTTTGTTCTCCGTTCTTCCTTGTTTTGGGTAGTATACGTGTATAGGCTTTGGCATTTTGCGCCTTCCAGTATACTTGTAAAGGTTACGGCGGTTTACGCCTTACTAAATAAAATGGGTTCTTCCTTATATATATATATATACAGTTTAAAATATTGTACATAATAGTATACATACACATATACAACTTTATTTGTAGTATACCATAATAATCAAAATACTAAAATCATAATAACTAATAATATTGGTCTATGTAAGTGAAACCAATGACATCAGTAATAATATTAATTAATACCAATATGGAATAACAATATTATTTGTAGCAATAAAATTATTGTATATATCCATATATATGCAACAACATATGTGTATATTATATATACATACCTTATCATTACAAGATAAAGTAATAAATATAAAAAGATTATAAAAATAAAACGGGAAAGATGACTATTTGCCGTTCCTTTCGAAGAAGGTTTTGAATGAAACAAACAAAAAATGGAGTGCATAGACTCTCTTCGCCATCAAAACAGGGAGAGAAAATAATTGAGAAGTGAGACAGATCGAGAAAACTCTCTCTGAAGAAAAACGAAGAAGATAGAAGAAGAAAGAAAAGTGGGGAGAAGAGGGTTTGCTCACCGGTCTCACTACGAAGGTGGCGGCAACAATGTGCGATAGGCGCTGCGGTCCTCGGCACCAATCAGGGAGGCACCGGCGAGAAGATCCAAGCCAGCGATGCTGCCTTACATAGAACGGCAACGGTCGCTGGAAGTGTGGATTGTCTAAGCAGCGTTGTGGTGTTCATCGCTGCTCTCCGGTTTGGCAACGCTGGTGTGTTTATCGTGGAAGAGGGAAAGCGGCGTTCCGGGAAAGAGCAGAAGGCGGCGAGGTTCACAGCGGAGCACGGATGCACGGGTTAGCCAGGCTCGATGACGATTGACGACTAGTAACTGTCCGCGAAATAGGTACATAAGTGGAGGTCAGGGACTCTTGCTTGCTGGAACGCGAGGCATCGGCCACAATGGCCCGTTCACGTGGTCGAGCGCCGATCACCGCGGACGGCTCCAACAGGCCTGAATGCGGGCCGCATGGCGCTTACCGAAGGATGGTGGCGGAGGCAGCATGGCACTGCACTGACTCGGTTAGCAAGGCAGCACGTATGGTTGGCAGTTGCGGCCGCTGATGTTGCCTGATGTTCCCCGCACATGTGCATAGTACTGGTTCATTAGGGAAGAACTTGGGGAGATGGCGCACTAGCTACATAGCTAGCGATAGTGGGGGTAACTTCCACGGGAGGCGCTACGACCGGAGTCGTGTAGAGGATGAAGTGGGAGTAGCCATGGAGGGGGCATACGCAGTCGAAAGATATCCGCAGAGTCGAGGGGATAGGTGTCGAGCGGCAGTCAAGGAGAGGGAAGAATATGGATATTATATGGCGAGAGAGCAAATGCTTGTTTATTTGTATTTAAAGGGGGAGAGATAGGTATGGGAATAAGCATGGTTGAGATATATATTTGTATTTATATGGGGAGGAGATGAGAATCATGGATTGTTTAGATGATGGGTGTCCGGTTTTGCATTCCTAGATATGCATGGATTTAAATAGGAACAGATGGACATGGGGAGGAGTCCATCTTTGGTTTCAAATAGAATAGAAATCATCTATATATCTATTTAGGTATTTTGATGAGGGTTTGGAGGTGGGTTAACTAATAACTTGATCTAATAGTTATATACATACACACAAGTTGGCTACAATGATTTATTTAGGTAGTATAGATAGTAGGTCGGTATAATTATATAATATACCAATGGTTATAACATATATTAATTCTATTTACTAAAATTATAAATAAAATACTATTTATTTATTTATATATATATATTTTTTAAATAAAACTATCTCTCTCTCTCTCTCTCTCTCTCTCTCTCTCTCTCTCTCTCTCTCTCTATATATATATATATATATATATATATATATATATATATATATATTTTAAACCGTTACCTTTATTGAAAAAGAGGGTAATGAGTACATCCGACCTCATGGTAACAAGAAAAAGAAAGAAAATTCAATAAAACCACTACTGTAACGCCCAGAGAGGAATAGGCGGGAGATGATGACAACTCGAGAGAGACTTTCGAAACTGTCGCTTCACCTCCCGAACCAAGAATTCTGGCCCAGCACCATGCCCTTCATATCTATGCTTGTTCCTGTTCTTCCAAAGCACCCAAATGATCGCACCAGCCAGTGATCTCCGATGATGACTGCCCTGGCCCCGCCACCACCTTTGAAGAAATACCAGAAAGTCACTATGCAACCGTGCCTTGAAGAAACACCGGAAAGCAGACCAAACCATCATAGCAAGATCCCCGTGAAAAAATAAATGCTGAAGGTTCTCCCCATGCCCAACCTGACAGCAGTGACACCTGGAGGCCAAATTGATTGAAAGGCCATGCGGCCAGGATTGTTTCCTTATGCGGCCGAGCTACTATATGCAAGCAAAAAGGGGCCATGCAGTTAATGCAAAAGCTAATGGCCATACAATTAATAAAGGGCCATGCGGCCAACTTTAAAATGGTGGCCATACAAGCGAAAGCTTGCAATGCTAATTCCTTATGCGGCCAACAACTCATATGCGGCCAGCAACTTGAACAGTGGCCATGCGGCCACAATCAAAAATAGCTTATGTGGCTAACAGATTGTTTGAATGGCCAAACAATTATTAATGGCCAAAGCATGAATGTATATGCGGCTAAGTAATGTTTCCATACGGCCAACTTTAATTTAATGGCCATGCGGCTCAGAGCTAAGAAGTGCTCATGCAGCCAAAAGTACAAATAATGGCTCCCACAGAGAACATGTCCATGGAAAATACCATGGCCTCCATGCTCCTCCAAACAACAATAGGAACCCAAATCCTGGCTCCCGTAGGTCAAATTTGGGTAAAATAGAATTCTCTACAATTTGGAACCATCTAATAGCAAAAATAAGTATGTTTGTTAGATCAAAACTTATAAAAACCGAAAAATACCACAAAGCTAGATTTATCAGAAATTAACCATGGAAATGAAAAATGCTAAGTACTAAAGTGGGTTAGAAACACATGAGGAAGACAATGGAACATAAAAACGGAACTCCTCCATGAAGCAAGGTGCACTTGCCTAAACCTTCCACTCTCAGGTTGGTGGAGAAGTAATGGAAGGAAAGAAGAAAGTTAACGAGGAAAGAGAAATGTTTGGTGGGATATAAATAATAATAGTGGTGGTAGGTAGGGTTCTCCTTGGTTCATGATGAACCAATAAGCAACCCAAGCTCAACCAAGCCAACCCAAACAAGCCGAACCAAGCCAGGAGACATGCAACACTAGTCAGATACGTACACGTATACCAAAATACATAATACGAACAATGGTCATTACAGAGTTTTAGCCATATATTGTTCAAATAGAACTAAAATGGATCTTGGGTCCTATATGCCAAGTTATAATTCCTAAATTGGGCCTTTAGCCCTAAGTTACGATTTATATTAGTCAATGGGCTTTGAGCCCTAAATGCGCATTTCAATTTTTATTTTATTTACGAAATGGGTCTTGACCCTAAAATGAATAGTCAATTGGTCTGATTGAATTGGCCTAATGACTATTAATAAATTGTTTTATTATAACCACGTGCTTTGGGCCTTAAGGAATTACTTTGGGTAAATATTTGGTTAATAGTTTTAGCTTATGATTAATAGTTAATCCTTAGCTTTAATGAATTTCTAAATATTTTCTAAATAGTATTATTAGCTATATGACTAATTCCTAAATAAAATCTTTTTTTTTGGCTTATTTGATCAATTCTTGGTCATGACTAATCGTGCATTTTCTTTTCCTTTACAAACGTGAATTTTTATTTTGATCTCGATATTAGTATTGATTTCCAAATTTGGATTTCTGTATATCAACATGGGCTATATGGACTATTCTGGGCTTATTGGAACTATCTGTTTCATTATTTGGGATAACCTATTGGGATTTAGCTTCTAATACCTTTATTGTCAACACTTTCGTGTCATTCATGTCGACAACAACTATCCAAGGCAAGTACTCTACACTTATGATTATCCTTTTCTTAAATATTGTTATAAATACTTGTGTAGTTAGCATAATACGATTTTGTGATACTTGTAGCTTACACATAGTACTCATTATTCATATGCCACGATTTTGTGATTCCATGATCAATATAATCGTACTTTGTGATTTATGATCATGACTTGGAACTTTAAGATTATGTTGTGTTGTGACTTGTTTATGAGTACTAGTTGGGCAGAGAAAAACCTTAGTATACATGTAGGCTACCCAGAACTATCCTAGTAGACTTTACATGCCTAATAGCAGGCACACATCATACGTGCATCGTGCCGGATCTTACCTCCTAGCCGCCTACATATGGAATACGATATTTCAAACACTTAGAATAAATGTTTCTTTTAAATTTATGCCATTATTACCCTTGTTTAGTCTTTCTTATCAGCCATTTATTTACATTGTCATTATCTCTTATCTAGTTGCTTATTGTTTATTGATGGTTACTTGCATGTTCCTTTACTTTGTTTTATTTCATGATTATTACATGTATTCATAGTTGATCTTTGGTTACGGCTAACATATGTGCAAGTGGTACTTGCTCCAATCCTGACTAGATAACCACATTTTTAGAAAATATTGTACATACATTCTTCGGACCGCATGATGAGCCGGGAGGAATACGACTATCTTCTGCTTAGTTCATTTCTAGTTCTTTTATGTCATTTTCTAATTTACTGTCCATTTGCTACCGGATTTGTCTCCGGGAAACTCCTGTTAGTTTTGTATCAAACACTTGAAATCTTATGACATTTGATTTTAATAAAAAGATGTTTGTCTTTCCCCATGTTATCCTCCTTTAGCCACTGTGAATGAGTTTTATTATTAATCATGTGATATTGAGGTATAGACTACTACCGATTGTGCGACGTAGGCTGGACGTGTTTCACGAACCGTGTCCTAACATGCGGGTGCGGGTCATGACACAAGATTTGAGAGTAGTGTAGTTAAAAAGAACATGGATGTCACACACAACACAAGACATTTTATTCACAACAAGGACACACATAGAAAGCCCAATAATATAAGGACAAACAAGGCCAAATCTACACAAGATCAGTAGTTCCCCACTAGTATCGAAGAATTCTCATTGCAGCTAGAAGATGAATAATTTAGGGCTTTCCATAGACCTGCTGTTGGAGAACAACTTAAATTTTTGGTTATTTTAAATTTTTTTAGTTTGTTTGTTAGGATAAAACAAAATAAAGAGAATTTTATCTCTTGAGTTGGATGAGATTGGTGAGGGATTGACCTATCTTAAGAATACGAACATAGAAATTTAGTTTATCCTATTCTGATTATTTTGTACCTTATAAATAGTTTATAATTTCATAAGTTATGGATCGAATAATTGAGAATAAGAAATCTATTTTGAGTTTATGTGGTGCTATGCCGAAACTTTAAAGTGGATCTCTCTACCTTAGTTGCTTCTCTGCTTTCGATGTTGACGTCTTCAATGTAACTTCTCCGCTTTCGATCTCCAACGGTAATCCTAATTATTATTTTTTATTTCTATTATAATTTTTTTGATAAATTTAATTATAATAGTGGTTGTTCACTCTTCAATTAAAGCTTCCGCACCAAATATTTCTTAAATCCCTAATTTCATACTAATAATTTATTTTTGGGTCTTCGTCATGCGTTAAATTGGTATCAGAAAGTTGTTAAAGTGCTTGATAGGTCCCTGTTGAAAAACGCGGCGGTCATTTTGCTTTTTTGGAGACATCGACACATCCAAAAGTTGTTAAAGTGCTTGATAGGTCCCTGTTGAAAAATCTACATCTTCCACTTTCACAACCCCCAGTACCGCCATGGGGATTTGTCGTCTTGTCAGAAGCTTTAATATTGACTAAGTTGTCAGAGCAAAGTCCTCTGCCATGGCCGAATTGGATGGCTTCAACATGAGCATAATTCACGGATTTCACACTTAATTCATCAGGAGGTAAAAAATTTTAAGTCGAGGAGAATGATGAAGAACAACTTAAATTTTCGGTTATTTTAAATTTTTTTAGTTTGTTTGTTAGGATGAGACAAAATAAAGAGAATTTTATCTCTCGAGTTGGATGACGTTGGTGAGGGATTGACTTATCTTATGAATAAGAACGTAGAGATTTAGTTTATCCTCTTCTGATTGTTTTTTACGTTATAAATAGTTTGTAATTTCATAAGTTATGGATCGAAGAATTGAGAATGAGAAATCTATTTTTAATTTATATGGTAAGATGCCAAAACTTTAAAGTGGATCTCTCTACCTTAGTTGCTTCTCCGCTTTCGACGTTGACGTCTTCAACGTAGTTTCTCCGCTTCCGATCTCCAACGGTAATTCTAATTATTATTTTTCATTTCTATTATAATTTTTGTGATAAATTTAATTATAATTGTGGTTGTTCACTCTTCAATTAAAGCTTCCGTACCAATTTTTTTTCAAATCCCTAATTTCATACTAATAATTTATTTTTGGGACTTCGTCCCGCGTCACCTATTAATGAGGCTCAGTGCTTGAATTATATGAGCCGAGTTACAGTCAAGTATATCAAACTTCTAACAGTTTGTTTGTAGATTGTACTATTAACTCCTCCTTATGTAGGATTCTTCTCATGCTTCATTCTCCTTTCAACTGGAGTAGTGGCATAATTGCAGTTCTTCATTTCAATCAAATCTAAGATTTCTTGCACATATTTCATTTGACAAAGGAAAATCCAGTAGTTGATTGTACTACATCTATCCCAAGAAAGTTGTGTAGCATCCCAAGATCAGACATATCAAACTCAAGCCTTATTGATTTCTTATTCAAACATGGCCTTGTTGTTTCCTATATAAATCAAACCATATACATATATAAGCATACAATAATAAAGTTTCCTCCATCTTCAATTTTCGTAGATTATGCTCATGTGGACATTTCTTAAAACCCTCCTTAGAAAAATAAGAATCTATAAGAGTATACCAAGCTCTCGAAGCTTGTTTTAGTCCATATAATGCCTAATTTAAGTTATATACCTTATGCTCTTCTCCAATCTTAACATAACCAGGATGTTGGTCAATAAATACCTGTTCATCCAAGTTTCCATTATTAAGAAAGACGATTTCACATCCTACTGAAAGATTTAGTCACCAATCTGACAATACCAAGTCATGCAACAAGCAAAAACTTCTATATAGTTGTCCACACCAAAGTCGCTTGTAGCCTTTGGCTAAGTGCGCCTTGTACTTGTCTACTTTGCCATTCTTTTTTAATTTTGTCTTATACACCCACTTGACACCAATCATCTTGTGCCCTCTTGGATGCTCAGTCAACTCCCAAGTATTATTCCTTTCAATTGCTACAAATTTTTTTTATCTGTTGCTGTCATCCATTTTGATTCTTTTAACAGACACTTCAAAAGTGATAGAATCAGAGTCTAAAAACAAAGCTTAATGCATAAGTGGCTACTCAGATTGATCAATTCTAGTTACCTCATAATCAGTCATCCATGAAGGCACGTTGTTTCCTCATCTTGAGTGGCTACTGGAACTAGTTGTTCATTCTCCATTGGCTTGCTGCCTTTCATCCTCATTCTCTCCATTAAAATCAACATGAACTTGCAGTCCAACACCACCGTCGTTCCATGGACTGAATTTTTTTTTTTTATCAACATCTCGACTGATAATGATTTTCTTGGTGCTAGGATTGTGAAGCTTATAAGCTTTTGATTGATCTACACTCCGTGTTTGTTCGCTCCATGTTTCATATGGTGTCATAACTTGAACAAGTAGGACTTACTATGACATGAATACTCCAATATACTGCTTCAGGCCAAAATAATTTAGTAACCCCGCTTCTTGACAAAAGGTTTTGTACCGTATTCATAATAGTGCAATTTTTCCTGTTGCAAAATTCTATTTTGGTTTGGTGTGTATGCTGTTGTAAGTCACCTCCTGATTGCATGGGTCTTTAAAAAATTTACAAATTCATGTGAGTTGTATTCTCGATCCGTAAGAAGAACTTTTATAGGGCTGCCAATTTCTTTCTCAACAAGCACTACAACTTTGAAAGGCTACGATGCTTGAGATTTTCCTTCAAAAGAAAGACCCATATTTTTTGACTGTAATCATCAATGAAGATGATATTGTATCTTCTACCTCCATTAGAGAATGGATTTATCTGCCAACAAATATCAGAATAATTAGAGCTATCAAGTAGGCCGGGGCCAGTCTGGCATGAATTTTGGGTGGGTCGGGCTGCGCCAGAGCAAGACCTCTTGGCCCATGCTTTGTAGCGGGCCGGGTAGGGCCGGGCCGGACTAAGGGTGAAAAATCTCATCCTAGCACGACACGCGATCCATGACATGGTGGACTTCGGGTCTGGTCCAGTCAGGCCTGGAACAAATAAAATAAAATCATATATTAATATGTTGATGTTCTCTTTTATACTGCAGTAATTCTATTAAGCTGCAGTAACAATTAAACTTCATGTGCTGAGTAGGTTTAACCAATAATAATTCTATTAAACTGTAGTAATAATTAAACTGCAGTAATATTTAATCCTAATAGGTTTTTATATTAATACTCCGATATACTTTCTAATAGTTTAACCAGTTGAATATGATGAAGTTTAAAATCTGCATAGGAACTTCCTGTGTTAATATCTCCTGCCAGTTTACTCTGAACAAAGAGTAACTAATTAGCAAGCATTCAACTTCATGCCGGACTGGGCCTCCGGTCAGGCTGGACCAGATCTATCTTATGGGCCGATATATGGTTGCCTGCCAGCACGTCTCGATATACTGGGTTAAACCAGTCCGGCCCACGATTAATCGGGTCGGACCGACACATGGACCAATTTTTTGAACCGGACTCGTGCCGGACTAGATTGGTCCGGCCCAATTGATTAGTCTAATCAGAATGAACCAGCTCCAATGGCTTTTTTGCTTTCCATAATTTTCCTTGGCAGGAATTGGAGCTAGGTCACGCGGACTCGAACTTTGACACGGACGAAGGGGGGAAATGTAGGATATCAACATTGAAGCCTCACTTTAGGTATTTCGTCCGTGACGAAAGAAAAAAAAAAAAAAGAAGTGGCGAAGGAGAAGAGGAAGGGAAATCTCTGATTGGTTACTGGGACCATACATTTCAAATAACTGACCACACAAAATACTGGGATATAAGAAACACTGTCCAAGTTGAATAAGTAACACCAGCAGTCTTTAAAGAAATGGGGAATTCTAGTACAGAAATACTGTCCAAGTTGAAAACAAGAACACCAACAGTCCCTTTGTTGGAGGTCACATAATGCAAAGCTTGGAAATTGTCAAACAAATATGGAACGGGACTTTTTGGTTATACTGTTAGAATTATGAAAATGTGTTCTAGAAAATCTTCTTACAATTATTTCTTTGTCACACCACATTGCAGCTTGCTTAGAATTGTCTCTCTTAATTTTATCAAGGAAATTATTGAGCTTAGTGTGACCCAACAGTTTAACAAAACCATCTGTAGTTGACTTCAGGATTGCCAAAGCTGCTTACCGGTTACAGCTTTTCGAATTTACTAAAAAATTGTTCCAGTTGTATTATCGTTAGTCTTAAAGTTACATGCAGTATGCAGATTGGAATATTTATATATGGCTGGCACTGTGTTCAAGCAGCTTTAGTTGGCGATATATTATAAAACCAATCACATATTATTTTTATTTAAAAAAAATTTCCCCTTCTTTATATATATATATATATATATATATATATATATATATATATATATATATATATACACGAAAAAGGCATTTTATTGAAGACTAAGAGGGGCTCACAAAGAGCAGTACAGACTATGACAGGGCCAACAAAACACTAAAGGGCCCTGTATAACAAGGTACAAAATGAAAAAAAAAAGTAGAAATGCTGAAATTCGAAATTTCGGAGAACCCAAATTTCGAAACACAGCTGTGATTCGAGACATTTCAAAATTTCGAAGAACGGAATTTCAAAATGTTTCAAAAATTCAAAATACTAAATTCGAAAAGACGTAGGGCCGCTCGGCCTGAACAAGAACGGACATGCAGCCCGATGGGGGGGGGGGGGGGGGGGGGGTGAGGGCTCGCAGCCCAAGAAGGGCACGCTGCCCGAAGGTGGGGACGCATGGCCCGATGTGCCTCGGGCCCCCCCTCGCGCGCAACTCGAAGCCGGGGGCTCCGGCGGAGGAGGCCGAGAGGGGGACGAGGGCTCCGGTCGGGTGGACACACACACACACACACACACACACACACACACACACATATATATATATATATATATATATATTTTATATATATATATATATATATATATATATATATATATATATCATAAAATGAAATAGATACCAAACAATTCTAAAATTATTTCTAAAATAAATAAATATTTTGTATCTATATTTATGCAATATATTAAAAGTTTTATAATAAAAACTTATTGAACATATATATATATCTATATCAACAAAATACCTATTTAACTAATAATGTAAAAACACTAACAATAAAAATTTAAATAATATTAAAAATAATAAAATAGTATAAATGACTATATTAGCTCTATTCAGGAAAGTGGGGGCAACAAAGGTCACAGATATCGGAGTGGACCAACTACAGAAGATTCGTGCTTCGATTAACCCGAAAAAAGGATTTTTTTTTTGTGATTTTCATCTGAGCACACACTTCAGATTTCTCTATCTTACCCCCACATTTGGAGATAAGTCCTATACTCGACATTTTGTTTATTCTTTTACAATGAACATGTCCTAGTCTATTATACCACAACTCAAGATTATAATCAGAATGATGATCGCATTAATTTTATGAGACTGATTTACAAGCTAAAGTTTAAATATTCCTTCGGTATAAAATGCTTTCCCGAAGTATGTTTCTTTAATGGATATCACCATCTGCCAGCATTGATGTTCATCCTTAGTCATGCGTTACAGAGTAGGCCTCCAGAGATCAGGTTCTTTGCGATAACAGGTATATGCTTCACGTCTTGAAGCATCAGAGACTTCCCTGAAGTCGGCTTCAACACCACCGTCCCGATCCCTTGTACTTTAGCTTGTGCCTGGTTCGCCACTATAACACTTTCAGACGTTGGTTTGTTCGTGGTGAACTATTCCTTGCTTGAGCAGACATAGCAGGTGGCACTAGTGTCTACCAACCAGTCAGAGTCAGCTCCCACCGCAGTGACCTGAGCAATCATAGCAATTACTTCAATAACCATAGAAACCTTACTAGGCTCACCTTGCTCTGATTGCTTGGGCTTGGATCTGCATTCACTCTTGTAGTGGCCCTTCTTGCCAAGGTTAAAGCAAGTCACTTTGACTTTGGTCTGTTGCTGGAAAAAGTTCCCTTCACTTTCAGATTAGTGAGGTCCTTCTTCTTGTGGTGGGAAGCCGCCTGTCACGACTCGCATCCATTTTTTTGGATGCGAGTGCGCCCAAGCCAGCCTACGTCGCAGTGTCGGCGGTAGAACGTTGTCTAGCTACAATGTTAAAATCACATAAATAATAACTTTATTGCTCATTCACCAACTAATTTAGATTATAAAATTCACAAGTTTACATTTGCTAAAGTATACAATATCTCACTAAATAGAAAAGACAACTCACTTAACTATCTAGCTTTCTAGGGTTGACCTCCAAATATACCCATGTCTCTTCCAATGATCTAAAGCATAGAATAGTTGCGACCAAACTGAAAAATAGATTTCCAATCAGGAATAGAACGGGTACATTCTAACAGTAGTTTTATAATTTGACAAAATCTATAAAACAGTAAACAATACTGAAATACATGATGAGTGTATAAACAAAAAATCATGGTATGAAACATGTGAGTAAAGTAGGAGCGCATGGCATTCAAGACAAGGAAGTAACTGCAATAAATGACTGAAAATAGGAACTGTAATATGGACTACATGATCTAACTAGTGAGTTAAAATACACTTTCGATATGTAAATGACTAAGGGGTGAATCCGGCACCCCGCACTTTGTGTGTGCGACTGCTATCAGACACAAATAGAAAAATAAGATATTTCTGGGTATGTCTACATGTCTACTAATGTATTTCTTCCGTCCGACTAGTACTCATGGATCCAAACAGGCCACGAACACGATAAAACATTGGTCACGAACAACATGTAAAGAATCCATAAATACCATATCGTGTACCCATTATGTCAAAAATTGTCACGACCCATTCACGAATACTCGGGTACGTGTCGGACACGCCCAACCTACGTTGGAAGATGCAACGCAGTAAGTTGTATAATACTAAGAAAAACTCCAAGTCACAAGGTAAGTAAAACATCACAGCTACTATAAACGATCCCAGAGAGATCACCACAATCCACCAAGTCAATATAATATCATCCGGAGACAAATCTGGTAACAAGAATAAAATATACAACTCTGGAATCTCAAAACAATATCTAAAATTAAAGTCTCTAAACAATCTAGAAAATGACTAAGCTAAAACTCTGCAATCCTATGTCCATCCTGCTCACTATCGCCTCAAGCTCTAGTCCATAAGAGGTACAATATCCTCAAGTATACCTGCAACGTATCCTGTCAGGAATAGAGCAAAGTACAACCCCGACAAAAAGTACTAAACAAAGTAAACTGAAGTGCTGCACAATGAACTATGATACAAGCACTGGAATATGCAACTGTAGTACATGAATAATGATGAAACTATAGTACCAGATCCAGAACAATAAACTAGACTATCAGTGTAATATGCATTTGAAATAACTATCAGAATAAGTGAACGACTGGGGTAGTACAGGGTATAAGAACACATGAATAATGTATGGCTTAGAGTTCCACGTGCACGATGTGAGACCTAAGCTATTAAACAATGCCTAGCTAATTTAGGATTGGTCACATATCTGTAGTATTTTCCTATCCCAGTATACAAGTAAAGAACACTGAACAATGAACGATGAACAATGAACTATGAACGATGAACAATGAATAATGAACAATGAACAATGAACAATCGTGTGTACAACCTGTCAATATGAGAACATGAAGCAAGATAGAAATACAGTGTAAACGAGTTCGAGTCGGTATACTTGCCTTGCTCTTCACGCCAAAGAGTCCCAACTATCCACCTAGAATTTGGACAAGTATAGGTTAGATTCTAGTCAAAGACATTTCTAGCTATCCATTAACTAGCTATTTATAATACCATTATCTGTAAAGTTTTGCAATATTACTAATCAAGATATAGATACAGCTAGCTAGAAATAATATTTTAATAACTAGGACTTGAAATAATTTAGTTTGATAAATCAATATTTTAGGAATATATATTTTATATATATATATATATATATATATATATATATATATATATATATATATATATATATATAATCTTACTTTAAAACCTATAAGGAAGACCATAAAATTACGAACTAGAAACCTTTATTAGAAAAGAAAACTATAATACTATTTAGGTTTGGTAATACATTTGGAAGAGAATTTAGACTTAATAAATATTTATTTTCAAACCATTTTCAATAATCATTTATATAAATTATATATTTAATAATCACTGATTTAGAAATACATTACCCTAATTAGTATTTATATACTATACTACAACTAATATATAAAATAATACATATACTGCATCTATCTTTGAATGCCAGTTCAGCATCCCTCACATAATTAGAAATGGAAGGAGTCGCACAAGTTGGCCCATAAATTTGTTTGCAAACATTAAACCAAAACTAGCTATCAATGGGCTTGAAGCCCCAAGCCCATCATCAGTTTAAACTAACCCAACATTATTACCAACATTTGGAGTTTAAAGAAAACGGCATGGCTATTAGCTTCCTGCACTCAAACACCAAATTCAAACCCACAGACCAGCCCAACAGAAATACAAACTAAACTATATTACACAACCCAGCAACATATATTACATAACCCCAACCCACAGGTAAGATACTGCTATCTCAACTTGGCCAATTCAAATATTTCCCTCCAACTGTCCAGGCAATAAACTCCCGCCCATATAACAGTCCAAATCCCTAAGTCCATAGGCCTGCAACCCATGGCCCGTCGTCCTAGCAATACCAAGTCGACCAAGTCTCAAAATCCTACTAAATACTTGCAGAACCAAGAGTATAACAATCCACAGAACTAAAGCCTAGTAAATATACAAATACAACCAAAGTCTTAGCCCAGTATACAACCAAACGTTTGACCTAGCATACGCAACTCTCAGGCTAGCTAAAATAGATAGAAACCCAACAATCTTCTGTCAAAACATTTCAAATTAACCTTCGCGCCAACTCTTCCATCTCGTCTCTTTCTACACTCGGATACATCCAAGCTGGATACGACACAACCCAGATTTCCTGCCATTGGTACACTCCTCTAAACAGCTACAAATTGTTTGACTTCTCCTCTTTACCAATCTAGACTGTAGTCCAAAACGACTGCACACGACCACAAGCTGAGTACAGCAGCATCTGGATGCAACTGGCTACGGACTAAAGTTAGACACACATACCTGCAATCCAAAGACCAACTCCTTGTCCAGTATTCGTATCAATTCTAGGCACAACAACACATTGTTCAATACTTAGAAGGGACAGAGGATCACCTGAGTAGGAAGAATCCGATTTGGAGCAAAGACAAAATCTCCAAGGAATCGGACAAAATCTATTTGAGTCCAATTGTTATCTTGAGCCCTTCTGCAACATTTTATCGAACACGTTCCGAACAAAAATAGAGGAAAGAATTTTTAGAGTCGATCATAACAGATTTTCCAAAAATTAAGTTAAAAACTCGAATTTGTTACTCACGCTGGATTGCGATCCCAAATGTCCATAAACCACAGATCGACCAACCAGAGTTCGAAGAACTTCTGATCTAAACACAAAAATGAAAGGAAACAACTGATCGTTCAATCATCTAATTAAATTAACCAATCATTTGATCGACAACTCACCGATGTTGTCATCGTCGACCGCTAGGCTGTCGTTGAAAAAGAGGCTGGATCAAGACAGAGAGTCCCCGTAGATCGATCGATCTTGGTAGGAACTGATACATAAAAATCATTCAACAAGAGATAGGAGGTCTATCAATTAATCAAGAACATATCACACAAGTTTAATTTTGAATTTTAATTCAGAATAGTGAACGAGACTCACTGATAATTGGATCGACCGTCACATGAAGAGGATGACGCTCCCTTGGTGGCAATCGTCAATGAAGACGAAGTCCCAGAGGAAACTCGTAGGAGAAGAACCGTACCGTCGTCGGGGGTGGAACGACCGCTACTGGTGGCGCTGGCTAGCCATCGGAGAAGCTCGCCACGCCGTTGTTGTGGTGGAGAACAAACCGCACGCCACCGGAGTAGTCGCACGCCGTCAAGGAACGGTCACTACAACAGAAATACCTTTTAATGACGGCTAAAAACCGTCATTAATGACAAACCATGACGCTTTTTTTTCCAAAGCAAGCGTGATGAAAACGGGTGTTATAAATGTTTTTTAAAAGCGTCATAAATAAAAACGTCATGAATATGATGAGTTTCTGCTACACTTATTGTCAGCGTAGTTTGAAAGCGTTATGAATAGATAATCTATATAGACTCAATTCAGCACATTTATAATGCTCAATTCTGCACATTTATATATTACTTTCCAAAAAATTATAGATCAATCCTCAATGTTGCTCAATTCAATTTCAAAACATTCATTTTGAACCATATTCACAAGAAAACATCTAAATGTTATAAAGTACCATTTAATCCATTTACAAATATACATAATATATATCACCATCTTTATTATATTTTTTCAAAATAGGACATCCAAATACATATATCAGAACTATTCCACAGCATATTTTCACATTCAACATCATTGTTCTCCTCAAGACCAGTCGGGGCTTCAATCACACTAAAAGCATTCCTTTGCAGCTTCACCTCTATGCCATTTGTTAGGACCTGCAATTCACCAGTCACAGAATTAATTACTGCTCAACTATTAATACAAGCAAAAAGGTTTTCTACTTCATTTGAGAGTTTCCAATATCTATGACAATGTGACCTTGTTAATTAACAAAATTTTGACTGTGCTTCCTACAAGTTATTAGTGTCAGGCTCTACTGAGAGCCCATTAAGCGTAAGTAAATCAGGCCTATCACTGTATTCAGCTTTCTAGGATGATTTTCTTTGCAAACTCCAGTGTTATAGAAAGGAACCATGCAAGGAAAACTTAAGAGTAAAATAATTAAGATAGTAGAGCGATGTAGAAACTAAAAGCATGAATGTCGAAAGATGCCTATAAGATTTTACATTTATGAGCAACTCTCATGCAACATATTCTTTTTTTGATACTGAGGAGCAGTAAACTCACTCCTATGTGATGGTCATCAAAGAAACTGCCAACCAATTCCTCTATTGTAAGTTACAGTAAGAAAGTAATACACATTAGGTATCTCAGTCCATGTGAAACAAAACCTGAACATTCACTAGCTTCACGGTCGATCTTCAAGCAGGCTTTGGCTCTGGATGCCCATAAAGATACTTTATGTTGCATCATGTCTCTATTGCTGGATCAATTCCATAATTTTCTTTTCATGAAGGGGTAGCAAATGAGGACTAATTTTCAAAATTACTACCCAGAGCATAATACTCGAAGAACTAGATTTTTTTTAGAGACATCAGAGATGAACCCCTCTCTTACATAACCCCGGCCCCCCATGCACACCCCTGGCCTACAAACCCTGACAAGATTTCTATGTTACCCTATGGGTCCAGTAACCATAAAGAATCAGGTTAATAATCAAGTAATATGGCTAGCTTAATGTACAAAAATTTTGTTGAAGCAAAAGTTCTCTTTGGTTACTGTGCAAATTTCATCAACAAACAGATTCAAAAAGAGCAACAATATGATGGCTTGAAAGCATAATGAAATGGATTCCTTTACCTTGAGCTGTCCAAGGTCAGAAGTAACATTCATTATCCTAGTTGTCTGCTACAGCTGAAGAAGTAGAATGAGTGCCTCAGTTCCTCGCTTGATGCTGTAGTAGTTTATGTTCAGGCATTTCTCTGCCTCCTCGTAAGCCTCTCTTAGAACTTCCAGCACATCCATGGGGCTCAGTACTCTTCCCTGTACCATGCTTAAAACCAGGAAATCACTACGATGTAAACTAACCTTCAGCAACTAAAAACTGAAACTATTTCTTTATTACAATGTTTTTTTCAGGACAAAAAAACAATATCCTTTTTTTAGAAACAGTAATCAATAGATACAACAAATAATGGCTTTCATAGTAAATTTTTTTTTTCAAAACACTGTTAACTAGAGAAATCATGTTTTGAATACATTAGAAAGTGAAGTCGTGTTCTGAGAACAATGATTTTATCTAATGAAATCATCTTCTTAAAGCAGAATTTTCTTTAGTTAAATGGCATTTCTTTAAAAAGGCAACTCTGAAAAACAACAGTATTCTCACAAACGTGTTTCAAAAAGCAAAAAATTCCAGTCCCCAGGGAAGAAAATTTAAATTACAGGATAAGCATTTTGATCTCATGATTAACGACGGTCGATATCAAAAGTAATAACTATAAATTGTCTAATTTGAACAAATAGCATCTATGTTTGAGGGAAAATACAACTAAAAGCAAGAGTGAAACAAATTCAAGATTTTAATTAACTGAAATTTACAGACTTTAAGACATTATTACCTCCTCAGCTCAATTTGAGAATAATCAATCTCTTCAACAATCATAGCCTCCTCATGTTCAGTGGTTGCAATTATCTCTCCAAACTGACAAGCAGAGGAGGAAAGGCCAGAATGTTTAGATGAATACACAGGTTTTGATTGCAAAAAGCACAATAATTTGCGAGTTACAAACACTTCTAAATGTGGATGTCAAGTAATAAAATAGGCCAAAGAAAATAATATTCTGGTTTGGTTTCCACTTACAGGTCCAACAAGCATTGCGTGACCCCAAGCAATGTAGCCAGAACCAGAATCTCGAGCAGGTGAGCAAGTTGCCACAAATAACTGAAAGACAAAGATGCTCATAAGAATTAAGACCTACTTTCAGGTAATTTTTACTGTGGTTAAATCAATGAAGGTCGTTCCAATTATCTAAAGCAAAATCAGGGTAGTTAAACCAAAAACCTGAAGAAACTTACATTTGTTTTAAGGACATAGATGGACTGATGGAGTTTAGACAAGAAGTATAAGTTCTTGTGTGTCTAAATAGGTAAAGGTCATCTGTTTAAACAAGCAAGATTATAAGCATCGGTATCAGAATCTCGGTGGCAAGTTTGATGTTTTTCCAGGACACAACGCCATCAAGACATTACTTTAAAACAAAGAGGCCATATGGTTCTTAACCAAGTAAGCTTGTCTACTATGATCAACTAGAAAGTTTAGCCCTTCCACAATTCACAAATAACAGAGAAGCTAAAAAAAAGAAGCCACATTGGAAGAAAAGTCGAAGTAAAACTCACCGAGGGGATTGACCTCGCCGTCGTACCCGTGCACCCTGACTACCTCCTCGAATGCGAGCACGGCATCCCTTGGCACCCCGTACCACGTCTTCCCAGCCCCCATGTGCAGATAATTCAGGCTGTGCAGCTCGTGGTCCTCCACGTGCCACGCGAACCAGCTGAACAGCATGGCGACGTAAACCATAGGCGAGGTCACCCCGGGGATGTCCTCCCTCATGAACCTCAGCAGCGAGCCCTTGGACCTTGAGATGCCCCTCATGTTCCACGCGCTCTCCCCGACGTTCCCTGCGCCGGCGGCGGTGGAGGCTGGGACGGGCGAGAAGCCGGAGCCGGGCATGTTGTTGGCGTACTCGACGGAGAAGGGGCGGTCGGCGCAAGCCTTCCAGAAGAGGGACTCGGTCTCGAGCGGGGTCAGAGTCGGCACGAGCCTTCCAGAGGAGAGGAGCTTCTTGAGGTGGGAGCGCTCGAAGTGCTTGGCCTTGGACTCGAATTGGGGGAGGGTGTAGGTCTCGCCGCTCTGCCAGACGGGCTTCTGGACGGGGCGGGGGCGGCGGGGGCAGAAGCCGATCTGCTGCTGGCGCGTGGTGAAAGTGGGGGCTTCCAGCGTCGCCTGGTCCAGCGCCAGGCCGATCACCCTCTCCAGTCCCTGCCTGCACTCCCTGCTCGCCGCGGCGCCGGGGCCCTGCAGGAGAACGCCGCCCTCCCCATCAGGACGACCCCGTGCAGTAGAGGAAGGCTTCTTCTCCGCAGAGCTTCCAGTGATTTTTGTTCGGACCCGATTTCTTCATCCTTTTCTTCTTAAAACCCTAACCCTAATTTTTTTTTGGATGGAGAAAGGAAGAAAGAGAGTTGAAGTCTGTTAAGGAGAGAGACGACGAATGGTATTTCAAACATATTAATACGTTTGCAAAATATTACAAGTTTGCCACCGCTCTAAACTATTAATGACGCTTTGTTTTATAAACGTCATAAAAAGCCCAGAATTAGTCAAAACCGTCATAGAAATAAAGGTATTTCGAATTTTGATAACGCTTAGGTATCAGGCATCATCAATACGTCTTATCGAGCATTATTAAAAGGGTTTTTTGTTGTAGTGGGTCGCCGGAGGATCTAATGCACAGTCGTCGCTCGTCGTCAGTGGTGAGACCTAGTTGCCGGAGGAGAAAGCCGCGCCACTCGCCATGGCCGGCTCTCCACAAGAAATTAGGGTTAGGGTTCAGTAGATTTGGGGAAAGAGGGATAAGGCTTCGAGCAGAGCTCTCGAATCCACAGTAGAAAAAGATGAAGAGAGTCAGAAATAAACACACTCTCTCTCTCTCATTGAGCTTATATAGACCAAAGAGGAAAATGGTAGTCAATTTGTAAGTTGGTTCCCAGCAATTTCAGTATTTGCAAAAACGTATTCAGAAGTGG